>CM040240.1:58240398-58492949 GCA_022545495.1 Chrysanthemum lavandulifolium
TGAGGATGGTCTTCCAAATTCTCGCCTTCCACCTCATGAGTATTATGCATCTCTTCTCAAGATCGAGAATGAATCAGCGGAGTTCAAGCAAACCAAGGGGATGTTCAAGTGCCTTAGTAGGATGATGAGCAAGATTTACAAGAAGTTGGACAAGTGAGGGTCCATCAACGAGTGTTTGGAATAATACATTATCTTTAATGTTTGATACAATTTGGTTGTTTTTTTTGTAGGATGATAATATAACTCAAAACAATGTTGTATGCTAACTATTTCATGCAGGGGAATAGCACAAGTATGTTATCAAATTTACCCATTTTCACTATAATGTGAAAATCGCTAGGCCTTGCTCAAAATCTATGCTCCACTATGTTTGTGTATGTGTCATTTACTTTTCCTAAGTAGAAGTAATTAATGTCACATGTTTTGAGCAAAATTTCAGGTTTCGAAAATCTCCCCGACCCTTAAAAAGCTGTTCTGTCTGTTTTTCTGGTCTGCACGGATCAGACGACACCAAATATTTGGTACCGTCTGTTATGCTATTTGTTACCGCCGTACCTGAACATGCAGACCAGGCGGCACCATTTTTTTGGTTCCGCCTGTGTAAATTTTTGGTGTCGTGGATCCTCGGGTAACTTCGAACTTCGACCATTTCGACATTCCAAATTACCATATATTGCTTGTAAGTTAATCTTAACTAGTTTGTACCCATATTAGAACTAGTATAACATACTTAGGCATATAAGAAATCCATTTCCCACCAAAATTCAAAAATTTCAAAAATTCACCCAAGGAGCCCTTTTGCATAAATGAAGGAACCAAAATTTTGGTTCCTTGCAATCCGTGGGTAATCTGAATGTTAGGATCTTACAATCATTAGAACACATTTATTGCAAATCTTTGCCTCTTCACTCCATCCCTCTTGTATGGCTTGACTTAGGTGATATAACTAGCATTTAACCCACTTCCAAATCATTAGGAACCTCATCCTTTCTATGGTTTAATATCAAATCAAACACATTTCTCCATAATTTTTCACTTCTATAAATTAAGAGGTTTTACCATGATCATCTTCACACCTTCTTCATTCTCACCATCATCAAGCAAAAACACAAGTCAAAATGACAAAATCTTCACCTTCAACCAAGCCTTGCAAGAAAACCGCTAGAATTAGCGTAAGGCCTTGTTGTTTCGTCAACTTGAGCTCCTCATTCGAGTCATCTCCACTCACAATCTCATCTCCCATAAGGGTTGACACAAGCCTAACCTTGGCTACTTCTACTCAATCACCCATTGTGATCACCACTCCACCACCCACAAAAACACCAACCTCACCACCACCGCCACCCATCCAAACATCAAAAACACCATCACCACCAAAGTCTCCAACCCTCATTCCTTTGGAGTTATTTTCCACACCTCCCACTTCTCCAAATCCTTTCTTGGAGGACTTGGAAAATTTGCCTCCTAGGCCAATTAATCCACCACCATTGCCATCATTTGGCACCATTGAGCGGATGGCTCATGAGTCTTCTAGACCATCCTTTGATCCAAACGCCCCGTTAGGGCCAAAACCTCTTCTCTTCCACCCCATTCACAAAGAAATCCATGGTCCTTTGTATGGGGACCAACCACTTCCTACATCAATGTCCCCTCACTTAGAGGACATTTAGGAGTCCATGTGGAATGATAATCCCACAAGAGAGGAGATTCAAGCGGAACTCCAAAATCTCCACCAATTCAAAAATATGGTGGATTCTCACCGAAGTGAGACTATGCAAATGCAAAATGCTTTGCTAGCCTCCATAATCACCACCCCAAACACCACCACCAACATCAACACATCTACCATTCCACCACCACAACCCCATCAACCATACTACCCCCCCTAGGCATGGTTGCTCAACTTGTGAACAAACCGCCCAAACCGTTGATCGAACCGGGTAATGGTCCATGAATTCCAAGAGAAATGAGGTTCATCCTCAATCACATCCTCGAGCGCCTCAACGCTTTTCTCATCCAACATCTCATTAGAATGGTCCTAGATTAGCTTTTCTAAGCATTTTTTTTCTTTTTTCTTTTTCTAGGATTATTTTTTTCTTGTACTAAAACTCTTCATTGTGTTCTCTTTTCATGATTTTTAAATCATGAAAAATTTTAACTAATGAAAGGTGTTTTCTATATTGTTGGTGCTTATTACATAGTGTTTGGAAATGCTTGTGAATGATGATTATTACTAACAAATCCTTTTGTGGATTTTTCACAATCCATGTATCTTCCCATATGCACCCAATTTAGGGGGAGCTTTAATCAAGGGGGAGATAATGGCTCGGGCTCATTATACATTCCGCCTCGCATCTTCTTTTGTTGAGACAAAGGGAGAAATATAGAACTTGGTTATATTTGACTTTTCCGAAAAGTCAAGCGCATACGTTGACTTTTCGAAAAAGTCAACATGATACTCATTGGTAATACTTGACTTTTCGAAAAGTCAATCGCATACTTTGACTTTGTGAAAAGTCAACATCATGCATCAACTAGTGAAGACTTTGACTTTACGAAAAGTCAAACATCATACACTTGCATTATCATTTCTTTTCAAGTTCTAAAACTAATAGTTTTATAACTCTTGGACAATCTTTGTATCTCTTATAAAATAAAATTTATATTTTGTCCTCAACAAAAAGGGGGAGATTGTTAATACAAATATCGTCATTAAACGTTATTTATATTTTTGATCTTTACCTAAGTTTTGTTAACGACAAAAGTAAATTTAATTTTTATAAAGCTTAAAGCTTGTCAAGTTTAATAGATATTAAAACAAGTTTTTTCAAACAATATCTTCATCACTCAAGCATTTACATTGTGATTAATCATATCTTAATATGACTCTAACCATAATGTATGATACTTGTTTTAAAATGTTTTAGTTTCTTAAAACCAAACATTACTTATGTATTTGCATATTTCTAAAAATAGAAAACAACACATGACATCATATAATGCATCATGGAAATCATTGGAAGATTTCATTAGATATTTTGTGTAGATTTGGACTCTTCATATCTTACACAATCTTGCATAGATATGGTTGACTTTGGTAAGATCTTGATATCTTGTCGTCGGACCGTGGCACCAAAATACATAACGGACATAACCCTTTTAAGGGTCCGCCATCCGTGGTGCTGCCGATGGTTTTGGCTATAAATAGCAAAGCCAAACCAAGTAGTTTTCATCCCTTTCTATCATACTCTCTTACATATCTTCTCTCTAACCTTTCTAACTCGGTTTCATATCATATTAGTGATCTCTTTGTAGCAAAGAAGATCAAGTCACATTCAAGCTTCAACGAGAAGTTGGAAGTCTTGTTTGTTTAGTGTTGTATGATCTTGTGTTGATTCATACTTCATTGTTGTACTAAACCATCATAATCTTGGAGTGTGAGTGGTTAGTATTTTAGTCCTCAAAATACATTGTGTGGGAGTGGTTATACCCTTGGAAAGAACTCGACATTTAGCTTAGTGTCAGAAATAGTGTAAGTGAAGTGTAAAGGTTTCTCCACCGGTGAAAGGAGCTTGTTGACTAGTGAAGTTAAACTCTCGAGTGTGAGACTCGAGGAATGGAGTAGGGCAAGGAGAAAGAGTACTTGTAGACCAAACCACTATAAACAACTTGTTGTGGTTTGATCATTTCTTTCCTTATTTACTCTTTACATATTGCTTACATATTTCATTAACATATCTAAGATCAATATCAATTGATCTTTCAAATAAGTTTCAAAACAAAGTTTTTAATTGGTAAACTATTCAACCCCCCTTTTAGTTTTCTACAAAAACAATTTCCGAAAATAAATCCTAAACTTATTCTGATTTATGTTATAGATTGATTGTTGTTTCATATGATTGAAACCTATTTAATCAATTTATGTCAATTACAAAACTAATCTCAAAAATAATAATCATAGTAGGGGATTGTTGTCATCTTCTATCTAATATGGCAATGATTGAGAATTAGTGCTGAAAGTTGATATGGTTTTCTGAAAAATTGCAAGGTTTTTTTTTTTTTTTTCTTTTTTTTTTTTTCAAATTGTTGTTATATTGTTTGATAATTGTTGTAGCTATTATATAGTTGGGGATTGTAATTGTTATTGTTATGTTTCGTATGGTTGTTTCTTACTTCTAAAAATAATTTATATGTTTTGAAATAGGAATCAGTTTCCTCAATTACAATAGAATAATAGACAATTGTTTTAACTATTTTTGGGAAATGATTATGTATTGAATAAAACTTATCAATCACGTATCATAATTGTATGAATCATAATATTAAATACTGACAAGTTATCATTGAACTATTTTTAGGAACTTTTGTACTATATAATGAAGATAGCCATGACTCAGAATGTAAAAATCAAATTCTATTCTCACTTTCAAATACTAAAAAAATGGCTACCTACGTATCTGGCTATATCCAAGATTTGAGTGCCGTGAAAGACAACATAAAGTTGCGGGTTCAAATTCTATGAACTTGGATGCAGCCTGTCTATGGCAAACCACATGTTATCAACATGGAGATGATAATCATCGATGAACAAGTAAGTATAGCTTACATTCTATGTTTAACTTTGCATGTACATTCGTAAAAATTGATTTTTGTAAAATGTAATGTGGGTACAAGGTTTGTGCAGAATAATAAGATGCAAGCAACCATACAGGATGGTTTTGATAAATGGGTTTAAACATCAGCTAGAAGAAGGGAACACTGTAACTTTACAATGTTACAGCCTTGGAGAGATAAAGCCTCAGCATCAAATGGTCTAGCAAGGTCTCCGTCTTAGTTTTCTGTCCATCACTTTAGTGGAAAAATGTGCCGACTTTACTGGATCAGTACATGGCTTTGACTTCCGTCCTTTTAAAACAATAACTGATTTACTTGATGAAGAAGTGGGACAATTTGGTATGTGTCTTGATTTTGCGTTGAAATATGTTACTTATCGTGATTGATGTAGTACATATGTAATGGTCAAATAACGAATCTTTGATGTGTGTAGATGTTACAGGCCAAGTGGTTGCCTGTGGTGAACTTGACAACTATGACAAGAACGGAAAACCTGGTAAGAAGAAACCGATCACTCTCATCGATGTTGAGTAAGTACTTTGACTTTCTATTTATTTTGTTTACCGTCGAAAACTAAACATATTATGTAGGTCCTTTAAATAACATTGAGATCTCTTTATAGGGATACCGAACTGAATGCAACTTTGTGGGGGCTCTTATGCGGAACAATTTCCTGAGTTTCTTACCTCATCAACTGATCATGGTAAAATAATTGTCGTTATTTAGCTGGAAATGATGAAATTATGGGATAGTAAGTCTTACATAATATTACTAACGATAAATCTTTATAAACTTTATGCTACTTAACTTTCCTCATATACATCCAGTAGGATATTAATGCATAGCTTCATTGTTTATGTAGAGAAAATGTGTGAGTAAAATGCATATTAGGGAACAAAGTTGTTTCTTCTAAATGGCTCCGATGCTATTTCATCATCTGAGTTCAAAGACATTGAAGATTTTCATAAAAGGTATTTACACAAAATAATATATCTAATATGTAAAGTGGTGAGAGTGATATCTACTTACTAATGGTATGTTATTGTTCCGCATTTAGGTTTCTTGAAAATCAACAAACAGACAAGTCTGAAAATGTAGCTTCACGTATATCCACAGCTTCCAAAAACTCAACCAAAGATGAGTTTGTTGGAAAATTTCCCATGAAGAATATTGTTGAACTACTGGATGTTGGCCAAGTATAACCTACAGAACACTCCCCATAATGTGTTCATAAAAATACTCATTAATCAAAATATGAACAAACCATTTGCGCAATCTTATTTTCTTATGTTTATCACCATAGGGTGTTACGTGTGTAATTGTTGGCACTATGTGTGCGATACAAGAAGAAGAAGGGTGGTGGTATATCGGATGTAGAGGTTGTAAAAAGAAGGGTGTGAAGTCATCCGATATTGTGGATCTTGATAGTGAAACTCCTCCAAAACCAGCTGGCGGCCCAACTGATTGGTACTGTTTAAAATGCAAAGCCACTGTTTCAAGTGTTGGTCATTCACAGTGTTGGTCAGGAATTAGATAGGAAACAGCTACATAACAAAATTATTAAAAAAAAAATAGCAATTAATAATCAGAATATATATGATTTCCAGTAAAGTTATAGCATGTAATGATTAATGATCTGACTTACCGGCGACTCTTGAAGTTGTCCTAACGTAACCAAGCATCTCCGCTGTCTGTATCCTACCAGAGCGAGGTTGTATCCATTGCATTCGTAACTGGAATTGTCGAACGTTGTTACGCGGTAACAATCCTCTTCTTCACGAATGAAATGGAACGTGACCACATTCGTGTATCTACTGTCGTGTACAAAAGCGCGCCACTCATCAGAATACAACTTCAAATGATTCCTAGCTACCTTTTGTATGTAGAACTTATGTTCAGTTCCTCTGTTATGGATTAAGTAAATCCATGGATTCACGGGGTACAATCGTTCCATAAAAAAAGTTGGTAGAACCTGAAAATCACAAGCGTTGTGCGTATATTCATTTTGAGTTATATGATAAAACATGATAAAATAAACGGACAGTATAATAAGTATTTTAGTTACAAAATACATGTAGTGTTTGAATGTTGCATTGGTTCGCCTCAACCAAAAATTGCATGCTCATTCTATTTAGAAAACAACAAAAGTGTAAATCGTCAATGTCAATATTACAAATATACGACTATATCGAAATTCATATAAGAATCACAACCTAATAGAAGCATTAGTTCATCTACACAACTTATCTTTAAGGTATCAAAAAAAATATACCGATTCGCAACCACGTACATAAATGTTTTAAAAATCTATAATCATATAGTCAATCACTATTACAAAGCCGCTTATCATATGTTAAAGTTAAAGTTTTTAAATGACTTACTTTAATCTAACAACAAATTTTACCAATTAATGAAACAAACTTTTTTTAACAAGAAGCATTTTAATAAAGATCATTACATGTTCAATAGAGTTTGGACAAGATGGGAACTTATGATGAAGTAAAGTGACTAACATATTAGCAACGTTTTATTCACAATAACCAAAACACAAGTGGAAACACAATCATTTCCTTTCATAATACACGTAAGACATTATTTTTTTTATGAAATAGAGGATACAGAGTATTTTAGTAATATAACAGAATATTTAGAAAAATTTTACTTGAGTTTGATTTGCAACGAGATTGTATAAATATATTGTATTATTAATTATTAATTTATATAATTGACTTGATAATTTATTAATTTATATAATTACATAGGTTTTACATAGGTATTAGACGAAAGGGTGATATTGTCATAAACGTTGCATCCAGTGGTATTGCATCTTTACTGATGTCAGGAGGCCGGACTGCTCATTCCAGATTCCATATTCCTATCAATATTGATGAGACTTCTACTTGCTCCATATGTCCGCAGAGTGATCTCGCAGCTTTGTTAAAGAAATGTAAGCTTATTATTTGGGATGAAGCGCCCATGACAAATAAGCATTGTTTTGAGGCTTTAGATCGCTTTTTGAGAGGCGTACTACGTAAGAGCAGGTTTGACACTAGTGAAACGCCTTTTGGTGGTATGACACTGGTCTTTGGTGGTGATTTTAGGCAAGTGCTGCCTGTTATTCCAAAAGGTTCACTTCAAGACATTGTTAGTGCATCTTTAAAGCAGTCGTACCTATGGGATCACTGCAAAGTTCTCAAGTTAACGGCCAATATGAGACTGACCGTTGGATAACGCCCTGAAGATGTAAATGAGATACGAGAATTTACAGAATGGATGTAGAAAGTAGGATACGGACAGCTTGGAGAAGCAAACGATTGAGAGGTTTCGATAGATATACCTAAAGATATTCTAATACATGAGGCTAGGTTTCGATAGATATACCTAAAGATATTCTAATACATGCGGCTGATGACCCGGTAACATCTATTATTGATTTTACTTATCCAAACCTTTTGAGTAACATAGCTGATCCATCATACTTTCAAGAAAAAGCAATTCTTGCTTCGACAAATTAGGTCGCGGACACTATAAACGATCATTTTCTAGAGACATTTCCGGTGAAGAAATGGTTTATCTAAGTTGTGACAATGTTGATAATCGATCGTGGCTCGACCATAGATGAATCTGTTTTCTCACCGAATTTATCAACGGATTGAAGTTCTCGGTGTTCCAAACCACAAACTTGTGTTGAAAGTAGGTGTCCCGTAATGTTGTTGGCGAATATAGATCAATCAAATGGATTATGTAACGGACAAGACTTCAAGTTACTCGATTATCAAGAACTTCTATTCGTGCACGGATAATTAATGGAACACATTTTGGAAACAAGGTTATCATACCGAGGTTGAGAATAACCCGTCGATAAACGCTCACCGCTAAAGATCGTGAGAAACAATATCTTTTGTCGTTGTCATTTGTTATGACAATAAATAAGAGCCAAGGACAATCACTTTCAAAAGTTGGATTGTACCTGGCACGTCCTGTGTTCACACACGGTCAACTATATGTAGCTGTTTCACGTGTCAAAAGCAAACGAGGTTTGAAGGTTGTTGTTTGTGATGACGATGGTAATCTATCAAACACCACTACAAATGTTTTCTACAAAGAAGTGCTCCAATGTCTTTGATCAAGATTCAAGAGGTATCTACAACATACATATGGTATTATTTACGTTATTTCTTAAGTTCATCCTTTGATTATAAATCACAAGATCCTTTTATTTACACTTTTAACATATTTTGTAACTTATTAGGTTCACACGGAATGGATGCTGCCTTATCACTTCATTCACCCTCACTACATACATTTGCTTGTGAAGCAAATCAATTTTATAGGCAACGATTCATGGACGTTTATAATATCGGAATATGTTTACATTTGATGGTTTTTATTACTTTATCTGTACACTAAACATCAATTTTATACGCGATGATTCCTAGACGTTTATTATATTCGAACATGTTTACTTTTATTGTTGTTTATTACTTTATCCGCACACTAAACATTTTAATGCATAATTTCTTTTAAAACCCCGTGAATCCACGGGTTTATAAGCTAATATTCTATAAATTAAAGTATACATTTTATATTAGATATGTAAAATGACAAAATCAACCCTCTATCATGATTATCTAAGCTTTAAAAGTGACTGAATTTACGAAACTACCACATAGAATGTGGGTTGCTCTCGTACGTTTTTTACTTTTAGTGTATCTACCGACTACCAATCTACCAACTTCAATGCTGAACAGACACTTCATTACTTTTAAGTTTTAACACCAAACCGGTTTTACCAAGATCAAAACACAAACACCACACACACACACACACACACAGAACACTTTTTCGATCTCATTCGCCGGCTACAACTACCACATTCAACCCGTTATATCGTCGATGCGATCATCTACTTGCAACCACCACAGATCTGCTTTCGCCCGCTGCAGGTGAGCTTTTATCTCTTTGCTAGGGTTTCTATATCAACTTTATTTTGTCTTGCATATATGGTGTTAAAAACGTTACATATTTAGTGACAATGTTGAAACACATTTCTTGAGTGGCATTTGGATGACAGTAACAAAGTATCTTTTAGCATGAAGCATTGGAAAGTCTCATTTTGTTTGTTAAATACTTGGTTTAGGCGTGTCTCATAGTTTCATTTTAATTGGTGTTTATTTCTGCAGATGGGAGTGGATCTTTTTCATGGTTATGACTTATGATGACAGTATGTTCTTTAGTTTTAGAGGTAACTTGTCGGATTCCATTATTAGTTTATTTTTATTAAGATATGGTGCTTTGTCTGTTTCAGTAAAATCTATGTCTTCAATAAGCGAGTTTGAGTAACCATGGTATAAAGTGTGGGTTGGCTTATAGTATTATTTCTGGGCTTTATGAATAATTTCACGTGTGTTTGTTTATGAAGGTGAAAAGGACCACAGATGCATAAGGACCCGGAGCTTCCTGCAAGTGTTGCTGTTAAGAAATTCATAAGAGCTTACTTGATTCATCCCAGGTACACCAATTGGGACAAGATTTGGGAAAATGAGGAAAAGATAGCAGCTGGGCAAAGAAGAAGCCGCGTGAACAGGCTCTCAAAGTAATGCCCAACTCCTTGACGTCCTTGAGAGAAATATCTACTGCTGTTGCATGATCTTTGATTTTCAATGCTTTATATTTGTCTTCATTTAGGAGCATATGCAATTGTCCATCATCTTTGAGCACCGACGCACACATTTCAAATAGCTTTTCATTTCGCAGTCCTTGCTTGAATCGATGTGGAAACCGGACGGATTTTCTACATCAATTCAAGCAAGGAAGGCGAATGAAAATATTATTTGAAATGTGTGCGTCGAAGGTGAAAGATGAGACGATTGCATATGCTCTTTAATGAAGACCAACATAAAGCATTGAGAATTAAAGATCATGCTGGTCTAGTGAGTATCTCTCTCAAGGAATAAAGGAGCATTACTTACTAAAGGGGCCTTTCATCAAAACGTATCAAAGCCACCGAAGGTGCAATGATTTACATATTCCAGCTAGACCTGAGAACTATGTTATGAATTTTGATGAGTGTTTACGATTGTATTCTTGTTTTACCACCTCCACTTGTAAATTCACACTCTTGACTCTTTAGTATTTAATTGTTAGTATTATGTTAGTTTTGCTGACAATGATAGTAAATTACCATATGCCTCTTGTTACTTTATTGCATTATCTAGAAGGTGGGAGTTGTGACCCATTTGACATAAAAGTGGGCTGATATGTGTTTAATTTAATGTTGAATGAGTCAAATGTCTCATTCAAATTGCTTAGATTTTAGGATCCTAAATTAAATCTGGGAGAATGTTAAATTGGGTTGACTAGGTCAACAAGGCAAAACTCACTCAAACTGTCATTGAAAGTTTATATGTTAAAGTTTCTTTGTTAAAGATTATACTATAAAACCATTATGGTGTTATAATCTGTATTAATAATTGATTACTTTGTTAGAAAATCTGTAAAAAATTATGGGGCTTGCCAAACTCAGAAGTTGTTGAAGTCGTAATGAAAATGACTCATATGGACCTGTAAATACTCTCTGAACTAACTTACCCATCCATTTTTCACATGTACTTATTATCTGACACGTTTTGACCCATAACATGGCCCAACCATTTTGACCCGCTGGTGTGTAGTGCATGTTCTATAAAGTTTGATTTCTTTATTATCATACAGGTGGTTGCTTCGAAGGACCGACCTCAAGCGAGAATGTACGAGGACCTTGTGTCTGCAGAGCCGCATAGGCAGGAAAATCTTCAGTAAGACTTAATGGATATCATTGCCGGAAGACTCGCAACAAGTCAGACTTAAATCCGTCAAGTGGAACAGCATTAACCACGAATTAGCATGCCGTGATGAATATGTACCCGGGCCCTGTACACATCGCCTGTCACATCCTAGGAATATGTTTCGCCCGAAGCATCGATCCAATGATCAACATGTTATGTTTATGGAAAATTTGATACGTGTATGACCGGATTCGAACTCAAGACCACGGGATTGCACACTTTACGTATGAGAGTTGATGTTCAATAATTAATGTAAAATATTACGTTTAATTATTAAATGCACAATAACGACTAACGAGCGTTAAGTAATTAATGGAAATTGACTAACGGTCGTTAAGTTTTAAAGAGAATGACTTATAATGAAAATAGAGAACAAGAAGGTTTCGAAATCCCCTTGAGCGATTGAAACAGATCGGTTAGGGCTTGGGGTGACCCAATCCAGCCCTAACTTGATCTCTAAGTTTTCATAGTATATATATAAGGCCTAGAATTCATTCTTGTGTAACCTTGTATCACATTAGCAAACCCTAAACTTCTTTTCTCCCCTCTTGTGTTCCAATTCGACGTACATCCCTAATTAATTAGGGTTTCGGTTTTGATTGCATTACATAAGTGTTTGGTGTTGTTATTGTGTTTACAATAACAACACTATTGTTTGCTTATTCGTTTAAATCGAAAAGGGTAAGGGTCGATTCACATAAACCATATAAACCCTAATTATGGTTTTAATCTCGTTTTGATTTGTGCTAGATTGGAGTTACTAAAAAGTACGCATACGTTCATTATTCGGTTAGTTAATTACAAAAAATAAGTCTAAGTCTTCCGCTGCATGCTTTGATGTTTACATGTTATATTTATGCTATATCATGTTATATAATTCCAACACACCCATGTCTTATGTGTTACCATTTTCATCTAAGCAAATTGAGAAGATAGATATACCGTAAGTAACAATATATAGCGCGGAATCCACAGGGACCGAAGCTGACAAGCGATAGCCAAGTTAGGCGGATTTAAAACCAAACTTGGACACGACCCATATTGATCCGAAGAGTGATATCATTCATGGAGGGCTAATCACGTAAAGAGTTAACCCCATATAGAAAGAGTATTCGTGTGGTCTTGAATAAAGTTTAGGTTAATCGGATTCTTATCGTTTTGTTTATGTATCGCAGGAGCTTTATTGAATTAGATGGATAAGATCCAAAAGGTACTTTTCTTTTTTACATTTCTTGCACTACAACAATCGGATGGACGGGCGAGGACGCTTTCGCCGGGGACACAAAGTCCCCGGAGAAAGCCGCTAAACGACAAAATTGGATCTGAGGTGGCAAATGGATTCGCTGACCTGTTATGAAATTTTCAACGCGATCTTTACGTGGGGACGCGTCCCCGAAGAAAGGTACTTTGATTTTTATTAAACTTTGACCGGATAGTCAAAATTCAATGATAAGTTTCTGCGGGGATGTGTCCCCGCAGAAAGTATTTTCAACGTTCACTAATAATTGGCCAAAGCTTTTTGACTAATAATTCTTCGCGGGAAAATTCCCGCCAAACCTTTTCCCGGGGACATGTCCCCGGCAAAACCGTTATCCAGATAAATTACATGATACGTATACCATAGCACCTATACTCGGTCGTTTAACATGATACGTATACCATAGCACCGATACTCGGTCGTTTAACATGATACGTATACCATAGCACCTATACTCGGTTGTTTAACATGATACGTATACTATAGCACCTATACTCGGTCGTTTAACATGATACGTATACCAATAGCACATATACTCGGTCGTTTAACATGATACGTATACCAATAGCACATATACTCGCTCGTTTAACATTATACGTATACCAATAGCACATATACTCGCTCGTTTAACATGATACGTATACCATAGCACCGATACTCGGTCGTTTAACATGATACGTATACCATAGCACCGATACTCGGTCGTTTAACATGATACGTATACCATAGCACCGATACCGGTCGTTTAACATGATACGTATACCATAGCACCTATACTCGGTTCGTTTAACATGATACGTATACCAATAGCACATATAATTGGTCGTTTAACATGATACGTATACCAATAGCACATATACTCGGTCGTTTAACATGATACGTATACCATAGCACCGATACTCGGTCGTTTAACATGATACGTATACCAATAGCACATATACTCGGTCGTTTAACATGATACGTATACCAATAGCACATATACTCGCTCGTTTAACATTATATGTATACCAATAGCACATATACTCGCTCGTTTAACATGATACGTATACCATAGCACCGATACTCGGTCGTTTAACATGATACTTATACCATAGCACCGATACTCGGTCGTTTAACATGATACATATACCATAGCACCGATACTCGGTCGTTTAACATGATACGTATACCATAGCACCTATACTCGGTCGTTTAACATGATACGTATACCATAGCACCGATACTCGATCGTTTAACATGATACGTATACCATAGCACCTATACTCGGTTGTTTAACATGATATGTATACCATAGCACCTATACTCGGTCGTTTAACATGATACGTATACCATAGCACCTATACTCGGTCGTTTAACTTGATACGTATACCAATAGCACATATAATTGGTCGTTTAACATGATACGTATACCAATAGCACATATACTCGGTCGTTTAACATGATACGTATACCAATAGCTCATATACTCACTCGTTTAACATGATACGTATACCAATAGCACATATACTCGGTCGTTTAACATGATACGTATACCAATAGCACATATACTCGCTCGTTTAACATTATACGCATACCAATAGCACATATACTCGCTCGTTTAACATGATACGTATACCATAGCACCGATACTCGGTCGTTTAACATGATACGTATACCATAGCACCGATACTCGGTCGTTTAACATGATACGTATACCATAGCACCTATACTCGGTCGTTTAACATGATACGTATACCAATAGCACATATACTCGCTCGTTTAACATGATACGTATACCAATAGCACATATACTTGGTCGTTTGACATGATACGTATACCAATAGTACATATACTCGGTCGTTTAACATGATACGTCTAAAAATAGTACATATACTCGATCGTTTAACATGATACGTATACCAACCATAACAAGAAACGGGCTGTACACTTTTTTACCCTTCCATATTCAACTCTCATCATCAGGTTACCATTACAAACCGTAACAAGAAACGGGTTGTACACTTTCCTGTATCTTGTGGACCAAGAAACCGTGTACCTCCTCACCGTAAACCATCAGAGAAGCCACGTGTCACCGCCGCTAAGTTCATTTTTGTTGTTTGATAAATATAATACAATGGCGGATTATACTACCTTGAGCATAGAGTTGCCATTGATGTCTAGTTCTTTTTCCGACAGGCAAGTTAAAAAAATCCATTATGATCAAACAATGTTGTTTAAGAAATTCAAACTTCTATATCCACAATAATATAACAGAATGAAATGTTGTCGGGAAATGGTGTAATAGCACTTTAACTAGACACACTAACATCATTCCTTTGTTTTCAGGAACCCTCAACTATATACACACTGTTCAAATAGTCGTACGCAAACACGATCAAATCTTTTGTATCACAAGCAGATCAACACAACATGATCTCATTAACCTAGTTAAAGTGTTATTTACATGAACGGGGTGGACCCCAACACCGCCAAGATCTTGGTTTAGGTCCCCAATCCATCATCCTACCCTAATTGTTAAAATGACCAATTCAACCCTAATGGTTTAAAGGGTCTTTTGATACCGATGCTTGGATAGTTCTCATTACCTAAAACCCTAAACTATTTAAAATACGCAGTTAAGCTTTGGACAAACCCGAAAAGCGTAAGATATCGAAGTCACGCAGATAAAGTACATTACATAGTCCGTTTTAGGGATTGGCGACTTACCCATTCGATGACTTTGGCATCGACAAACCACATAGCGAACACGAGTTCGAGCCTTATGTGTTAGGATATGTTTGTGAGAATAACATGTTTATGATTCCGTTAAATGGATTATACGTATAGTTTTGGACCATTTGCGTATAGGTAGCTTATGTATAGTTTTGGACCATTGGCGATTTTAGGTTATTGATTGTGTTGTAGCAATTTGGACCATTTGGTTATATATGATATTATGTTTAGCGATTTTGTGTTGTTGTAGCATAAAATAGGTTGAAAACAGGTTCTTACATTGTAGATTTTTTCCGGAGAAATTCCGGAAAAAATTCTGGAAATTACCCATAAATGGGTCAAGGTCTTTCACCGGGGACATGTCCCCGGCAAAAGTGACATAGATTTTAGGTAGTTTCCATTTCCCCCGAGGACATGTCACCGGAGAAGAGGTTACAGATAAACTTCAGTTGCCATTTTCCCCAGGAACGTGTCCCCGGCAAAACACCGTGCCACGTCAGACATGTTTGACCGGTGACAATCGGCTGCGGGACCCACAACTCCCCGGTGAAAGTTGTGAACAGTCACCGGGAAAAGTATCCCCGAGAAGGCATTGCCGGGGACTTTTCGGCGGGGACATGTCCCCGGCGAAAGGTCTGAAACGTCGCCTGCGAAAGCGACGAATGTTGTAGTGTTGTCTTTAAAACTTCTAAATTCTGTCTGTTCCTTGTTTTAAATTATGATGTTGATGCTTCAGGCATGTATTTCATTGGACTTGGAGGAGAACTACATGCCTCCTGTGACATTCATTGTGACGAGTGGCAATATTCTTCCAGGTTCTAATACATTTGAATTGCTAGCCGTTGCTATATTTACTGATAGCGTTTGTTTTTTATTTATATATTTTTCCTAATGGATTAAATTTGCCAGGTAGTATGGGGATACTAAGATTTGTCATCCTTCTGCACTCGATTTCCACCTCTGCAGCCAAGCTGGCATTCAGGTGAACCTTTTGCTCTAAACTGTTATCATATTTCTTCTTTGTAAAGTAAATTATTCATTCCTTCGCTGAGATGTAATTTGGTTGTCTCTTTTCAAGGGCACGAGTAGCCCCACTCACAATCATGATGGGAACAAGTTCTGTGCTGATGGACTGCAGATGCTGACCAACAGTTGGTGCTACGCGTAATACAACTTGCCTTGTGATCATAACATAAGATTCTTCAAAAAGTTAATTTTCATGAAACTAACCTAATTGCATTTCAACTTTTAGTTCTGCTAGGTGCACCCGATCTGTCACAATTGGTATGCCCTCTGCTTCTATTTTCATATTTCAGTCATTTCATCAACTTTTTACTGTTAACGTTTTACAGTAACATTTCGTATTTCAAACATTATTAGTTAGTCACTTAGTCCTTTTATTCGACATTATAGATTAACTCTTAAAATCTTACATGTCGCAAACCATACATTATTCCTAACGGTCACTTGTGTTTGTAGTTCAACACGCATACTATGTTCGTCCTGCTGCATTCAGAGCTTATCTTACATGGAAGAAGATCAGTCAGACAGTGATTTGCGTGGTCCGCATGCAACAAGAGATCGTGTGACTGAAGTTCATCCTCTTCCAGTCCCCTTCCAGTGATTTGCATTTCTACTGCTAGGTCGGTGTGGTGACCCTTTTGAACCTTAAAACTTTTGGGTAATTTGATGGTGATTGGTTGTTGAGACTTATAGTTATGGATCATATATGGGGGTTTTGGTTGGGTTTATTATCCCCCATGTAGTATGTAAATAATAGTAGACACTGCCATGCAATGCTTGTTAAGCATGATGCTATTCTAATCCAGCATTGATATTTTGAGGCACCTACACTAAAATAAAATATTGTTGAAAATTTTGTGGACTAACTATATATGAATAGGAAAATCTGACTTCTTAAAATGTGTGCTGTTAGAATGCATACATATTTACTAGGGAAGTCTTAAGGCCGTGCGATGCACAGCCCAGGTAATCTCGTATCGAATTTTAATTCGAAAAGTTGATGTTCAATAAGGATAATTACTTTATACAAAACAAATGCAAATGTTAACTGAAATAAGGAAAAACTTGAATTACTTGAAAAACCTTTAAAAGAATGAAAGTGGATCACGACTCGACACTCGACATTTCATAATGGGCTTACATATTCGATCAACCAGCTTCTATATTTTTTGAATTGATAGTAGGGGTGTCTTTGGTTATCGGGTTGTTCGGTTCGGTTAGTTTAGTTAATTTTTTTCTGGGTATAACCGAGAATCGAACCAAACCGAATTCAAATTAATTAAACCGAATCAAAAACCAAACCGAATAATCGAAAACCGAACCCTTATAACCGAAAATCGAACCGAATAACCTGAATTACAAAAATTTAATTATTTATTCTTTTATTTTTATATATTTTTAGAAAAAAAAATCAAGTTTAAAAAATGTTATATTTATAGTATAAAAGAGTTTTAATATATATTTTTTAAGACTAAAATACACCGTTGGTCCCTAAACTTGTAGCGGAGGATCGCGATGGGACGAAACCGGGCATAATCATCGCCACGGGTCCAAACAGTAGCGATTAAATGCCAGATTGGTCCCTTGACCACTAACACCTATGTCAACGACTCTTTTCTGTTAGTTTCACGAGGGTAATATAGTCCAATCACATTTATAACTCAACCTAGTTAATTCTAACCCAAGAACTATTCCACCAAAACAAAAAAGTGATATTGTTTGAACAAATAATATCAGTGTTCATGAGTCCTCACCACTTAAGTATGACTTCCTAAAAGTCAACTGGTAAAGAAAGTAATAGCTCACAGAAATTTACCGGATTAACAAACAAATTTATACATTATCAACTACTTAGCTAGTTGACTTATAATGATCAACTATATACGATGTTTGATGAAGCCGAACATAAGCGATACTACGGAGTCATTGTCGATACATGTTAATTTCTCGATTCGTTACAAAATATAAAGATGAATTTGGGCCCAACTTCAAAACGTTCAACTCTTGAATCTTCAAATGATCTACACAACCGAGATTGATATCCGTAAACTGTTGAACCGACAAAGCTGTTAGGCCTAAGTTGATGATCTCGCCGCCACCTTGTCTCGCAAAAACAAGTATACAAATTACAAACATATAAGTTATGAACTGAGTGTTACTGTGTTAATGGAATTTAACACATGACATGGTATTCATCGGTGAAACATCACCTAGGGTCGCCTTTGGGCGAAGAGTGCTAGGACGCAGCTTTGTAATCTTTTCTTTGCTCGAAAGGGTGTCTTAACACCGCTTGAAACATCTGCAGAAGACCACCAAGCCTTTCGGCCTTCCCTCCAAGTCAAACCTGCAAGTTCTCAACATCAAACCACCGCAAACTCAACCATTTTGGCCTTCCCTTCCGTCTAAACCTCGCTTAAATTCTTGAACAACTTCTCTCCCTTTTTTCAGGCAAAACCTCCTCTTCATCAACCATCTTTCCTTTTCCATTTCCTTTAATTTGTCCTTTTTAGCTACAACCCTTCTTCGTCCTTGATTACTACCCTCATTTCACTCTTGGTGTCCTGGTTCCACTCCCGCATTTTTTCTTATCGATCCCCGCCATTGACTTCTAGTCCTAAAAGGTGTTTGACTAAGCATCCTAAAGTTAGCATCCTGCTCTACCCAACCCACAACTTCAAACCGATGTTTTTAAGTAAAATTGTGATAACTTTTGGGGCTTGTGGGCTATGAAGATATCAAGCGAGTCATTTGTTTCACCATTCCAAATAAAGTATGAACATCAACATCGGTATGAATCAAATGCAAACCATTTTCTAGGGATTGTTTAGGATCACGAAAAACAACGCCCATTTTGTTCATTAATCTCGATAACACATTATCAAGGCTTGAACTAAATATATCCTATCATCGGTAAAGGGCACAAATTAATTAATGAACCTCGTTCATACCGAGTGGGCTATAATCAAAAACCCCATTATAGTGGATTATGAGCAGGACCTCACCTTCTTCTTCTTCCTTGACATCCTTAAGCGTGGAGACGAATATGCTTTTTCCTTCATTCTTAGTTTTTGTTTTTTAAGAATGGGTTTGACTAGATGTGTGTTTCAAGATGCGTGAGTGTGGATGTATGTTAGGTTTCGTTTTTGATTGGGTTTTGTTAAATGGGTTGGGTTAATATGATAGTGTTTATGGTTTCGGATCTTGTTAGTTGGGTTCTTTTGGTGATTCCAAACACATTAATTGTGTATATGCGTATCAAGGAAGGCAAAAGGCCAAGTTGCGTGGTTCTAGGTTTAAAATGTCACAATTGGTCCTCAATTTGGCCATCCAAATTGCTTTTTGCACTTAAAATTCGCGTATTTTTGTCACACAAACTTGACTTTTATCGTTTACTAACTTCACAATTAGTCCACGAATTTGGAGCGTCCGGTTGTTTTTGGTATTTATTGGTTAATACACTATATCATTTGCATACCAACAATCACAAGAAACAACCTCCCAATGGATGACTTCCCACTACTTGAAGAACTCGCCAAATCTTGAACTCCGACTACATGTTTGACTCGATTTCTCTCTTTTATCGAGAGAAAGCGATAAGGACATCAAAATTACTAAAGGACTCCAAAACACTTTGGTCGACTTGATTCGGGTATGAAGGAAACCCAACAATACATCTATGAGATCGAAGGCTTTCGAACTAGGGTGATGAACTACAAGGTTATCCGGGATCTTCGCAATGTGCAAAAGGCTAATGTCTTGATGGCGTTGGAGATAAGGAGGATGATCTCGTCGACACACTCACGTGTGTGTGACGGAACAACTTCCTTGATCATCTTAGGAAATGTTATGGTTATGTTTTCCCCTTTTTTGTTTTGGAAAAATATGTACTGAATATTTATGTTCTTGTGTTTTAATATGAAGTTAATGAATCTATATGTTATGTTCTAGTGTTTTAATTCGTTAATTATGTTGTTAATTGTTGTATTCGTCTAAGAGAGTTGTTATATGGTTTTGATTGTATTGGGTGTTGGTGGAACTATGGTCCTTGGTCAAATGTAATTAGAGTGTAGGAGACATGGGTTTTAGTCCCTATCATGTCTTGCATTAACTTATAGCAAGCACTTTATTCTCACATTTTACCACAAATTTGAATTCAAATACATAAACCTAACCCTTCGGAGAAATTGAGTCAAAATGGGTAAATCTAGAGCTCGTAATGATAAAATGCTCCAATTGTCAAACTGTTGGACATAATAAGTCTAGTCATCACAAGGATCGGTACCAAAACCAACAAAGGAAAGTAAGGTTCGAGGTAGAAAAAGGCAATGTGATGGCAGAAGGCAACAGGTATTCATTTAATTGTCATTTGTATAACGATTGTTCTAGTGTGTTTACATTCTAGTTGATGTGCAAATGTATTACTTTTGAAGTGGATGGATGAAGAGGATATAAGGAAGACTATGGAACAAGAGTTTTATGATGCTCTTTACGAGCAAGAAGAAGAACACACAAATTTGGAGGAAAATGAAGAGCATGCCAGGTTGGATGAAGAAGCATTCCAGCAGTTTTTGAAAGAGGACATAATGTACAAATAAATTGAAGAGGAATGGGAGAGGAAAAATTGGCTTAAAGATGCAGAGTATGAGGCAGCTTACTATGGAGTGTCTGTGGAAGAGTTATATCCAAGACATCCATATGTGCTGGATAAAATTGACCTCTGAAAGTCACAAATTCCTGCAGTTTTCTAAGGTTGTAGGCATCTACTCTTCTAGCCATTTTGTAATATCGACAATATTATGTTTGAACATGTTTTTGTTTTTTTTGTTGACTTTATAAGTTGACTAGCTTGTAAGAATTTATGTTGTCTTTACTCCTTATCTACTTGTTCAACAACCACAACTCCCATCTACTTATATAATACATCTTAAGTCAGCAATTGTTTATCATACCACCATATTATCACCATGGATGTAGAAAATGGTTGTCAAATGGTATGCATTGACTGTTGGCTTCAAAGGGAAAACAATTTGGATTGACCTTTTTTGCAAGGCGTCCACCTTATAGAGATTTCATGTGGTATGTTTGTCCAGTGTGCCTTGAGATAAGGGGAAACACATCTTATACTGGTAGAGATGGTGTTACAAGGGAAAACACAACCACGGGAGATAGTGGTGGATATGTGATGGGTCTACATATTTCTGCACCTACTAGTGTTGGTGCTTACTTGGGCAGTGATGAAGAAGAAAGTGAACCACCTACAGCTGAAATAGCAAGTGGAGAGCGCCCAAGCCAAACACCACGTGAAGCACACCGCAACCGAAAGAGCAAATAGAGAACGCCGAGACAAACACCGTTGAACCAAGCGCAATCGACAGACCAAATGGATCACCTACTAGTCATTTATCGCGGTGAATTCCTAGCAAGAAATGTTATGTTGTCTTCGGTCTAAATGTAGCTTTAAGCGATATTTGTGTGCTTCTTTTGTTATAATAATTGAATTTTGGTTACAATTTGAATCTGTTGACTTTATAAGTCAAACAAGCGAGATTTTAAAAAACTAACAATTCGGTTTGGTATCCTATAAATAATTTGGTTTATGTTGACCTTATAAGTCAAAATGGGTTTTCCCAAGCACCCACCTAAACTGGATATGCAAGTGCAAACTACAAAATGAAAACAACATTTCCAAAATATCCCTACACCACCACCTAATTACACCATATGAAGCAAAACATACATGTTAACAAGTATCGTTTTCATTAACCATCATCACCAAAACTATACATCTTCATTACATCAACAACTAAAATAACGGTGAACTTTGATGGGAGGCTTGTTATTCATGGGGAGACTTGAGGTCCTTAGGGGAGGCACATACCACTCATTCCTATTTGTGCTTGGAGCATCCCACACCGCTACAAGACCAAGTACAACTTTGGGAGCGGAAGCCTTGGACGCCTTGGAAGCTTGGGAAGTGGAACCTTTCGAATTAGTGGTCTTAGAAGACATGTTCCCACACTCATCATCAGATGTGTCTGAAATAATGATGACATCAACTTCATTTCCCTTCACATTAGTATCTGGAAAGATAGACAAAACAGAAATAATCAGAGTTGACCCATTACAACTTTCTTAGCTTGTAAACATTCACTCTAAAGTCTAACCTTTCTGAGACTCCCTATTCCCATATTTTTCCCACAAGTCTTCTTCAAGTATCACATCAACAATGTCATCTCCTATATCCCACTTATTCCCATAAGTAGCCATGGCATAGTCAACCATATCGTCAGATACCTTTAGCTTGCTATAATCCTCTTTTGTGATTCGACACCGCTCGGATTTCTGTCAAATAAATAGGAGTTATTTATGCTCCTCCCTTAAAATGGCAATAACACAAATACAAAAAAAAAACCCGACTAACCTTTCATCACTTGAGCTTCTTTCGCAAATATGCATAAATCATCAAACATTTCATCAGACATTTCATCTTCTTTTAACCAAGTATCCTCATATTTTGCCTTCACATATTTTATCATCTCATCAGTTACATCTGTGCAAGTAAGCTCCTTGTCTGCCATTGTTAAAGTGTGTGTGAGGGTTGTGTGAAGAAGGCGAGAAACAATCAAGATGGTATATAGTAAACCGTTTCTTAGAATTAACTAGGTTGAGTTATAAATGTGATTAGACTATATTACCCTCGTGAAACTAACAGAAAAGAGTCGTTGACATAGGTGTTAGTGGTCAAGGGACCAATCTGGCATTTAATCACTACTGTTTTGACCCGTGGCGATGATTATGCCGGTTTCGTCCCATCGCGATCCTCCGCTACAAGTTTAGGGACCAACGGTGTATTTTAGTCTTTTTTTAATATAAATATATTAAAAATATATAAATTTATTAGAATTCGGTTTTTGGTTTGGATTACCAAAACCATAACCGAACCGAAAACCGAATATTTAATTCGGTTCAGTTTGATTTTAACAAATTCGGTTCGGTTATGAGTTCGATTCGGTCCGATTTCAATTTTCGGTTTATTCGAGTATTACCCGACCCATGAACACCCCGGTTGATATCCCAAAAGTCATTATTTTTAAACATACTACGTACGTGGATACTGAATACTTTTACAAAAATAAGTTATATAACAAAAAACAAAAAACCATTGTTACAGCTAGCTAAAATCACAACACGTCATCCCAATACCCATCTCTAATATTTTCACTAAACTTTTGCAATAAAATAGTGTTTTGAATATGTTGGAATCACTCCTAAACAAGATTTCAAGTATTTATATTTCATATGTAATAGGTAGCTTTGTTTTGGCCTTTATGTTTGTTTAAGGTCAAGCTTATGTAGAAGGCCCATAAGCAGTCCAAGCCCAATAAGGAATAGGGAAGGAGAGGAGTGTTGCCCTAGCTCCTTGCTATATAATACATTGTAATAACCTTCATTTGAAGGTTAGTTGTTCAAGTTTTTCTCTTTCACTACACTCTATGCATAACTTAGGTCGAGTATACTTGTGTGTGTGTGTTTGGTTTACTTGTTCAATCGCTTATCTCTTTCTATATAAGCTTGTGTTGTAAAACTAGTGACCTAACAATGGTATCAATCGCCAAATAGTTGGGTGTACTCGTTTGTTTTGAAGTTTTTGGTTTTGGGTCTTACGCGTAAAGATAACACAATCTTTGGTGCGCTTAAAACTAATTTTTACACTTTTGAATCCAAGATTCTTGTACTTTCAACGTTATTAGGTGTTAAACTATTGGTTTTGGCAAAAGTTTGGAACTTACGTGTTTTCCTTGTTTTTAAGCTAGTTTTTATACGAGGTGTTATCCTACGATAAGCTTTTAGAAGCTTTGGATCATCAAGTTTCACACTTTTGTGTTATTTTGGTGATATTGAAGCTATTTCATCACAAAAAGCGGTTTAGAAACACAGTTGGATAGAATCAAGTTCGAGTAATCTTACGCGTAACAAAACCCTAAATTTACGCGTAAGACTTTCCTTGGTTTGATCTTGATTTTCTGGTTTATTCCGTGTTTCTTACTTGGATAAGTCGAAAATCGTCGACTTTGGATATCTTTTGCCTTTGTGAAGTGTAAAGATCACTTGGGATAAAACCCTAATCTTACGCAAGCATAAAGCTTACGCGTAGAAAATCTTACGCTTAAGATTCATCTTCGCGTAGACTTAGTCCCTCGCATAAGGTAATCCTCGCCTAACTTTCTCGCCTAACTTCTTTTTACGCGTAACTTTAGTCTTTTTCACCCGCGTAAGCTAAATCCCACGCGTAACTATTCTTGTTACGCGTAACTTTTGGTGTTTTACGCATAAGTGCTACTTGGTTCTTGTCATTTCTACGCCTAAGGATACTTCATCAACAAAGGTTCACTCGACTACAAAGATCCATTCTTACTACACAAGTTTATCATCATGTCTCAACCACCATACTCTAACTATTTCCCTCACACTTATAATCATCAACAACAACAACATACTCCACAACTTGGTGCAATTCCACAACCACAAATGGTTCAACCACAACCAAGCATTCAAGTTCAACCCTACACAACTGATTTCAATCAACATCCATCACGGACCACTATGAAGGAACCCACTTGGTTTGCTAAGATGTGTGAAGCTTTAAGCACCAACAATCAATTCATGAAGTGGATCACTTGATAGACCTCCAAATGCTCACTCCGAAACTACGATCAATGGGTGATAAGGTTCTTTAGGTTACGTGATCGAAGAAGCCACATGGAAAGTTCTTAAAGAAGGTTATCTTGGAAGGTCCATTTGAGATGCCTACCGTCATTGTGCCGGAGATCCAAGCTTTGCTCCACCAAGAGATGAACAAACCAACATTGCTCTTGTTGCAGGACTTAAATCCTCGAACTTCTACACTATGAAGGCGATGAACTTGCAATGGAATACATCCTCTTAGGATTACCAAACCCAATTCTTCGTAGTGTTGATGCTCAAAAGCCCGCTCAAAAATGTGGGATCATATTCGTCTTCTTATGGAAGGATCATGCTCAATCGGGAGGATTTGGAATCCAAAATTTACTTGGCTTATGAACACTTCATGATTGAACACGGAGAGACACTTGAGTCATATCATCACCGATTTTCAGACATCATCAATGATTTGGATAAACACAACATCATCATGCCAAGAATTGCGGTGAATACTAAGTTCCCGAGTAGTCTTGGTCCGAATGGGAGAAGTATGTCATTTTTTCTCCGCTGGCGAAGAATATGCATCATTCTACTTAGGGATTGTTGTGCGATTACTTGAAGCCTCATGAGAAGGAAGTTGATCGTGAAAGGATTCTCCGTGCTCAAATTGCTAAACAATCACAACCGGACAATCAACAACTTGCCTTATATGCTCAGCGAATTATCCTCTCAACCAAAGAACTCAACCAAGCTGCTTCCAACACACCTTCACAAAGAACAACCTCAACCTCAACAAAATCAATTAGTTCCATACAAAGAACAATGCTCAAGCATATGTCGTTGAAGCTCGAGGAAATCGATCCATTCAAGCATTGCAACAAGGATTTGTGATGATTGCTAATGCTTTTGGCGTTACACCAACAAATCCAACAATCGATTCGTTCCTCATCTAACACACGGACTCAAGTGTTGTGAACAATGGACGTGTTGAAGTTCGAGAATCGTGATTATGGTCGTCGGATGAGCGGTGGTCAAGGGTTTAATGTTGTGGGTAGGAATAACAACGAGCTCAAGTGGTGGAGCAGGAAATGCTCGAGAATCGGTTAAATGGTCTTAGATGCTACAAGCGCAATGAGAAGGACACTGGCTAATGCATGCCCAAAGCCAAGGACTAGGGCGGTGCTTATTTCAAAGAGGCCTTACTTTTGGCTCTTAAGGATGAAGGCGGTGGATCTCTCACCAACAAAAACGAGCTTTATGGCGGATGCAGACTCGAGATGATGATATGGAGGACTTGCAGGCTAATGCATGTTGTTATGTTGATGGCTAATATGCATGAGTCGCACATGAGTGATTCAGGCCAGGTGTATGACATCGATGGCTTGTCTCAGTGCACGAACAAACCATCATCATATCTCGAACTATTATCTCCGCCAATATCTCGAATCCAAGCGGATCGATCGCTCAAATAGTCTTCTACATCTTCTTCCGATGATTTTCAAGTTAACCTCAGTAGTTACATTTGACGATCAAGATGACCTTATGGTCCCCTTGATAATCAAATTGACTCCGTGGTCGTGCTTGAGGATCTAAAGAATGATCATGTTGAGACTCACGTTGAACAAGATGATCTGTTGCCTCATCCGGATTTTGCTCGGTTAATTCAAGACCATAAAATCAAAATGGAGGAATGTTATGCATTAAATCAATCCTTAAAAAGTAAAATGCACTCATAACCAAGGATTTTGAATGTTTACAAATGCAACTCAACTTTTCAAAACTCAAGAAAATCGTGAAAAGGTTTTGAAGCCGCTTTTGCAAAATCTCATCAAAGCGAAAAATATTTAGAGAGCGGATCGTGATCTAGCCAGCCTCGAAGAATGCTTTGTTGTCCGAATTAGAACAAGCTGAAACATGAACATAAAAAGCAAATTAACGCTCTCACCTTGGAAAATCAAAAGCTAAGGTGAGTTGTTAAATTGTCAAAAGCAGTTCTCCATACAAAAAGCATTCAACGAATCGGGTAGATGACCTTCTTGAAGAAATCCTCGCTTGCAAAACAAACTTAAATAGTTTAAAGCGTTGTTTACAAACATGGTGAATCCGTATGACTATTGAAAAGTTTACCTTGAAACCCAATCCAAAAGGATATGGGAAAAATCTAGCGATTACAAACCTAAGCTTTCACTAAAAACATTCAAACCAACTCACACAAGTTTCGGTCGAGAATACAAAATTGATAATCTTGTCATGAGTGTTGTTGAATACCATCGTCAAGAGGAATTAGATGCGAGAGAGGCGAGTCGATCAAAATTAAAAATGTTGTTTACAACAAACCTTTTAATTATAAAAACGCGGTCACTTCGTCACACCAACGGAATCAACTAACACACCAAGGGTTATCATCAAAACTCCCGAGTCTTCTATCATTAATCCCAAAGCAGACTTTGCACAAACTTATGGTCCTTTACCTTCCATTAGTGAAGTAAACTCAAAACACGAAAATCGAAAAATTCTTAGATATTTTGACATTTTCATGGTGACCTCAAAATTTTACAACATGAGATAGAATATCGATCCAAATCAAAGTTGAACATTTTCAATCGCCTCAGCGCGAGAACAAAGAGACATTTTTAGAAAAATCTTTACCTAATGTTAAAACTTAAAAAGTTGTGCAATTGCGGGAAAAGGATTTTCATAAGGAACTTGGGTAATGAAAAACGTTTTGAGAAAGCGAAACATCTATTACTAACACAAAGCGCAAAAAGCTGTTGAGAAAAGATGTTGATCGACTCTTGGAAGATGTTATCGTCGCCGATATCCATAATGTTGTGCTACTCTATTCGTTGCCATATGCATCGATCATATATCTGCCGATATTGTTGAAGCTGTTGTAAGCTGCTGAGAACACCGATAATGTGCTTTGGATCGATTCTTTAAAAGCGAAAATAAACGATTACACGAAATTAACAATGCAAAACGTCGTCTTCATTGGTGTGAAAAAGATATTCACAACCATCAACTTAGTTTTCAAAGAAAATCGCTCAATTGCGTGCAAAATCTTCGATACTAATATTGAGCATCCGGATGATCAAAGCGTGTCTTTTAAAATATCAATATATGAACAAGAACTTTTAAAAGTTAAGCAGAATATGGTGTCATATTTGATTTACTCAAAAGACTTGAGATGAAGCATCTAATGAACTTGATCACTATCTTGCTCACACTAGAGAAGTCATGAATTTTCTTGGTAATATTAGTTCGAAAATCAAGATCGATTCACACCATCTCTAAGTTACGGAAATGTTAGGAAAGTATGAACAACTCCGCCTCTGTGATTAAGAGATTAGCACCAACCACACTTAGTAATCGTGAACCTAGAATTCCCAACGCCAAATCACAAGTTGCTAATGTGTTTCTCTCTTGAACAGAATAGTTGCATCTTTTCCAAGCGTCCGCACTTCAACGCCTAGGAGAACTCAAGCGAAGAATAGGAAGTTGCGACCTAAGAAAAGATCAATAAGGAATGCTAAAGTAGAAGAACACCCTAGGAATCGAATAAAACTCATGTTACTTCCACTATAGATGTTGCGTCATGCAAATGTAATAGAAATAGTGATGTAACGAATGCTAAACCGTTAAGTACCTTTGATATTGACCGATGCACCTTGTGATATTTGTCAAAAGAGTATGAATTCGATTGTCATGACAAATGTGTTGCTAAAGCTATAATCTCTAGATTACGGAATCTAAGAATCGGAATACCTCTAGGCCCACTAATCATTCTCGATGCGTGCTTGGTAAACCACCTTCTTTAGATTCTAAGGCAACCATTGCTATCACAAGTAGCTACCGTCTCACCTCCTAAGAATGTAGTACCACCTAGTGATTTCACTAAGACTAAAGCAAGAGTAGTTATAGATGGCGAAATGGATATATAAACACTTGGATTTAAATGGATGCCTAAACTTGTCAATGTGTGTATGTCTAATGTACACCTTGAACCCTCTAACATTTCGGGTTCCACATCTACTTCTATTCCATCCGTGTCAAATGCGTGTGCAATGCGGTGTCTGAGATCATTCTCTAGATTGTTGATAGCGGATGTTCCCGACACATGACAGCAATCTTAAAGCGTTATCAAACTTTATTGCAAAGTTCATTGGCTTTGTCCGATTCGAACGATCACTTGCAGCCCACCATGGGCTACGGAGATTATGTTAATGGGAACATCGAAATAAGCGGGGTTTACTATGTGGAAGGCCTCGGTCACATCTGTTTTGATGGGTCAATTTTGTGATGGAGATTTGGAGGTTGCTTGTGGAGAAAACTTGTTTCATTCGTGATCTACAAGGAAACGATCTTATGTCTGGCTCGCGTAATTCTAGTCTCTACACTATCTCTATGCAAGACATGGTTGCTTCCTCTCCCATTTGCTTACTTTCAAAGGCAACATCTACAAAATCATGGCTATGGCACCGTCGTCTTTCACATTTAAACTTTCAAACCATCACCAACCTTGCTCGACACAAACTAGTTGAAGGACTCCCACGATTCCGGTATTCAAAAGATCACCTTTGCTCGACTGTGAACAAGGAAAAGCACTCGTGCTCATTTTCCTTCAAAGGTGGAACACGACTCTCGGCATGTGCTTCATCTTCTTCACATGGATTTGTGGCCCCATGCGTGCAAGCGATAAATGGCAAACGCTACATCTTAGTAATCGTTGATGACTACTCGATGGACTTGGGTCTACTTTCTTCGTAGCAAAGACCAAGCTCCACAAATGATCATCACCTTTCTCACAAAGATACGAGGTTCACTCGCAACACCGTCGTAATCATCGAGCAGAGACAAAGGAACCGAATTTGTTAACAAAACCCTTCGTGAATTTTATGAGAAAGTGGAATTGACATCAAACATCCATTGCACGGACACACGAACAAAGCGGAGTTGTTGAGAGGCTAAAGCGAGCGTTAGTGGGCGCAAGAACAATGTTAATCAATGCTAAACTTCCAGATTACTTATGGGCGGGCGATATCTGCGCATGCTATACTCAAAACCGTTCCATGATCACAAAAGCATACAACAAAACACCTTTTGAGCTTGTCCACAACTATAAACCAACCTCAAACACTTTCATGTATTTAGATCCCTTTGCTATCCAAATAATGATCGTAATGATTTTGGAAAGCTAAAAGCCAAAGTCGATATTGGAGTCTTTATTGGATCTGTGACAATTCTAAAGGTTTCCGAATCACGGAATCGTCGAACTAAGGAGGTTATGGAAGCGATTCATGCTCATTTCGATGAACTCACGAAGATGGCCACGAGTATATGACTTAGAACCGGTCACAACCGTTTAAACTTCCTCAACCCCATCATCGGTGAAAGCCCTCACCTAACTCGTCAACAAATGGAAAGGTTATTTGCTCCTCTGTTTTGTGACGATATTGATGAACGATGCTCACGGTGTATCCATTGTTTCATTGCACAACGATAATATTCCTATACGATACACTGCTACAACAACCATCGTTGAAGATGCACCTACACCGATTGACTCCAACACAACAGTTGAACACACCGCTTCCAACAATGATGAACCATCGATGATATTACGAATGAAGTACCCCACTGCAGATTTTGATCCAAATCGTTCTTCAACCCGTTTGCTAATGAGGCTGCCGCACCGGATGTCGCGGAATCTTCAACAAACCATTTGAATCCTCGAATCGCACAATGTATACCAACATCAACCTCTACACATAGATGGACAAAAGACCATCCTCGGCTAACATTATTGGCAACCCAAATCAACGGTCGTTACAAGACAACGTCTTCACACAGACAGTGAACATTGCATTTATGCACTCTTTGTCCCCGCCAATCGAACCTAAAAACATTAAGGATGCAATGACAAAAGACAAGCTGGATTGAATCCATGCGGGAAGAACTCAACCAATTCAAGCGTCTTGAAGTATGGGAGCGGTTGAAAGACCAACAGGGTCTACGTCATTGGTCTAAAATGGATTTGGAAAAACAAATTGGATCTTTGAAGGAAATGTTATCCAAACAAGTCACGGCTAGTTGCTAAGGGTTATCGTCGGGAAGAAGGATAGACTTTGAAGAATCTTTTGCTCCGTTGCTCGTCTTGAGGTCATTCGGATATTTCTCGCGTTCGCGGCTCATATGAACATGACGGTCTATCGGATGGATGTCAAAGCGGCGTTTCTAAATGGACAACTTAAAGAAAGCGGTCTATGTCGACCAACCGGATGGATTCGTTGATCTGAGTTCCCGAACCATGTCTACAAACCGAACAAAGCTCTTTATGGTCTCAAACAAGCCCCGGGCATGGTGCGATAAGCTATCATCTTTCCTCATTGCCAATAATTTCACCAAAGGCTCGGTTGATTAACTCTTTTATACAATATCACGGGCACACATCTTAATTGTTCAAATTTCGTGGATGACATCATTTTGGGTCAACACATAAAAAGTTTTCAATCGCTTTGCAAAACTCATGAAGAAAAATTTTGAAATGTCCATGATGGGTGAACTTACGTTCTTTCTAGGGCTGCAAGTTCATCAATCACCCGTGGTATTTTCTTGAGTCGGTCCAAATATGCCCTTGAATTGTTAAACAAATTTGGAATGAATACTGTGATACTTATGCCACACCAATGGCTCATACCAAGAAATTAGATCTTTGATTTACATGGGAAATTGGTTGACCCTACCAAATACAAGTATTATTGGGTCTCTCATGTATCTAACAAACTAGCGACACGACATTGTCTTTGCCGTTTATCTATGCTCCGTTATCGATCGCGACCAAGCTGAAACCCGCCTCTACGGGGCTAAAAGAATCCTCCGATACATCAAGGAACCATTAATTTGGGGATCCGGTATCCGAAGGATTCGGTTTTGAACTAATCGCTTTTTGACGCCGATCACGGGATGCCTAGACTCGAGAAAAGTACTTGAGCACTACAATTTCTTGACAAGCTGGTGTCTTGGCAATCAAAAAGCGAGGATTGTACATCGTTGTCATCAAGCAAGCGAGAATATGTAGCCGTAGCCGGCGTGTTGTGCTCAAGTCATATGGATGAGAACACAACTCAAAGACTATGGTTACGTATTGACGAGAATCCGATGTCTTGCGACAATCGAATGCCATTGCAATCTCGTGCGACTCGATTCGACACTCGAAATCAAAGCACATCGATCACGCTATCATTTCATCAAGGATCATGTGGAACAGGGTACCGTTGAATTATATTTTGTGGGTGCGAATACCAATTGGCGGATCTTCTCACAAAAGCCTTGCCTCCCGCTAGGTTTAATGAGTTGGTCCACCGAATTGGTATGAGGTGTTTGACTCAAGAAGGCTGGATGACCTCTTAAAACCGTCTTAAAACACATCAAACACCAAAACATCTTTTGTAAATAAATAAAATCTTTCAAAACAAAATACAAAATATAAAATCGATAAAACAACAAAAATATTCTTCTCATCTATTTTCTTTCACATGGCAAGTACCGTTCTTCGTCAACACTTGCATCTCTCAAATTTCGTATTTTCCGATCAAGTGTTGAGGGGAGAAATTTATCGCTTAACCGTTTCAAAACATAAGTGTACTTGCATGTTATCACATCTCGGTTGTTTCGTTATACAAATGATGGTGGACTTTACGGCTCAATGACACTCCTCGGACTAAAATTCTTAAACCGTTTGAATTTATCAAGCGGGGAGTGTAAATCATGATTCTTTCTCAAAAATCTTTGTTTGGTAACCTAAATGGAAGTTAAAAGGCTTTGGTTGAAAAAGGAAAGGTGGTGGGACTGAAACTGTCATAATCCAAAAGTATTTTCAATAAAATACCCCACCTACCATTCTTATCACATTTATTGCTAAAACCTTCAAATCCTCGCCTAAAATCGTTCAAAATTGCGTGTCTCGGATCTTCATTTTGTAAGTGTTTGTGTGTTCATAACAAGATTACAAACAATGGTTTTAAACCATTTTGAAAGTTAACGGCTTGATTTTAACCTATGGGTGATTTTGTGTTCTCTGGCGTATGCGTATGAACACATAATCTTGTTTATGTGTTTGAAGTGAAAAGGATTGTTCCAAAATGATTTAACATCATCTATAATACTTTTTAAACATCAAACGCACCTAGACACTCAATTGAGTGTATTTGAGATTTAGGGTTTATCGTAGAATTGGGTTTTCAAATGAGAAGGTTTTGGTATAAAAGATAGTCATATAAGGTTGTTTTTAAGTTCAATTGAACACATGTAAACCCGTAAATCACCCGAAACAACTATGATACTTAATTAAGTAAATTAGGGTTCAAGTTCATATAAATTGGGTATTTTTGATTCAAGGCTTATTTGATGTTAAAACTTGGATAAAACTACTTTATGGACTTCTTAGAACTACCGAATCAATATGATGTTCATCCATGGCTAAATCTCATACACGTAAGTTTAGGGTTTAGACTACGCGTATGTGGTTCTGGCGCAGCTTGTTAACATGGACTAGGATGTTGTTATCTGTGATAAATTGTTGTTTTGTATGAACATTAATGAGTTGATAACTTTATTTGGGCTTTGCTACGCTTAAACACTCGGAATCAAGGTCATAAGACTCTACGCATAAGGATTACCCTACGGCGTGGTGATGTTATCGTAAAATAAAACCTCGCATAACTATTATCGTGAGGTTCTACATGGGACTCTGGCGTATCACCGTGAAGGATATGCGTGGCGATGACCTCCACGCGCAAGGTCTACTCACGCTGAGTAAGCCTTACGCGTGCAGGTTCTTATACGCCTCGGCGTAAGCTCTGCGTGGGTCCCTTTTCCTCCACGCGTAACATTTCTTACGCGTAAGATGAGATCCTACGCATAAGCTTTGCATGCAGCGTATATCACGCATTGTTCGGCGTAACTTTGTCAATCCTACGCTTAAGCCATTTTGACCTTCATTATGAATTGTTACGTGTACAAAACTTGTTAATAAACTTATCATAACGTCACGAATCCAATAATGTCACTAATAAACCAAAGCGTTTGATATGTTGTGAACAATAAGTGATAACATGAACTTTAAAACTTAAAGTTAACTAACTCATGAAACATTTCACGGCGTCATTAGACTATTGGACATACAAGTGACTTAGGACTCGTAACAATCATTGACGTTGTACATTAAATAACTAGACAATAAGAACTACTGTTGACTAACATTATGTCTTTCGATATGTTGGTTCTTTTGGCTAATATTATTTCGGATCACGACATGGTCGCATTTCAACCAAACATGGATGCATCAAATGTTCTCTCCATTGTCGACATCTACCCTAATGGCTATCAATGAAGATTGGAAAGAATAATCTCGAGTTGACTTGACACTCTCACTTGCTCGAGTCTTCATGCTTAATCGCTATTGACATTCGAGGACTCACCCATATCGAACATGCTTACTCACTCTGCAACCATTCACGAGATCTACATCCAGTTACGGAACACCATGGAAAGGGTCAAAGGAAGGATCGCGTGGTGATGACTGAATCACAAAGAATCACCATCACACCTGCGAGACTTAAGGGAACATTCTCTTAATTCTCAAGTCGAACCACCAAACTTTATGCCACTCCCTTGAAGAGCTCACTCTCCATTCTTAATCGATATCGATTATGATGAGGCTCTGGAGTAATCACCAAGCACTCACGTAGAGCTCAAGAGTATTCCTCAACCCTGGAGAACACTCTACATGATTATCACCAAGTCCGTTTACGGTCGTGATAGCGCTATGAGCATCCTAAGCTCATTGAGCGCAAATATTTTGGGCATTCGTCAACATGAAACACATCGCTATTGAAGCGATTTGGGATGACATGATGTCATTTCTCAACAAACTTGGCTCAAAGATTCCCTACATCGGATATACCAAATTGTTGATCCGAGCACTTGGACTACATTTCGATATTCCCAAGAGGCTCAATGACCACGACAATCACGACATGTTGGTGAACCTATTCGACCATCGAATGAAGGAATCGTCCACAAAGAAGCGGTAGCGGTGTTACCAGACACCGCTAGCGAAGATGTCGAAAGCTCAAAGCATTACAGCGGTATCCGAAGCGGTCGACAAGGCAAAGTTGGTCATCTTGACGAAAAATCTTCGGAACACTGTCGGGAGAACTAGAAGAGGAAGTCTTGGAAGTGTTACAAGTTCGAGTCACAAAGGAAGTTTCCCAAAGCGAAACCCTCAGAAAGCGGTTTGTTCCCGTGTGAAGCTACTCCCATTCCTAAACCCAAACACGGGCGAAACAACGACTTGAGGACGTAAGTTACGAAGATACGGTCTGAGATGAGGAGGTTCACTTTTTCAAACAACAAAGGATGTGTCCGACACTCCAAAAGTACAGAAACCTCAAGTCCTCAAGATGATAAGGGTAAAGGAAAGACTCGGTGCTTGTACCTTATGATCGAAAGCTCGAAAGTGAAGGAGAACCACTGGAGACAACTTACGAGAAAGAAATTGCATCAACTTAGACATGAACACAAAGCGAAAAATTTGCTAAAGAGCAAATGGGTGGACCGGAGGAACTAGTGGTGTTGCTCCCTCCGAACCATCTCACGATGCGGTTAATCAACCCGATAAGGGCTGGTACCACCACTCTTTGCAACAACAACGGTTTGTGGAAGACACTATGGAGTTCAATTTTGAGAATCCGAAGCGATGAGGAAAAGAAGGATAAAGAGTCGATTATGGCGATTTTCTTACGGATAATCCAAGCTGAAACTCGAAGGAAACTTCGAACCACGAAGGACCCGAGTCTCCTCACATCTCCTCTTCATCCGACTCTTCTTCACATTCATCTCCACCACCATCAACGAAATCAACAAAATCCTCATCCAATCCGTGAAGAAACCAAAATCTTGGGTTTCTCAAGCTCATGAAAGGATTCAAAAAGCATCAAGGAAGTCGAAGAAAACGCTCTTAACAAGAAGTGAATTCTTCACGATCACATCTGACATATATATAGAGATAACGAAAAGAGGAACAAGGAAAGGAAGTTTGTGCGAGAATTCATGAAGAGTCATCTCGTGAGCAACTAAGCGAAATGCTTGAAGGTTACACAAACAGTATCTTCGTGACAACGTTCCTAGACTTACACGGAGATGTTTGCCGACAACTCTATCCAAACGGTGCACTGGCCAAGCAGTGATGAAGTCAACACCGATGTATGTCAAACATCAATCTGTTGATCCCACAATCTTCTCGGGATTTGAATTAGTTGATCGATTGGTCATGGCTGTCTAAGCGTTCAATGCTTGCCTCTCATGAAAGCAAACCGTTAGAAGCATTGCTGGCATTCCAACAATTACGCATGCAGGAAGAGCCGAGAGGCCTAAGCGTCATAGAGGCGATGATGATCGGGATCGGGATAAGGCGACGAGGCTAAGCGTCAAAAGATGTCGGTGAATCCTCCTCGATGCCACCTCCTCCAAAACCAATTCTGCACAACAAAAGTCTTCTCCACCACGGTCTTCAACCGATAAACCTCGGGACGATTCCGAGTTACCACCCCGACTCGAAAGCGGTGATCACTTTGAGTATCTGGTGGTGGCGATGAAGAGGTCCTTGAGCCAACAACAACCCTCCTCTCCCAAACAAGTGAAGAAACCCGTATCATCATCAAGGCCTTCTAAAAGCAAGAAAAAAAGGCGACTCGGCGGATGTCGTATCATGGCTAGATGACGATACAACCGCAGAATTTGAATGGTTCTCCACACTTGTTAACAACACTCCTTACCTCGAAGAAGGTCAAGAATTGGTAGGCGGTAGTACACTGGAGCATGCAAAATCTTGCAAGAACGATTCCGTGTGAAGAAGATGGCGAATCCGAGTTGAAGCGCATCAAGAATGAGCGCATTCATTCCGTTGAAAACAGCTCGGAAAGTGCAATCGAGGTTGAATATCACCTTGAAAACATTGCTCGAGCCATGTCTAACAACATGGATTGGCTCGACCCGAAGCAAACATCGACTTCACTAAGCGGAACAACCCTCCATACTACATCGTTGGACCAAACCTCTACCAACAATCGGCCAACCGGAAGAACCAAGATTCCTTTCGGACATTTCTTCAACAAAGACACGGATTTTCTTCTCCATGGTGGCGATGGTTCACGAAAATATGCTACATCTTTGACTCTTCCATTCCAGTGACTAATTACTCAAACCGCATAGCTATCGAGGCGTGCTGACTCACTTGTTTTCCGACAACGTGCAAGCATATGACCAAGATGCATTGTATGGGATTCATCATTGGCACGGCGAAGAATCTACTCTGTTTGCTGGTTGAAGTCTCAACATGAAGTGTATAGCTCCAAGGACATCGAGCCATCAAACACATTGATCTCAAGTCTAAGTGGGACTACACATTCTTGAAGAATATCATAGTCAAACGACAAGATGAGCAGGACTATGAATTCTCGAGGTGACTTTGAGAACTTGTCCTCAACGACATCGAAGACTTGTACCTTGCCAAAGTACAGTGGTCGATCGACAATTCTCAACCAAGTTCAACGTGAATTTATCAAGTCGGTTCTCATCTTCATTAGACGCATTGTGATCAAAGAACGTGTCGAAGATATCCGGATGGTGTTGAATCATATCGAAGCGTGTAAACTTCACTCCACCACGGCTAGATCTTCACGACATCAACCACCACACAACTCACGCTCATCGGCAAACCTTTCGGCATTGTTTACCACGGTGAACTTCGCAGCGCGCTTAATGGCGTGTAGTGAGCTCCACAAATCGGGATCATACCTTGAAGATGGTTAGGGATGGATTGGCGTCATGAGTTGAAGGATATCGTCGAAGGTTGGGAATCTAAGCCTGGAACTCTCGGGGCGGGGAGGAATGTGAGGCGTATCATCACTATGATTGATGAGCGGTTGTTCGAAGGATCGATTCGAGCGCACTGAGAGCTATGTTGGTGGTAGACCCGGGATAAACATCACCGGCTTTCAGCGCATGCATGCACTCACAGGAACATCACCGCACTTCTGGTACCCTTGAATTGTTTCCTTCATATGATTTTGGATGAAAGTTTATATATGTGAATGGCTTGTGCACATAACGAAGGTACAACCCAGTGTCGTCAAGAAAGGACCACGTAGTGCGCCCGGTGCCACAATCCTTATAAAGGAGCGAAGCTTCTTATTTTGAGTAAAACCTATCAAACCTTTCAATTCTCAAGGTTTTGCTCAAAAAGACAAGTACTTCCCATAAGATTTTCAAAACCTCAATCGTTTATATCACTAATTGAGGGGAGTATTTGAATTAAAACTTTGTTCACAAATTGTTCACGATGGTCACTCTTCCCACAACACTCAAAATGGTCATATTTATTCTCAACCGTTCAAAAATAACATTTTATATGCCATTTTTGAGGGAGAAAATTGTGTGATAAGAAATATGTTGTCTTTGAATGCAAATGAATCCGTGTACCTCGGACTTAACCAACTAATTGACGGTACTAAAGCTGTTTGTAACTCGAAAAGACTTATCACAGACGGGTAATAATTTCAAGCTAGTTAGCTAGTGATGTAAGCGTGTCTCGCAAAGGACTCGTCTTAGTAGAAGGTACCATTCGAGAAGCTCTTGATAGACATGAACTCGACGGGTATGACAACCTTTCGAGGTTTGTCTACACCTTCAAGGTAGTTATTAGAGCTAGTTGTCACCTAAAAGCGACAATGTAACTCTTTAACTATTCAACGTAACCGTGTCTCGCGGAGATTGTCTATCTTTAGTGGATCAATTCATAAAGTCGCGCTCTTTCCTCCTTTGTGCATTTAACCATTAAAACTATTAAGCACATGTGGAGGGAGTATTTATGCAAAACTCATCTCTCACGATGGTTCAAACATGTTTTCATTAACAAACCCTTTGAGAGATATTTTAACTTACGATTGGTTATAATGGCAAACATAGGTTAGTCATGGAGTTATAAGGTGACTAAGGTTAGGAATAACAGTCCTATGATCCGCCAGAGCCGGAGGGATCTACCCAAGGACACTACCATTAGTTAGTGTTAGAAGTCCTTAGGAAAGATTGTAAAAGGAGAAAATGAGAATCGGAGAAAGAAGGGTTGAAGAATCAAAAGAAATGTAAAGAAAGGGTGAAAAGAAATAGCCCTCAGTTATTCAACTTAGGCGGATAAGGGTTCAATTCATATACTCTTGGTTGTCACTTAGTGACACCGTATTGAAGATTAAAAGTCGTCATGGACCCAATGGCGCATGCACTAAACCTTCTTAGCCACTCAAGTTTCTCTCAGCGTAAGCTTGTTTCATTCTCACGGGAACCCTACATAAACTATTGGCTTTCTCTTAGAGATCGCCGGTATTGAAGAAGGAGACCCTCTCCCTAGTCTCCGCTCGGAAAACCAAAGCACCGTTGAGTCTAGAGCCACGAGATTCATCAAAAGATCTCTTAGGAACACTTGACATTTAATCACTTGTTGATCAACAATAAGGTCTTGATGATTCGGTGGTTCATATCGAGTCCTTCACGAGATCTTAGCAATCGTCGAGAACATTTATGAGAGGTTCACATCGTGATCCTCGGTGATTGAATGGAAACTCCCGCCGTGGTCAACATCAAACACCACAGCAGCGGTCGCTTGGTAACTCCCGTGGATTACGCGGTGTGTCTCAAGCGGTCTACGATCGTGAGGTGATGCTTGATTGTACTCTCGACTCATACGAACTATAGATGTACTTGGCACATCGCGTTATCTCACTTGTGGGACTCCAGTTCGAGCGGCCTTTGTAAATTAGAGTTGTGTTTTCACACTATCTTGTTAACACTCTCGAAGTTCAAACTTGTAAGTGCGGGAACCGCTTATTTCTAACCGTTTGCAATGTTTTCTTCTTATGGAAGCTCTGGAGCGGAATGATCGTCTTGATTCTTCTCATGCTCACGCCAACATCATCACTAATGGAAGTTCTATTCAAAAGCAACACAACCGTCGGAATGATTCTTCGTCAACCAAAGAATCTACAAAGTTAAAGACTTAGAGAACTTCATCGAGATTGAATTCCAACGTCATAGGCGTGTGAGCATGTTGAAGAATGACGTGGAGACATTGGGCGGTGAAAGCGCACTGAAGGGAATCGATGCGGACAACGACATACTATCACTTTCACCACAAAGAACAAATGATCAAAGAACAAAGTTAAAGATGACGTGAAGCTTAACTGTTCAAAGATAACTATCTCTCTACCGGGAGATTGTTTGAATCAAGGCAATTCCTCTCACAAGAAAGAAGAATGCGGAAGGCGTCCAGACTACTATTACATCAACGCCTTCACCGTTTACATTCATATATACTTGGGGAGATTGTTGGAATCACTCCTAAACGATATTTCAAGTATTTATATTTCATATGTAATAGGTAGCTTTGTTTTGGCCTTTATGTTTGTTTAAGGTCAAGCTTATGTAGAAGGCCCATAAGCTTGTCCAAGCCAATAAGGAATAGGGAAGGAGAGGAGTGTTGCCTAGCTCCTTGCCTATAAATACATTGTAATAACCTTCATTTGAAGGTTGGTTGTTCAAGTTTTCTCTTTCACTACACTCTACGCATAACCGGTCGAGTATACTTGTGTGTGTGTGTTTGGTTTACTTGTTCAATCGCCTTATCTCTTTCTATATAAGCTTGTGTTGTAAAACTAGTGACCTAACAGAATAACATCTTTATATGGTATTTTTTGCAAAATAAATTATGCTACAATGTGTAACACTAATTATTCGCACTAACCACTTTCATTTAGTTTAAAGAGAAAAGTTCCATACGAAACAAGTTTTATATAAAGAACAAATATTTAGATCTTAACCATCTATCCATTTAAATCTAACGAATTAGATTAATTTACATTTTAAACTAAAATTATACTTAGGGGTCTTTTTTGTAAATTCACACTATTTACAATCACTAAAAACACACATCACACACGCTCTCACGCTCTCGTTCTTTTTCCCCAAATCACCAAACGTTCCAATCCACCGGAAACCGCCCCCAAACCACCAAAATCACCGCGAAACCCTAATTGTGAATCATCATTCATTTAAAATGGATATTCGTGACGAATTAGCTCTATCTAAAGGCGATTCATTGGCAAAACCTACTTCATCTATATTTTTAACTTATTTGGTTCTATTAGTTAGTAGATGTGGATTTAATGCTTATTTTATTGCTTATTCTTTATTATTTTTTATTAGTAGATGTTGATTGAAGTTTGTGATTGGAGTTTGTGATGGATTGAAGTTTGTGTTATAGGAATCAGTAGATTGAATATTTTTTTATTGATTAGCTTATCAGAATTAAGAATCAGTAAATTGAATATTTGTGTTTATAGGAATCAATAGATTGTAGCTATTAATGATGTTAAGAGTTTTTGGATTGTAGCTATTACTGATGCTAGATTGTAGCTTATATTTCGACTTATGAGCTTATTTGTTTCTCTACTTATTTTTTGGATTAGCTTTTATTGAAGCTTTTACTGATGTTAGAGTTTTTGGTTTTGATACATCACGTGGCTTTTAGTGATGTTAGAATATACCAGAATCAAAATAAGCTTTTACTGATGTTAGAGTTTTTGGTTTTGATACATCACGTGGCTTTTAGTGATGTCAGAATATACCAGAATCAAAATAAGCTTTTACTGATGTTAGAGTTTTGGTTTCGAAGTTAGCTTTTATTCTGGCTTTTACTGATGTTAGAGTTTTGATACATCACGTGGTATACATCACGTGGCTTTTACTTGTTCTGTATGGAACTTTTCTCTTTTATTAAAATCAATTTCATCAAACATGTTCGAAGCTTTTACATTGTTGTTAGACGTCTAGCATAAGTGTGCATTTGTTTAGAAGGCTCCTCTGCTTCTTAAACATTAGTTTAGTCTGAATTAATGTTCCTTGCTTTTTAACAGTTTAGATGGCTCCTCTGCTTCTTACACATTGACGTTCATTAGTTTAGGTTCTTACACGTTAGCGTAAGTGTGCATTTGTTTAGGTTCTTACACGTTAGCATAAGTTTGCATTTGTTTAGAAGGCTCCTCTGCTTCTTACACATTGACGTTCATTAGTTTAGGTTCTTACACGTTAGCATAAGTGTGCATTTGTTTAGGTTCTTACACGTTAGCATAAGTTTAGATGGCTCCTCTGCTTCTTACATGTTAGCATAAGTTTGCATTTGTTTAGAAGGCTCCTCTGCTTCTTACACATTGACGTTTATTAGTTTAGGTTCCAGAACGCAAGTTTTATAAGTTTTGTACATAGTTTTAGTCCCTTTTTCACTCGGGTCCGTTGGTTAGCATGATATTTGTGTATGTTAGTGTTTACTTTTGATGTTTGTTGTTGTGTTAGTGTTTATTGATGTTTTGATACATTTTGATGGTGTGATATTGCTAGGTTAGGATCTACTGATTTAACGACAATGTTAGTTAACGAGAATGTTATTACTAGCGGTTGTATAAATATATTCTAAATGATATTGCTAGATTCTTCTGATTATTATGAATCCCATGAGATTCATACTCAATCCTATGGGATTCAGTATGAATCTCATGGGATTCTAATGCTCGATTATAGTATATCTAATGTTTTTTTTTTTTTTTTTTTTTTTTTTTTTTTTTTTTTTTATTTAGGTGTTGTCAAAGGTTCTCCATGGAAGAATTGGGTTACAAAATCTGATATCCTTCAGGAGAAGGCATCGGCTGAAAAATAGAAGGTTCCGGCTGAAAAAGAGAAGGTGCCGGCTGAAAAAGAGAAGGTGTCGATTGAAAAGGAGAAGAAGGTGCCGGAGAACGCACCGGTTGAAAAGCTAAGATGCCGGCTGAAAAGGAGAAGAAGGTGTCGGAAAAGGCACCGGTTGAAAAGGAGAAGGTGTCGGATAAGAAGGTGTCGGAGAAGGCACCGGTTGAAAAGGAGAAGGTGCCGGATAATAAGGTGTCGGAGAAGGCACATGTTGAAAAGGAGAAGGTGCCGGATAAGAATGTTAAGGCACACGCATAGGGTAAGGAGACACAGGTTAAGGAGACAGAGTAAGAAGGGTAAAGAGGCAGTGGGTAAGGAGCAAGAGGGTAAGAAAGTTAAGGCACAGGCAAAGGGTAAGTAGACATAGGTTAAGGAGACAGAGGTTAAGGAGCCAGTTGGTAAAAGCAGTAAGGTATAGGCGCGTGCGACTGGTAATACTGAGCCACATGATACCACAAATGTTAAGCTATCTACTCTTCTAAATAAGGCAAAAGATAAGTCGGCTAAGGTTGATTTATTGGTTAAGGATAAGCCAAAGGATAAGCCGAAGACACAGTCTTTTGAAGCAGTTGAGACTGAAGATAAACAGAAGAGTTCAAAAAAACTGAAGGTCTATCAGAAGAAACTGCAAAAAGTTACATTTTTTTATCTCATGGGACTTATTATGAATCCCATGGGATTTTGCATGCTCCCTTTTTAGTTGTTAAACAGTTCTAAATCAGCTGACGAATCCCATGGGATTCCATACAATCCCATGGGATTGTATCATGGGATTTTTTTTATCAATATATTTTTATTATGTCTTTTTTTATGTAGATTCCGCTGTTAAGTTGGACAAAATTTTGTTGAACCAGTACCGTCCAAAGATGAAATGAAGCGGAAAAGGATTTTGTCTTTATCTAAATTAGAAGAGAGTAGAAAAAATCGAAGGTCAAGCAACAAAAAGGTGTAGTTTTTAGAAATTTGTATTTTTTTTATGTTTTTTGTGTTTTTATCTCATGGGATTCATATTGAATCCCATGGGATTTTGAGTAGAATCCATTGGATTTTGTATGAAATCCCATGGGATTCAATATGGATCTCATGGGATTTGGTTGACCAACATATTTATAATGTCTTTTTTTTACGTAGATTCTTATGACATTGAAGATAAGAAAAAGGATTTGAAGGGAAAAGGTTTGTTTAAGAGAAAGAGGGATAATTCAGGTTCTGATTGTGATGATAAGAAGCAGTTGACACCTGTAAAAAAGGAAGAATTTGATAAAGAGATTGACTCAAAGTTAAAGAAGAAAGGTAAGAAGCAGTTGACGCCTGCAGAGGAAACGCATGAAAAGTACATTGCTAAGCTTCCAATTCTTCATGCACGGACAACACCTACAGCTCTTTTTCTGCCATCCGTGATTCCAAGGTTGATATGAGGAGGTTTTTGGCCGAGATATGATTTAGTTCGTTACACAATGTTAACATAGATCGCATTCCGTCAAGGTTGGGAAGGTATGTAGTTTCTAATTTTCATGCATAAACTTGTGAGTTGAATTTGGAAAATGGCAACTCAATCAAGGCCACTACTTCCAAAATTCGTGAGATATTAGGTGTTCCTTTTGGTGGTCGATCTCTTTTTTCTTTAGATCCTAGATCAGAAAATGATGAGTTTGTGAGGCGTTGGATTGGTCAGTTTCATCCAAAAGTACTCAAGGATATCCATGTGAATGACATTGCTTCTAAATTGATTAAGTCTCGGGAAGCTGACTTCCTTTTTAAAGTTAACTTTTGTACCCTTTTTGCACACACGATGGGTATGGTTGATGGGTTGAAGGGGCAAATATGTTTGGATGTTGTGCTAAGACTGCGTGAAGATATTAAAGTTAGGGATATTGATTGGTATGACTTTATTTATTGCTGCCTTAAACGCCATAAAGTCCTGACAATGCTATCTAATCACTAAACTGGTCCATATACGTTCCTCGTTGTAAGTTTCTAAGTTTCAACTATGTTTTTTTTATTTTTAAACGTGTTTGTGTGACAGATTTGTTATAACCTTCTTTACACTTTTTTGTTTTTTGTTTTTTATCTTTTGTATCTAGATTCAACAAAGCTTGAAAAGATTCTGGTTGTTCGGACACGTCTTGCTATCAGAAGTTGGCCTTCATATTTAATGTCCCAACGAAAGGATGTAGAACTTAAAGAAGAACGTTTGGGTTTGCTAGAACTTCAACCATAATGGACAGAATCCGAGGTTCAACAGGCTGAAGGGTTTATTTGTGGTGGTTCGGAAGATTCTTATTTGAAAGAGGTTCCTTTAAATTTTTGTTATTTGTTTTTCATTTATAGTTATTAAATGATATCATTGTGAATCCCATGAGATTCTGAACATGATCCCATGAGATTGTATGTGAATCACCTAAAGATACTTGATAAGTAAAATTATTAAAAGACAGGGATCATAGAGAATCTCATGAGATTCACCATGAATCCCATGGGATTCTGTAATCACATTGGATTCTGTCACCAAAACATATATTATTTTTAGGTACAACATTTCATCAAATCCAATGGGATTCAGTTAGAAATCCCATGAGATTCATTGCAATGTGCTTTATTATGACTATTACAATGTTTTTACTGCAGGATTTGTTTGAAAAACTTGAAGCAAAGTTAGATTTGATTTGTGATGAACGACTTGTTGTTGAAGATTATTTGACGAAAGCGATGTTAGGTTACCCTGGTGATGTAAAGTTGCTTGAACTACATCAAAAGTATGCTCAAATTTTCAAGCAACCGAAGCCATTAAATGATGATGGTAATGGGGAGGATGACGATGATGATGGTAATGGGGAGGATGACGATGATGAGGGTGATGAGGAGGATGACGATGATGATGGTAATGGGAAGGATGACGATGATGAGGGTGATAAGGATGATGATGATGATGATGATGGTAATGGGAAGGATTATGATGGTGATGGTGATGAGGAGGATGACGATGAAGATAATAAGGATGGGAATAGGGTAAGTTTAGAAGATTTTGGCAATGAGGCCAAGAAACAAGATGATACAATTGTGGTTGCTGAATCTGAAAAAAAAGAGGATGATGCAGTTCCTGAGAAGCAAGTTGATCCATCTAATAAAGAAGAAAAATATGAAGAAGAAGAGTTTGAGATCACATGCACACCTGAGGGGTTAACGCAATGGTTAGAAAATAATTTAGATACGGTTGATGAGGTGATCAATTGTATAGCTGCTGAGTACGCATATGGAATATTCTTGCATCTCTTTCTTTTTTCCTAAAATTTTGTTTCTTTTTAATTAAATCTTTTTATTTTTTTCAGCTTTACTCGCTCAATGGAGGTGTGGATCCAATGAATATGGAGGGAATGAATGTTGCGACTCCTGAAAAAAGGCTACTCGTGCTGGAAAGCGTTTGGTGAAACCTTCTTCGTACCTATTATATCCCTATATGAATAAGAAGACAGAGGTTGTATTCAAAATAACAAAGCTGGAGTTTATTCTCAAAAATAGTTTGCTTGCGATGCAAGGCGACAGGCTGTAAGTTTACATGTGTATTTTTTATATAGTTAATAAAAATTCACATCTAATCCCATGGGATTTAATACACAATCCCATGGGATTCATGAATCCCATGAGATTCTGTATTAAATCCCATGGGATTCATACAAACTCCAATGTGATTCTGAAATGATTTTTTTTTTCTTTTTCTTTTCCTTTTTCTCATATAGTGCGAGAATTTTTAATCACATTATAGGGAGTTCACGGTGTTTTCCGTTCGTTTAACTATGGAAACGTTAGCCCCCGGTTTGTAGATTAATTCCAATGTTGTTGACTGTTGGAGTGTTATTCTAAATTATGAAGAGAGATTTAATGATCATGGTTCTCCATCACGGCACTTTTTCCCAACAGGATGTATTGTATGTATTCATTTTTATTTGCTTAGTAAACTTCATATTTGTTTAATAAAGTGCTTATCATCTTATCTGACTTACCAAACACCGCCAAAGCAATACAAATCATAACATCATCTTGTAAATTGCATATGCAGACAGAATCTATGTTTGATGGAACGTTGGGGTCTGAGGACGAGATATTTGAAAGTTTTGAAAATGAAAATTTAGCTCAGTTTGCAGACAATGTTGTTGGTTTGGCTCTCGACGGCATTGACTTGGTTTTTTTTTTTGTTTTTTTTTTTGGTTATAAATTTTAGTTTGTGTTTTTACTTAGGATTCACTTTTATTATTTTCGTTTTGTTAAAACAAGTTGTCTTTCCAATTCGCAATGATGACCACTTTTATGTCATCGTCTTCGGCCTTACCAAAATAATATCAATAACTATACTAGATAACAGTGATTCGGGACCAACATATGATTCAAAATATTAAAAAGCATGTGGACTTCTTTTAAGTATTTACTTTTCTGTTTTTAAAGAGATTCAAAAATAATACCATGGGATTCACATAAAATCCCATGGGATTCATAAGTAATCTCATAGGATTATTTGATTAATGCAATGGAATTCATACAGGATCCCATAGGATTCTTTAATGAATACTTTATGATTTAAACATAATCTAATGGGATTCATACACAATCACATGGGATTTTTGAATGAATCTCATGAGATTCATACAGATTCATATAGACATTTAAAGCCAAACCATGGGATTCCCAGAATTCATTGTGAATCTCATGGGATTCCCAGAATTCTAGTAATTTATGATACTTTTTTAATAATTTTGTAGAAAAAGTTGTTTTCCGTCATCTGAAGCTGTATGGTCATAAGAAACATGCTAACATTTTTAAAGCCAAACCAAGAATCCCAAAGCTCAAATGGAGAACAAAGAAAAATTTCCTTGATTACGGTATTTTCACCATGGTACATATGGAATATGACAAAATCAACCCTCTATCATGATTATCTAATCTTTAAAAGTTGACTGAATTTACGAAACTGCCACATAGAATGAGGGTTGCTCTCTACGTTTTTTACTTTTAGATGTTGTTTTACTTGAACTTCAATGTATAGTGTATCTACCAATCTACCAACTTCAATGCAAAACAGACCCTTCATTACTTTTAACACCAACCGGTTTGATCAAGATCAAAACACAAACACACACACACACACATACAGAGAACACTTTTTCGATCTCATTCGCCGGCTACAACTACCACATTCACCCCGTTAGATCTTCGATGCGATCATCTACTTGCAACCACCACAGATCTGCTTTCGCCTGTTGCAGGTGAGCTTTTATCTCTTTGCTAGGGTTTCTATATCAACTTTATTTTGTCTTGCATATATGGTGTTAAAAAGTTACATATTTAGAGACAATGTTGAAACACATTTCTTGAGTGGCATTTGGATGACAGTAACAAAGTTTCTTTTAGCAGGAAGCATTGGAAAGTCTCATTTTGTTTTTTTAAATACTCGGTTTAAAGCGTGTCTCATAGTTTCGTTTTAATTTGGGTTTATTTCTGCAGATGGGAGTGCATCTTTTTCATGGTTATGACTTATGATGACAGTATGTTCTTTAGTTTTAGAGGTAAATTGTCGGATTCCATTAGTTTATTTTTATTAAGATGTGGTGCTTTGTCTGTTTCAGTAAAATATATATGTCTTCAATAAGCGAGTTTGAGCAACCATGGTATAAAGTGTGGGTTGGCTTATAGTACTATTTCTGGGCTTAATGAATAATTTCTCGTGTGTTTGTTTATGAAGGTGAAAAGGACCACATGTCCGAAAAGAACGGGGTCCCTAATAAAAGAAAAGGTGAGTGTAACAACATCTGGTTTACAAGGTATCGGTGGGCGTTGTACTAATATATTTTTGGCTTACAGAATAATTTATGTTTGTTTGTACTATAGGAAGAAAAGGCAACACAAACAAGAAATGTGAGCCCGTGTTGATAAAACCCGGGCCAAGTGGCAAAATCGTGGTTATTGAAGATGTGGATGGGAGTTTCACCCATTTCATAACGAGGGCAGGCGCTGATTACAAAGGAGCCGAGAGTGGAAACAAAATATGGTTCATAACTAATCAAGATGACGAAGGTAACTAACTATTTATATCTGTGAATTTTGGGCAGTAGAAAGTGGTAAAACAACAGTACAATGTATTTTGATGTTCACTCTCTTTTGCAGATGCTTTTGACAAAAGGTATTCGAAAGGAAATAGCAATCTGAACGATGCTAGGTCATCTGCTGGAAAGAAGGGCTTGACTGTGGTTTACAGGGTTGATCCAACCCAGATGCATAAGGACCCGGAGCTTGCTGCAAGTGTTGCTGTTAAGAACTTCAAAAGAGCTTACTTGATTCATCCCAGATACACCAATTGGGACAAGATTTAGGAAAATGAGGAAAAGATAGCAGCCGGGCAAAGAAGAAGCCGCGTGAACAGGCTCTCAAAGTAATGCCCAACTCCTTGACGTCCTTGAGAGAAATATCTACTGCAACAACATGATTTTTAATTTTCAATGCTTTATATTTGTCTTCATTTAGGAGCATATGCAATTGTCCATCATCTTTGAGCACCGACGCACACATTTCAAATAGCGTTTTCATTTCGCAGTCCTTGCTTGAATCGATGTGGAAATCCGAACGGATTTTCTACATCAATTCAAGCAAGGAAGGCGAAATGAAAATATTATTTGAAATGTGTGCGTTGATGGTGAAAGATGAGACGATTGCATATGCTCCTTAATGAAATTAAAGATCATGCTGGTCTAGTGAGTATCTCTCTCAAGGAATAAAGGAGCATTACTTACTAAAGGGGCCTTTCATCAAAACGTATCAAAGCCACCGAAGGTGCAATGATTTACATATTCCAGCTAGACCTGAGAACTATGTTATGAATTTTGATGAGTGTTTACGATTGTATTCTTGTTTTACCACCTCCACTTGTAAATTCACACTCTTGACTCTTTAGTATTTAATTGTTAGTATTATGTTAGTTTTGCTGACAATGATAGTAAATTACCATATGCCTCTTGTTACTTTATTGCATTATCTAGAAGGTGGGAGTTGTGACCCATTTGACATAAAAGTGGGCTGATATGTGTTTAATTTAATGTTGAATGAGTCAAATGTCTCATTCAAATGGCTTAGATTTTAGGATCCTAAATTAAATCTGGAAGAATGTTAAATTGGGTTGACTAGGTCAACAAGGCAAAACTCACTCAAACTGTCATTGAAAGTTTATATGTTAAAGTTTCTTTGTTAAAGATTATACAATAAAACCATTATGGCGTAATAATCTGTATTAATAATTGATTACTTTGTTAAAAAATCTGTAAAAATTTATCGGGCTTGCCAAACTCGGAAGTTGTTGAAGTCGTAATGAAAATGACTCATATGGACCTGTAAATACTCTCTGAACTAACTGACTCATCCATTTTTCACCTGTACTTATAATCTGACACGTTTTGATTCATAACATGGCCCAACCATTTCCACCCGCTGGTGTGTAGTGGATATTCTATAAAGTTTGATTTCCTTATTATCATACAGGTGGTTGCTTCGATGGACCGACCTCAAGCGAGAATGTACGAGGACCTTGTGTCTGCAGAGCCGCATAGGCAGGAAAATCTTCAGTAAGACTTAATGGATATCATTGGAAGACTCGCAAGAAGTCAGACTGAAATCCGTCAAGTGGAACAGCAGTAATCACGAATTAGCATGCGGTGGTGAATATGTACCCGGGCCATCTACACACCGCTGTCACATCCTAGGAATAGGTTTCGCCCGCAGCATCGATCCAATGATCAACCTGACTCGCTCAATGGAGGTGTGGATCCAATGAATATGGAGGGAATTAATGTTGTGACTCCTGAAAAAATGGCTACTCGTGCGGGAAAGCTTTTGGTGAAACCTTCTTTGTACCTATTATCTCCCTATATGAATAAGAAGACAAATGTTGTATCCAAAATAACAAAGCTGGAGTTTATTATAGGAAATAGTTTGTTTGCTATGCAAGGCGACAAGCTGTAAGTTTACATGTTAATTTTTTATATAGTTAATAAAAATTCACATCTAATCCCATGGGATTTAATACACAATCCCATGAGATTTTGTATTAAATCCCATGGGATTCATACAAACTCCAATGTGATTCTGAAATGATTTTTCTTTTTCTTTTTTACTCATATAGTGAGAGAATTTTTGAATCACATTATGGGGAGTTCACGGTGTTTTTCGTTCGTTTAACTATGGAAACGTTAGCCCCCGGTTTGTGGATTGATTCCAATGTTGTTGACTGTTGGAATGCTATTCTAAATTATGAAGAGAGATTTAAAGATCATGGTTCACCATCACGGCACTTTTTCCCAACAGGATGTATTGTAAGTATTTATTTTTGATTTGCTTAGTAAACTTCTTATTTGTTTAATAAAGTGCTTATCATCTTATCTGACATACCAAACACCCCCAAAGCAATACAAATCATAACATCATCTTGTAAATTGCATATGCAGACAGAATCTATGTTTGATGGAACGTTGGCGTATGAGGACGAGAAATATGAAAGTTTTGAAAATGAAATTTTCGCTCAGTTTGCAGACAATGTTGCTAGTTTTGATCTCGACGGCATTCACTTGGTTTTTTTTTTTTTTTTTTTTTTTGGTTATAAATTTTAGTTTGTGTTTATACTTGGGATTCACTTTTATTATTTTCGTTTTGTTAAAACAAGCTTTCTTTCCAATTCACAATGCTAACCACTTTTATGTCATCGTCATCAACCTTACCAAAATAATATCAATAACTATACTAGATAACAGTGATTCGGGAGCAACATATGATTCAAAATATAAAAAAGCATGTGAACTTCTTTTAAGTATTTACTTTTCTGTTTTTAAACAAATTCATAAATAATACCATGGGATTCACAGAGAATCCCATAGGATTTAGAAGTAATCCCATGAAATTCATAAGTAATCCCTTGGGATTATTTGATTAATCCAATGGAATTCATATAGAATGCCATAGGATTCATATAGAATCCCATAGGATTCTTTGATGAATACTTTATGATTTAAACATAATCCCATAGGATTCATACACAATCACATGGGATTTTTGAATGAATCCCATGGGATTCATACAGATTCATATAGACATTTAAAGCCAAACCATGGGATTCCCAAAATTCATTGTGAATCCCATGGGATTCCCAGAATTCTAGTAATTTATAATCTTTTTTTAATAATTTTTTAGAAAAAGTTGTTTTCCCGTCATCCGAAGCTGTATGGTCACAAGAAACATGCTAACATTCTTAAGGCCACACCAAGAATCCCAAAGCTCAAATGGATAACAAAGAAAAATTTTCGTGATTGCGGTATTTTCACCATGGTACATATGGAATGTTACAATGGTGAACCTGGTACGACATGGGATTGTGGGTTGGTTGTCGAGTCTGGACTGTCGACCGACAAGTTGAGGCAGTGCGACATGTTGAGGCGATTGAGATTCAAGTTTGCTACAAAGATCTTGTTACATGAGATTAATAAGCATGCTGGTAAGCTGTTTGATCTAGCAAAAGAGTTTGATAAAGTTCCTCCTCAAGAAAAGATGAATTTAATTGTTGAAGCTATTAAGAATAAGGAAAGACGCGAAGTGATTGTAGAAAAGTTACCAGTTGATCTAGTTGAAGGTACCTTGATTGCAGAAAAGTTACCAGTTGAAGCTACCATTAGTTGATCCAGTTTGTCCCATGGTATTCCAGTTTGAGAATGGTAGAACATTGAGAATGTTTGAAAACATGTTAATTAATGTTAATTCAGTTTGAGAATGTTCTTTTGAAAACATGTGAATTGTTGGTGGATCAGTTTGAGAATGTTAGAAAAGTTTATGATGGAGTTTATAATGGTAACTGCTGTGTAATTTCTTTTAGAATCTGTCTTTTATCGTTATGTGATTTATACAAAATCTCAGGGGATTAAGTATGGGATTCATTGTGAATCCCATTGGATTCATTGTGATCCATACAGATTATCCATATAAGTTTTTGAAACAGAATATAAATATCAAACAATATTTGTAACAGAATATAAATAACAAGGAAAAATAAATCTTCTTTGGAAATCATCTAAAAAACGTCTAAATATTCAATCTATATATGAAAAAGAACTAACAAAAAAAGGAATATAAGTAAATTAATTTTTTTCAAACATCAGTTGGTTTCGCCTTGCCTTTGGGTTCATCGGACAACTTGTTTTCGTATGCAAGTTGGTATTCTCTCCACAATGTCCACAATGTTTCATTTGTTTCTTTTTAACTTGAAGCACTTTTTCTCTTTCACTCTTTCGCCTTTCATTTCGTTCTGCTTCTGAAATATTTCCTTGGTTTCTTGCTTTTGTTAGATTGTTAACTATTTTGTTCTCAGGTTTAGAAATAGCAAAATCTTCACCAATTACATCTCTGTATTTCTTGAAGGAGGATTTGGCACCTCGGCCTCCACTACATTTTCAATGTCTTTAACTTTTCTACAAAAGCACCCATCTTCCCTTTGTTTTTCCTCAACCAAACAAACATTCATCCACGTAAACGTTTCCTCATTTGTAAATCTTTCAATTTCTTCATTTGTTTCACCATATGTTTCTTTTCCTTCTCAATTCAGGTGGGATTATATCCCTTGTCCAATGCCTCAAAAGATATTGTTTTGGAATGAAGTTAATATCACGATTCTTCAAAACACAGATTATGTGTCGGCATAGAAAACCGAATCATACAAAATGTCTGCAACTACACACCACCGAACCATCTTCTGTATTACGCAGTACCTTTTTAAAACACAATAATTATTAGCCAATCCCATTAGACAATCCCATGAGATTCACAAAATCCCATGGTATTCATAATCAATCCCATGGGATTCCCTGTGAATCCTAATAATTATTAGCCAATCCTATTAGACAATCCCATGAGATTCATACTGAATCCCATGGGATTGATTATGAATCCCATGGGATTTTTTTGAATCCCATGGAATTATTTGATTAATCATGTGTGATATTATAGTATTTTATACCAAAAAGTAATATACATTATAGTCTACAAATTTTTACATTTGCTCTTTGCGCCTTCCTCCGCTAGTTCTTTTGCAACTTCCTTATTAAGGATTCTATAAGTCGCCGGATTTTTGTCTCTAACTCGTGACAATCTCACAACCTTCTTCTATTTTTAGTCCCTCAGACGCACAAGTCCAAAGATGCTTCTTTTATTTTCGCTAAACAAGTAGAAATATTGTCCTAGTATAAACTCTTGTTGCATGACGTTCAATTGCTAACTTTGTTTCACATTTGGAGCCGCGTCTAGTGTTTTAAAGTCCAAATGTTCTTGCCTATAACGTTGTATTTCCATTCTTTGATTCATAGGACATCATGAAACTAACTAGCGTCGCTCCGGGCTTGTGAAACTTTTGAAGAACGAGTTTTTAGATAAAAACTCATTCCATGAAACAAACTAGCGTCGTTTCATGAACACATTCCAAACGATCTTGTTTAAACGCTTCTTGAAATTAGTTGCATTGTATATTTCTTTACAAATCTGCAAATAAAATGATAAACACATGTAAACCACTGTTGGATTCACAAATGAATCCCATAGGATTAAGATATGAATCCCATGGGTTTAGAGAAGAATCACATGGGATTCAGAGAAGAATCCCATGAGATTCAGATAAAAACATTCGATAAATTACCTTTGCTGGAATCTTTTGGTGAATATATCACATGCAAAGTCTATGTTTCGATTTAGTGAAAACGGCTTCAATAGCTCTCTTCGTTGCCCCGTCTTGATCCGTCACCACCATCGTTGGTTCTTTAGAAAAAGCAGTCATGAATGCCTTTAGTAGCCATGTATAGGTTTGTAAAGCCCGTGAGTTGTGATCGGAAGAAAAATTTTAGATTGACTCGATTTCGATCTTTCAGTTATGTGGAAAACTAGAAGGGGGGTTGAATAGTTTTAACAATTAAAATTGGTTTTAAAATATTTAGATCAACTTATGTCAATCTATTTAGATGTGTGTTGGATGTTGATGAACAAGCATATAGAAATATAAACATGTAAAGAAAAGATAAAGAGTAAGAAGCACAAAACCATAACGCGAGTATTTATAGTGGTTCGGCTACAAGGACACCTTCCTTGCCCTACTCCACTCCCCGAGTCACCTACTCGAGAGTTCGTAATCACTACACAACACCGAATCCTGATGGTGGAGAAACCATCACAACGTTGCCTACTTTTCTTTCCTGTACAAGGCTAGATACCGGGTTCTTTCACCAAGGAGAACCAAACCTATCACAATGTCGCCTACCCTTTATCCGGTACTAGGCTAGATACCGAGTTCCATTACAATGGAGGAACTACTACCCAACACTACACCTACACCTAACCCCAAAGGAGATCTACTCCTTATAATAACATCAACAAGGATAACAATATCCTTTGACCCAATACTAATCTATCTTGTACATCGAATCACACCATATCGAATGTACACTTTAGACACCTTTCACTAATGCCTTTAACTCGATCTACAAGACACCCTTCACTAATTTCTTATGACTTAACTTTTAGGCACCCTTCACTAATGCCTCTAGTCTTGACTTCTAAGCACCCTTCACAAGTGCTTACAATACGGACGATCGACACCCTTCACTAATATCTTCGTCTTGACACTTGAGACATCTTTCACTAATGTCTTCAACACTACATTTCTTATGTGAAAGAGGAAAACTATCAACCAGATAACCTCAGTAGTCTTGATGATAACGAAGCATGGCAACTCATGGACTTGAGCTTGCTTGACTTCAAAAGGTAGTGATCTCGCCTTTAAGCAGAACCTAGAGAATCACATAAAAACAAAACTACATACATAGATCACTTGGATCTGGGGTTAGAGAGTTTTTAACTCAAAGAGAAAGTATGTGAGAAAGGGGTAAGAAACCATGAAGAAATGGCTCACTATTTATAGAGAGAAAACATCTTCTGTTCCACGGATCCCACAGATCCCTCCCTTCAGGGATCCGTCTAGTGTAAAGCTAGGGATCCGTGAGACGCTCCTCTTTGCCCATGGGTTTTTTGGTTATGGGTCATGGGTCATGGGTTATGGGTTGGTCCATGGGTATTTCATTAGATACAATGTACCTAATAGATGCAATGCATCAAGTCAAATGGATATAAGTCAATACCATGGGTTATGGATATGATCCATGGGTTGTAGTTTTTACCCATTATAATATATACTAGTTATGTATATATTTGCCCAATATGTAAACACTAGTTGTTGTACATATGTATTACTAAATTTTAAAATCACTTATACTTGTTTTAGTATTTTGTGAAAACGTAAGTGTGTTAGAAAACTATTGGCTTAAACCATTTACGTATTTTAGTTGTTTCGTTAAAATAATTTTACGTTTGTTATCGACAAAACATTAGAAGATTGTAAAATATAAATAAATGTTTTACGGCTTATTTGTATTAACAATCTCCCCTTTGTTGATGACAAAACATAGAATTATTTTAAGGAAAAACTAAAATTGTAAAAGTTCAGTGGAGTTTTACTCTCTTCTCCTCTTTTGTCGAAACAAAAGAGCGTCGGAAAGAAACTAACACAATGTTTTAAGAAAACTTTTACAGAGAAAAGATCTAGAAAGCAAGTGACGGAAAATTTCTCGTCTTCACTCCCCCTTGACGAGTCCACCCCTTTGTGATGGCGTCAAGTAAATAAAAACTAATAAGCTAATGTATTGCAACTATGTTTGCAAATGATTTTGTCTTTGTGACGATAGCGCTCCCCTTGATGATTGCAACTTTGCAAAGGGATGTCATGAAGTGCAATCCAAATAAGGATTATATTGAAAATGGTTTTGCAATGTATGGTTTGACACAAAGCTCCCCCTAGCTTTGGGTGTCAAAGTCTTCATGTGTATTTTGAAAATCTACAAAATAAAGGTTAGAAAGAAAGTATACAGTGCATAATTTCCTGCAAATAAGACTCAAGTTAGTAGAAAATTGGTCTTATGTTGCACGGATCCCACAGTTCCCTCCTTGGAGGGATCCATCTAGGCACTTTCCAAGGATCCGTCTGTCTGATGATAGAATTCATTAAGAGTGATATAACAAACAATGTTAATATCAAAGTGAGATATGTATACAAACAACAAACCTATACTCAAAGCAATATGGCAAAATAAGTTGTCATTCCATAAAACAAAGAGATAAGCAACAAATCTCTAAAACTAAGAGAATGATTTAGCCATGTAATACATATTCTTCTAATACTAATGAGTGACCTAATCTTAAGAAGCAACCACGTGCTTAAGGATGATCAAACATGAAATGGGATTCCTAAACGTCTAAGTTAAGTTTGAGACTAGGACACCGTTTTATTCCTTAGGCTCATGGTTGTTTAGGTTTGTTGACCTCATCGAAACATTCGAGGATGGGATAAAACATGAAACATTGCTCTTTACGTTTTTCATGTATGAACCTTTCAACATGTTGACAATGATAGCAATCCTTGTCATGGTTTTGAAAGGATGGTGGTAAAAGTTGAGCGACTTGAAGTGGAGGTTCAAGTGAAGTGGGTTGAAGATCCTCAAATGAAGGACGAATTGGTGGAGGCACATTAAGTGGTGGCTCAAGAAGGGTTGATGGTGGAGGTAGGGAAGTATCAACTTCTATGTGGTCGGGTGTTTGACTTTGATGTCTCCTCATAATCCAAAATGGACCATTAGAGGGAAATGGAGAAATTGACATTGGTTTAAGAGGTATGGTGGTGTTTGGCATAGGTAGTTTTTTGGGCATTATCTTTTTAGGGATTGCTTTGATTGGTGGAGGAGAAATCCTTGCATTTGTGGATTTGACCGGAGATGATTCGGTTGAAGAGATTTCATGTACAACACGAGCATTTTTCTTGGGTGGTCCTTTGGTGGATGAGTTACCACTTGGAGCTTTCCTCATGATGAGATGATTTCAAGAGGTTTGTAAAGATTTCTAATTGTTGAAAATGAGGATGAAGATGATGACTTTAGGAGTCCTAACAATGTGGTTTATAAAGCAAGGGATTTGGCAAGTGCATTCAAGACTTAAGCCACTAAGATTTCTTGGAATGTGATGATTAGCATGCACAAGAGTCAACTTTAGAATTGTACTGATCTAGGGACTTAATTAAAATGAGATGGAGTTTCCAAGTTAGCAAGGTGAGCTTAGAATGATTATTTTAGCTAGAGTTGACATGAATCTGTCATACGGATCCTACGGTTCCCTTCAACGAGGGATCCGTCTAGGCTAATCCTAGGGATCCGTCTCTCAGCAGCTAAGAAAAGGTAACAATGATGTTTGTAAGGTCTAATGCCTATTTCTTCTTGAGTGTTTCAGTCCATCTAAGTGTCTTAAATGAAGAGGTACTTAAATACTTAAGGGTAATGAGTGATGTAGCTAATGATTGCCTTTTATGGAAGAAGTTGGAACTTTTAAAAGTACCAATGAGTGACCAAAGATGACACTAAATATTTTGAGAGTGTCAAATGGAGCTAAATAATCATAGAGATCAGATAGTAACTTAGGATAATGTCTTGGAGGATGTCCTAAAAGCTTAAAATGGAAAAACTAGAATTTGATCAATTTCGACCAATTTTGAGGTAAGGATGATTGATAACATCAAATAGTCCTGAATATTAAGTGTCAATTTCCCCCGATAATGCTCATTATTTATATCATTTATATGGATTTACGCTTGTTTTCCATTGTTTTCCACTTTCAGTCAAATTACGAGCATTGGAGCTAAAGAGATGAGGAAATGGAAACATAACTAAAGATTTATCACAGTATGCCTATTTTAAAGAAGTTACGGCGTAACTCCTCTCTCACATTATGCCATAACTATTGCGTGACCCAGAATACCAACTTATCAAGAGGTTACATCATAACTCTTCCCAAAGGTTACGACGTAACTCCATTAGGTCAAAAGAGGTTACACACCACTGATACTTACGCCGTAACTACTGCATCACTTACGACGTAACCTAGTTTATTGAAGACTACGGTGTAACCACTAATAAGGTTACGTCGTAACTAGCAAATCTAGTGCATTTACGAAGAAATAGAAGGTTACGGTGTAACTCCTTTATTGGTTACGCCGTAACCTTAATCGCCTATAAATACCCCACTAATTCCAAAGAATTCTAATCATCCCATTCCACACACAACACTCGAGAACGTGGGAAAAGCTCAAGGCATGTCTGGGGAGCATCTGAGTCAGTATCCAAGGAGAAGTCACTCCATTACGATAAGCTTTAGCATTTTATATTTCTTTTACTTTCAATTCACGTAATTCGTACCTTTGAATCTTCGAATTGATTTGCATGATTAATATGAGTGCTAAGCACCCTTTGGTGCTAGCGTAGTTATGATTCCTTAATTGTTTGTTTGCGTTTACCTTTACTTCCATATAATTATTTCTAAGTGTATGCATGCATAGTTCCTTGGTAGTCACCCTTGGTTCGGTAGATTTGAATGGCGGTAGAGGCCAATTGCCTAGGAGATATGACCAAATGACCCTAGGTGAGCGGACTGAGACGGGGAAGGGTAAGATATGACCAACTAAAGACCCTTTCTACTTGTGTGATTTGACCAACTGATCACCAATCGTTTGGATGAACTTAAGAATTAGGGGGTGTAGTGTCTAAGTTCCAAACGGCCGGGCACTCACTATTTTGAATCTAGCATGTAGCGGTACTTAATGACTTGGCTTAGGGGACTAGGTACAACAGGACTGATGACGGTGCGCCTGATTTCTCTTGTGGTGGCATCTTTGCTGATAGGTTAGGGCGAATTGACCAAATGATATCCTCTCCCCACCTGAAGTAATTGGAAGTAGGTAGACGTAGAAATAATTAGCTAGGAGGATTGACTAGGTTAGCAACACTATTCCTCTATTGATTTCCCTTTATCCACTTATCTGCTTTTATTTTATTCTGCATTAGTAGTTTAATTAATTAAATCCCTATCAAAACAATTATTATTCTGTGACACTAGACTTAGTAATAATCCAACACACATAACTCTTGGGACGACCTCGGCTTTACCATTTACTACACTACACGCGACCGGGTACACTGCCCGTTAGTGCATTGTAGACCATAGGTATAGCGAGACACTATAAATATTAAGACCTGTTCAGTAAAACCCGCATCAAGTTTTTGGCGCCGCTGCTGGGGAGTTATATTAGGATTGATATTAAGTCTTTCATTTCGTTTTTAAACTTTTCTCACGATCATATTTCAAGTTTACAGGTGCCGGGAAGTCGTTAACATCGATAACCTCACTCTTGAGGAATACTTGGGGTTGAAAAGAGAAGAACAAGGACCGAGGATTGTTAGGCCAGCCATTGCGTAAGATGCTCAATTCAAATCAAACCTTAATTCATGTGGGAATTGCATGCAATCCTTCTCTCTCGAAGCATCTCGGTGATGCCCATGAACATGTATACAATGTCGAATACATTGTCACCTATTCAAAATTCCCGAGTCTCGCACGATGCTATAATGCTACGAGTATTCCCTATTTCTCTTCTTAGAGCTGCAAAAGATGGGTCGATCGATTACTGGCAGGACTGTCAACACTTGGCCTATCTTTAAAATATATTTCATTCGAGATATTGTCCTCCATCGAAGACGGCTAAGCAATTGGAAGAAATTCATAACTTCAAGCAAGAGGGTGATGAAACGTTATACCAAGCTTGGGAAAGATACAACGAATTGTTATACAAGTGCCCTACTCATGATCTCAACAGCCAACAAAAAGTGAACGTCTTCTACAAGGGACTTGAACATCTCTTCAAGACAAATGATTGATTCTCAAGGGCCGATTCTAGTATGACACCCACTATGGCTTTAGAAACTATTCAAAGAATGGCAGACCACTCTCACAAATGGCACAATAGAGGAAGCAACCGAAGTAAGAATGATGATATGGAGGGCCTTGCAGCGATAAACAACAAATTAGAAAGCCTTGGAAGAGAAATGTAGAAGCTCAAGGAAAATGTGCATTCCATTCAAGTTGAGCAAAATGGGACTACTTCTTCTAAGGAATGTTCCTCCAATGAAGAAGTTAAAAGGATCGGGGAAGTTAACTATGGAAAAGAATTCCCTTTCAACAGCTACAATAATTATGGACCGAGGTATCGTGACAAAACCCCTAGGTTTTGCACTAGAATCAACAACAATCCTCCTAAACCTAGCCTTGAAGAAATAATGCACCGACACATCGAAGAATCTACAAAAAAGGGAGATAGACTCAAGGAATGGATGGTCAAAGTAAAGGAGGACACCAATATGAACCTACGTAACCAAGATGCTGCAATTAAGAACCTCGAAACACAAATTGGGCAATTTGCTAAAAACCTTGAAACAAGTAATGCTAAAGCCACTTCCTGTAAGGCCATATTTGCCCAAGATAAAGCAAAAAAGGAGCAGTGCACATCCTCTATCACTAATGATCTTTCCGGGATTAACTACCTTAGAGAGGATGATAAATCGAAGGCGACGAGTTCTCATGCCGATTCACAAGAAACCGCCAAGTTTTCTCACGCAAGCAAGAAACTTAAAATACCTTAAGCACAGATGCAATGAAGATCCGAGGAGTATGGTGTTTCCCGGTCGTTATGTCCCAAATGAGTTGTGCAATGGATTATCAAACGCTTAGTGATCGAGAATCGAAGCAGGAAAAGGATTCGATATGATATTAACTACGGAAAAACCAACAAATTAAAAGCGGCTTAAATGCAAATTAAAGGAGATTAAAAAGATAAAATCTATTAAATAAACGCTATCACTATTTTTAAAGTGATGAACGCTTAAAACCTAAAACGACGCTTAAATAAAATAACGAAACGCATAAAAATAAAAAGTGAAACTTATACAATATTAATCCTAAAAATATGAAAATACATTTTACAAACCTAATGATAAAAGAAAATTTATAGAAAAGAAAATTATTTTTATAACTAATTATCTAATTATTATTAATTAAAACTATTTTTAACTATTAAATAATTATCTAAAATACAAGAAATTAGGAAATTAAGTTAGAAAAATAAAATTAAGACTTAGAAAAGTCTAAAATATCAAAATAGACTTTTCAAAACTATTTTTGTATTTTTATGATTATTTTCTATTTTCTAGGAATTTTAAACTATTAAAACTACTTAAATTATTTAAAAATACAATTTTAACTAAGAAAATATGGAAAAATATTTTTTGGCTTTTATATTTATCTTAACATAAGAAAATGAAAAATTATTTTTGAACCTTTTCTTAATTTTTGTATTTAAAGCTAATTAAAATGCTTAAAACTAATTAAAATTAAGAAAATAGCAAAACACCTTAGAAAAATCTGAAAATTTCAGAAAAGTCTAAAATAATATAAGGAATAAAGGAAAAATAGAAAAGTAGGTGCATGTGTGGAGGAATAAGCAATCGATGTGGGAAGTGCTTAAAATAAGCACTTTGATAAGCTAAAACCACACCAAAAGGTACCAAACTAGTACACAAGCTGCAATAAGCTAATTTAACTAAAATGCAATGAGTTTCAACAAGCTAATACCACTGAGATGCAAGATACAGCAGATTTTGATGTTTGAGCTTTAAAAGCTAAGACAGTCACTGGGACTAACTTTAGTCGATGCACAAGCTTGAATATAAGCTAAAAAGGAAAACTATCACTTGTAACTTGACTAGACCCGGATGAGACCAATTGTACCAAAATCCATGAGAAACTCTATTGAGCACTCGTGCACTAGTACCAAAATCGAGAAAATCTCAAATAATGAATCGAGAAAGTGGCGCAGGCATTTTCGCTTAAAAGAGAGCTTATTTGAAGCCTTAAACTAATTTGTAAAATTCACCAAAATGCTTATAAGTAAAAGGACCAGTTGAAGTTTCTAAAGCAACAAATTTCACCGATTTTGACTTAAAATGAATCCAAGAAAATCTTCTTAGTCGGGCTCAAATCGGATATTTCACTTTTTGACTTTTATGATGATTTGAAAAGTTGACTTATGTGAGATTAGAACTAAATTTGTGGATTGATGTTGAAGTAAAATGATGTAATGATATCGATGCAAGGTTTGTTTAACACTTAAGCACAAAACAAGTGGTCATTGATTCAAAACTCCACGCTTTATCGCTTGACAGATTTTAAGGAGATGTTGACTTTTGGTGCTAGCAGACTCAAAATGTTGACTCACTTGAACCTAAATATACTTAGTAAACATGAACTAACAACAATCATCCATTGAATAGACCTCGAGACGGAGAGATCAAGAACTCAAACACCCTTTACACCATCGTTATGCAATAAAACTAATCAAAACACTTATCCAACTGATATTAATGATCAAACCCACTTTACCGCACCTAAATACATCTAATAGAACAAGAATTAGCAGATAAAACTACAAATGCGTAATATGTATAAGAACTTGAATTTTGACTTACAAATGTCCAAAGCAACTATTGCTAATCGTCAAACCAAGACCACTACCCTATCAAAACCAACCCAAATAACTGTAATTCACCACAAATCCATTGCCTGCATCAACCATTGCCATTTCCATTCCAAACTTGCCCAAGTTTGACTTTCTTTGACCAAGAACAAAAATGAATCAAAACTTGAATGTGAGCTTGTGAAAGGTTGTAATAAGCTTATACAAGCTTATTTAAGTTTGGAAATAAACTTCTAAACACTTGTACTTAACATTTTAAAGTTGCAATTTGAAACAAAGGACCCTAAACTTGAATTGTAAACATAGACCAATTTAATGCTTGAAATTAATTGCAATACATTAGAATACTTTAGTTTGATACACTTTAACAAAATAATACAAGTTTAATCTTTGAATTGATGATTTAACATGAAAACGACCTAAGTAAAAAAATTAAAACTAGAAGACTCGTTTCTTGCTTCCTTTCTCTGCCTTTTATAATCCAATGTCATTTCTCTCTCTCCGAATCTTTCCCATCAATTCTAGCCATTGATGGCCTTGAAATGATCTCAACCATTCAAATGGTGTTTTGGCGCCAAAATGGTTATCCGCCAATTGAGGGTTGAGTGAGGGTTAGGGAAGCTTTAAATGAAGTTTGGAGGTATGCTAAGCGGGAGGGACAGGTTTGAGTGGAAATGAAGGAGGGATGGGTGGTAATCGAGTTTCAGGAAGCAAGAGGATGACTTCATGGCGGGCTCGAGGATATTGACCGGTTGACCGTGCAAGTATTAATAATAGGGGTTCACAATTGTATTATGACAAGGGTCAAAAATAGCGTGGTCCAAAATGGCTCGACAAGTGGTTTAAAACTCATGGTCTAATGTGAATCGAAAAATGAGGGCCTAATTTGCCAATCTTGCAAAGATGTTCCAAGGACCATAAATGACAAGTTTCAAAAGTTCAGGGACCAAATCTGTCATTCTCCAATTTTCCAGGGGCCAATTCTGCTAATTTTGAAACTTGAAGGACCATTTTTGTAAATTTCTCAAACTTTGTATATTTTTCACCAAAGGACTTATTTTGACAACTTTTGATTTTAAAAGGACCTTTGGTGACTTTTGCTTTTGAAATTATGGCTCAGGGACTATTTTTGACAATTTATGAAACTTGGGGGACTAAAACTGCAAATTTTTGCAAACTTGATACACTTTTCATCTGATTTTGATAATTTTGCATTTGAAACACATAAAACACTGATTTGTGATATTTTGATCATTTTGATGTGTTTCTGAGTGTTTTCAGATGATTTTGCAGTTTATTTTGTACAAAAATGATGAGTATTTAGACACTCATCACCAAGCCAACTTCCTGAAAAGCAGCAATACCAGGAAAGTTTTCTTCTCCCATGCACTATTGGTAACATTAAGATTCCCGCATTAGCTGATTTAGGAGTCGGGGCAAACCTTATCTCTACCACTTTATTTGAAAAAAAAATCAAACTTACCAATTTAAAAGAAACAACTATTATGATTGAAATGGTCGATTCCTCTAAGGCCGCATCGAGGGAATTGTGAACAATGTGCTTTTAAAAATTGGAAAATTTTCTTCCCATCGATTTTGTGGTTATTGACATGGGAAAGCGGAGGCTTTACAACATGATTGTTGTTGGATCGATGTACTTTAACCAAACTAACTTAAATAGCTTGTTAAGATTTAATAACCTCGGATAAATCCTAAGTTATTAACAATGAAACACCGAGCGCACTTTGTAAAGTATGCGGAATTTACTCAACAAAGCTAAGAAAATATAACTTTAACTATGAACGATTTTATTAATAACTCTAACTCGCTTATTATGCATCCTTAACAACTCTAATAATATCGAACTTCTAAAACTCTAATAATGTCGCCTACATCTAATGCCAATCTAGGGGTCCTTTATAGGCTCAAGGATAACCCTAGTCGGTTTACAATTTGTATCCTTGTACGACAAGTAATCTAATAAAGAATATTCTAGAATTACAAGACTTTCCATAAACGAATATAACAGCTTCTTTTAGCCTTGCAAGACTTTGACTTCGACATCAAGATTTTGACTTTCTTTTTAGCAAGATTTTGACTTTTCCAAGATTTGTCAATCTTCAAAGACTTTCATATCCCAACAATCATCCCCAACTTGAATTCTACTTGCTTGAATTCAAGTTCCTTTCATAATTTATCTTTAACTCTCCATCTTCAGGAAAGATTGTGTCTTTGTCTTTAGATTATATATATCGATATTATCAAAGTTTATTCTTTTCAAAGATCATTCAACAAGCTCCATCTTTTCAAAGAACACAAGAACATATGACAGTTTGTGCATCAATCCGCTTTGTTGCAATCTATTCTCATCACTTCCACATGTGTAAACTTCTGTGAGAGGTGAATCATTGAAAATTTAATGGATTTTGTTCTCTTTACCAAAGCCATTAATTCTGGAGTAGCCAAATGTTTTGGTGTTTAAGACCATGGTACATTGATAACCATATGATTTTTAGCAAATCATCAGCTATCAACATATTTGATTTGTCTTTACCAAAAGTTGTACCTTTTTGGACTAGTTAGTTCTTCTAAGTATGGTGAACTAATTACTAAATAATGGTTTTTCCACAGCCTTTACCACAAGCCATTTTCTTGTGGGCTAGCCAACTCTTCACATTAACTGATATGGTGAGTTGATTACCATACAACTTATTAGCAAGTTGTCAACTAAAAACGGATTTGAGATATCTTTACCAGAGCCGTTTGCTCATGGATTAGCCAATCCTTTTGTAACCATGGTGGATTGATAACCTATTGATGTTGCCATCTCAAAAACCATTTATTTCATTCAACCTTTGTTCCAAAATATTTGTTACTTAACAAAAGGTTTCTTTCAAAAAAAAATCTTTTAACGGTTTAAAGTGCAGACAAGATTTTGATGAAAGTATTGTTTGATCGAGCGAGATTTTGAATAAAAGTACTTATATTTCAAAAGAATTTATTCAATTAAAATTCATACCGCTTATTCATCATCATCATCAATAGTAGTCCAAATGATAAACAATTTGATCACCATGAGAGCAGCTTCATTGTCTTCAACTTCCATTCCATGCTCTAGCATTCTCCTCATAAGATCATTTGTAAGTGGATATCTTTGTGCGCTAACATATGAATCATAGTTCCATCTTCTAGCTCTAAAACATGTACCCGCATTCTTCAAAGAATCTCTAGCTAGCAATCTCCTAATCTCCTTGGTTCATCCAAATCAAAGATACTCTATTCTTCGCTTCCTAAATAGTTGTGAGATCCCAAGCAAGACTAAACCAGCCCTTCGATGAATTGTGTTCAAAATAATCTCGCACCACATGATATAGATGAAATAAATCCACTCTATCAATTATATGCAATATATCCCATAATGTATTGAACACTCAAGCTTTCATCTTCTATGAAATATCGATAATTTCCATCCTTGATTCTACAACTTCAAAAGTAGTTATTGGAGATTTATTCATCTTCATCTCAAAGATCATCTTTGGAATACTCAAATTCTACTACTCTTAAGTAATTCTTTAGCTCATCATCTGTCTCAGATCTTAACTCTATCTTCTTTGATGACTTTAAATCTTCAACTTCTATTTTTCTTTTTCTCTTTAATCTTCCTTTCTTAACATCTGCTTTCTGAATATCATCATCTTTATAATCTTTGATATTAGCAACTTGTCTCTTATATTCTTCCTGAGCTGCTTCATATAACTCTTTCATATTAACATAATTCAACTTGTTCAATCCAGTGTATCCTTGTAAAACCCTAAAAATATAAAACGCGTTAAAAGACTATTTTACCCTTAAAATAGTCCAGATTATAAAATACGTAAAATATAATTAACGCTCATCAATGGAAATTAAAACCTAACTTATATTTTTTGGAAAACCTAACGTGTATATAAAAGTATCGACATTGGTACAGCGAAAATAAAGTCACAGATAAACTTTGGGTCTCGTTTTCTTTTGCAAGCCGAGTACACTTAAGCCCATTATGAGTTTCATTTGATTTTTCTTGTTGGAGCCGATCGGAACCCATAAGCCATGGGCCGGCTGTGTTTCTTTTTCGTTTGGGCCGATGGACACCATAACCCAATGTAAGTCGGTTCTTGTAAACCGATTCTCACACAAAACCCACCATGGGTCGACTATATATATATATCACACATATCTCATAATTGAAACCCTAGTTTTAAAGAGTCTCGGCACCAAAAGCGACCTCCTTTTCTTTCTTTTCTTCCGCTCGACCGCATGCGTGGGACGTGGTGGTGCTTGGTGTTTTACTCCCAGTCTCTAAGTGACGACTCCCTTGTCGCCTCAACTTTTATACAAATTATGAACACTTTATACCCGTGAAGCATATTAACAAAACGAACAAATAAATCGAGGTTTTGCGTTAAAAGGTTGTGTGAGTTGTAGCCGCACTCATATATGTATGGGTATACATCGATTTGTTATTGCATTCGAATTCGGAAAGCTTATATATATATATGTCGAATTGTGTACAAAGCTCGATAGCAAGAACATATATGTTGTGTCACATAAAATCATAAACATGTATGCTATATGTATATAAGATAACGATGAGTTGTTAGGACATATGTTGTGTCGTTATAAGTTAAACGTAAATGAACATGGATCATGAAACTTTGTTTGCGTTAAGTTATAGGACAAATAGAGTACGCCACACTTTAAACTTTTGTTGATTGCTTGTGTGTCGATTTGGATAATTTCCATCCTTGGATTCTACAACTTCAAAAGTAGTTATTGGAGATTTATTCATCTTCATCTCAAAGATCATCTTTGGAATACTCAAATTCTACTACTCTTAAGTAATTTTTAGCTCATCATCCGTCTCCCGATCTTAACTCTATCTTCTTTGATGACTTTAAATCTTCAACTTCTATTTTCTTTTCTCTTTAATCTTCCTTTCTTAACATCTCGCTTTCGAATATCATCATCTTTATAATCTTTGATATTAGCAACTTGTCTCTTATATTCTTCCCGAAATGCTTCATATAACTCTTTCATATTAACATAATTCAACTTGTTCAATCCAAATGTATCCTTGTAAAACCCTAAAAATATAAACGCGTTAAAAGACTATTTTACCCTTAAAATAGTCCGATTATAAAATACGTAAAATATAATTAACGCCATCAATGGAAATTAAAACCTAACTTATATTTTTGGAAAACCTAACGTATATATAAAAGTATCGACATTGGTACAGCGAAAATAAAGTCACGCGTATAAACTTTGGGTCTCGTTTTCTTTTGCAAGCGAGTACACACTTAAGCCCATTATGAGTTTCATTTGATTTTTCTTGTTGGAGCCGATCGGAACCCATAAGCCATGGGCGGTGTGTTTCTTTTTCGTTTGGGCGATGGACACCATAACCCAATGTAAGTCGGTTCTTGTAAACCGATTCTCACACAAAACCCACCATGGGTCGACTATATATATATATCACATATCTCATAATTGAAACCCTAGTTTTAAAGAGTCTCGCACCAAAAGCTTCGACCTCCTTTCTTTCTTTTCTTCCGCTCGACCGCATGGGACGTGGTGGTGCTTGGTGTTTTACTCCGAGTCTCGCTAAGGTAAGCGACTCCCTTGTCGTCTCAACTTTTACATACAAATTATGAACACTTTATACCCGTGAAGCATATTAACAAAACGAACAAATAAATCGAGGTTTTGCGTTAAAAAGGTTGTGTGAGTTGTAGCCGCACCATATATGTATGGGTATACATCGTATTTGTTATTGCATTCGAATTCGGAAAGCTTATATATATATATGTATCGAATTGTGTACAAAACTGGATAGCAAGAACATATATGTTGTGTCACATAAAATCATAAACATGTATGCTATATGTATATAAGATAACGCATGAGTTGTTAGGACATATGTTGTGTCGTTATAAGTTAAACGTAAATGAACATGGATCATGAAACTTTGTTTGCGTTAAGAAGCTATAGGACAATAGAGTACGCCACACTTTAAACTTTTGTTGCAGTTGCTTGTGTGTCGATTTGCATGCATGGTTTGCATTGTCAAAACCTTGTTAACAACAGTTTTGGAAGTCGACGATACTTGGTTAGAATCTAGGAAGCATTAGGTCGACTTTGGAGAACGGTTAAGGGTTAATGTGTGTGTGTCGAATGGTTTTGAGTCGGAAACGGGTAAGTTTTAGTCTCGTTAAAACGATTTAAATAAGTCAATGTGGTGTGAGTTATTTATGTAAATGCATGCATGGGTTTTGGTTCTTGTCTGCTCGGTTTCTCTCACGTATCTAGCTCAACAAGATTAGTCATTAAAATCAGAACGTGTTAATCAAATGCTCGTTATCATGGTACTAAAAGTTAGGAAAAACCCTAGGTCATAAATAGTAGTCGACTAGGGTTAAAAGTCGTGTGTTGGTTCGTTATTCATGTGAACATATGTTCTTTCATTTAAACGCATGAAAGTTTGGGACGTAAAATAAGACCCGAAAGGTTTAATTACAATTTAAATCCTACTTTTAAGATATATACAATATGAACCCTATACTTTGAATAATGATCATATAAGCCCTCAAAAAGATATTTGTCATATTAAACCCTTAAGTTTACCATTTATCATGTGTAAACCATGAGTTTGGCTAATTAATGATTAAGACTCTAAAATGTTGTAATTACATCCGTTACTAAAATGAGAATATACTTACAACTATAAGAAGGTAAATGCGATTAATCCGTTATAACTTTAATGATGCTAATAAGTATTAAATAAATCATAATCCGTGTAGATTCGTTGGAGGAGACGCGACGTTGTATCTTCGTGTTCTTACATTCGTTTGCTTTTCTCTCATCGTGCTAAGTACAGATATTCGACCTTTTAGTAAAGGTTTCTCATGATTTCTTTCCTTTGTCATATCTCTTATGCTTATTAGGATTTCCTATGCCATTGCTATGATTCCCTTACTGCTTATGTGAATCTCTTTTTGTCGAACCTCGTATGTTGAATCTTGTTTGATGTCGATTTGAATTTAAGATTATGAACTTCGATTAGAACATTTGATTATGAACTTCCGCTTATGAATGCATGATATATGACCGAGATATGAACCTTTGACTTCGAACATTTGTTATGAACCCTTTCGATTTGTTGATCCGTTGTTTATCCGAAACTTCGCTTATTGAACCATGAAATATCGATTTGGACTTTATGATATGAAACCTCGATATAAATATCTCATTGACCTTTATGATGAATTATGATCTGTGTCATTTATGACAACTGTTTGACCTAAGTTAGTTTGACACCGAGCCAATATTTCACTAGTCATAGGGGTTCCATGTCCGTGTCGGTGATGCACCGATATGACTCTAGGCGTAGAGTGATGTTCGCCACGCCCTTTACGTTATCTGTTTATTGATAGTATGGCCACTATCATGTCTGTTGGGCGTATGGATGCATCCTAGATCCGATCCGTTATCTCGATATGATTTGTCGGTGAATGATGTAGGTAGTAATCGCGTCTTCACAAATTCGGGAGCTAGTTACTCCATTTGTTATTGAGGTCTCCCTCATATTATATAAGGTATTCCGAGGTCACCCTCCGAATAAGAAAGTTACTTCGATATGATATGTTCGGGCTCGTGGTAGATAACTAAATCAGATCGTTATTTCGTGTTAGATATTCATTTATGATTCCGTGTTGTCAATGTTTCCATTTACATACTGAATTATTATATGTTTATTGAATGTGTTTATGCTTTGACATGTTTATGTGACTCCGTTTGCCATGCTAGGATATGATTAATATGCTTAAATGTGATTCGCATGTTGTCATCGATTATATGTTAGTTTACCATTATGTGACCTTGTTGATCCGTATGATGATTATGCTAGTGTATAATTGATTGTTCTGTAAGTTCATTATGTATAATTGTTCGGATAATTCGTGAACTTTGATTATCCGTTGGTGTTCATATCTCGCTTATGTTTGATCTCGCCATGTTTAAATTCTCTATACTAAAGTTTGATCGGGAAATGGTTTAACTTATGATATCCGACTTGATAACTTGCTAATTGCTATGCTATGTCTTTTGCTTATTTAGTTATAGTTTTCCCTCATGTTTTCTATTTGTATGTGTGATCGCCACGCTTGATCGTTATTGTTCATTGCTACGATATTGGATAAGTGTGTTAAATGTAGATTAATTGACTTGTGTAAAGGACATGTTTACTTCTAGTAGTTGTTTCGCTAGCTTTCGGTATTTCGTTTGACTTATATGTACTTAAATTTCTGATTCATTAATTGCTGTTGATTATGATGTGCTTGGTTTGTGTCATCAATATGCTATGTGTTTGTTCTTATTTGTTGTTTGTTCTTCCGGTTTACGTATGTCTCGTGTTTCAGTGAATCCTCGGTGATTCATTATCCTCATTCACTGTGACTTCGTTATTCATTTCTTTATTTCATTTCGTATATCTGCTTTTTGTTTAGTTTTCGTTTTGTTATATTTGTTCACTGGGCTTTGTAAGCTCACCGCATTTTCTTTTCTGCGGCGGTGTTAAGCATTCAAGATGAGCTTATGGGATAGCCGATGCGGGTTGAGAGTAGAGTCGAGAGCAAGATTTGAAAATAGGATCTTAGATTTATTTTGATTATTAAGTTATTTATATTTTCTTTTGTAAGTTTTGTAAAGGCTTCCGCTATTTTATAGTACTTAAGGTTCTGATATGAAACCGTATTTGTGATATCTTTACCCTTGTCGGGTTGGGGTGTTACAATCCTCGACCTTTCAAATAAGCCATCATTGCATTCCTTTCTTTTGCAAGATTTGGTCTTCTTGGTAGAGAAGAAATAGGAAGAAGTGATGGTATAACAGCTTCAGCATTCAATTCTTCTTGTAATATCCTTGCTGCTTCTTCATTCATAGCCTCTTGATTATCAACTTCAGCATTCAATTCAGCTTGTAGCTTTCTAGCCGCTTCTTCATTCATAGCCTCTTGAGTAGCTCTTATCTGTGCTAAAGAAAGTTTTTTTTCTTCTTTGTCTCTACCAATATACCCTTTCCTTTATCATAGGTTGAGAAGGTCTTGGTTGTTCCTCTGCAACTCCAAGAATAGTAACACCCCTTGGCTTTGACAAATCATGTAAGATCTCATCAATTTCTTCATCACTTGCAATTTTGGGTGTAACTTCTTCTTCATGTAAAATAGTTGAAGGACCGACTTCCTCTTCATGTATAATGCTTAAAGGACCACTTCTCTTCAAAATCTAACACTCTTGGAGTAATCAACTCTTTCCTAAAGTTCCTTGAAAAGTAGTACTTGAGCTTGATACCTTGAACTTGAGACCTTGAACTTGATTCTTTCTTCCTCAAGACTTTCGGTGTTAACATGCTCTTCAATACCTTGAGGTTTATCTTCCTTAATAACATCTTCTTTCAAATTCTTTTCTTCTAAATTCCTCCCAATTGGATGTAAGATGGTTTTGAACCTTGTGCCTTTGGTTTTCTTCTTAAATTCCCTAACAGTCGTCCTAGCTTTCTTTGAGACTTGACCCGTAGGCGATGATGTTGAACCAATGGCGGACAAACTTATTGAGTCTTCTAAATTTGAGCTTCAACCTCTTAATCTCTGTAGCTTGCTCTTCAAAAGACTTCTTCAGTCTAGTTAATTCTCTGGATAAAGCATAGTTAGTAAGAACTTCACCTTCAGATGCCACATCTCCCTCATCTCCTCCAGATGTTTGAAGCCCATCTGTTGAAGTATAATCATGGGGAGAAGATGGATGAGGTTCTGCTTCTTGAGAGTCATGAATAGAAACCTATGGAGGTGTAATCGCAACATCTTCTTGACCTTCAATTGCTGTGAAGCGGTACCTTGTGATGCAAGACTTGTGATGCGAGACTTTGAGAAGCAAGACCTGTAGAAGCAAGACCTTCTATGTCATCATCCTCTCCGACTTCATCTCTAATAGCTTGAACAATCTCCATCATAGACGTAGTCAATGGAGTGTGCTTTCGATGAAGAGATCACTTTTCCTTTCCATAAAAGTAAAATCTTTGCTTGTTGTACCACAACAGGTAGTAAATTTGTAGGCTTTGGTACATCAGCAAGTTGCTTGTTCAAGAATACTTGTATAAACCTTGGATACATCAACCATTTGGATCCATGTGAGATGTGTGAGAGCGTTCCATCAAGAATTAGCCTTGAAAAATTGAAAACACGATTTGTAGCTAATCCCACAATAGCAGATGCTATGTTTGACCCAAATTGCTCCCATGAGGTACTCTTAGCACTAATGCAATGAAGTAACACATGAACCAAAAATTTCCAGTGTGGGCAAAATAATGGTTTCTTGAATGTTTGTTCAGTCAAAGACCCTTCATACCCAATATCTCTGATTGTATCCCAAATTAGTTGCTTATCAAAACGAATAGCCCCTTCTTCATCATCCAACAATAAATCATCACGAATAGAGGCTTCAGTAATCATCACAATTCTCCCAGCAACTTTAGCTTGAATATAAGAATCCTTATGAACCCTAGCAGTTGCCCAAAATTGTTGAATCCAGGGCTCAATGATGTCTGGTTCCACTAAAAGCGCATAACAAATCGGCGACCCAGTGAGATAGTCAATGATATCATGAAAAACCACGTTAGCATCAGTCTTGTCTAAATTCGCCACCATGTTGTGTTTGGAAACAGTATTACGATTCGCCATTGATGATTATGTGATCACAATAAGAGACATAACGAATAAGATAGGTGAGAGTGAGAGAATTATGGAAAAGATTCTAAAGTATCAATATGAGAGGGAAAATCGGAGAGTAGTTATTTATAGGTGGGATCTGAAAAATCATAGCCCGTAACAACTAAGTTACCGTTAGGATAGTTTACTCCTCAATATGACCGTTGGAACAGTATTTGATAAGACAAACAACACTTTCCACGTATGCAATACTTTCCTTTGCAGTACTTTCCAAGCAGTACTTTCATAAACCAAAACTGCAGTACTTTCCCAATATCCTCTTAACAATAACAAACACTTCTAAAACATGTATATCCTCCCCTCAAACAATGCATAGGACTACACTTACACTAAATAGTCCTCCACTTAAATGTAGCTCAGTAGTTAATCATGCCAATACTCACCACCAAGTGATTGAATCTTGAAACATCAAAGCCTTTGGTGAGTAGATCAGCTACATTATCATCCGTGTGAACCTTGACCACATTAATGAGCCTATGCTCATAACAATCTCTGATAAAGTGATGCCTAATCTGAATATGCTTTGTCTTGGAATGATAAATTGGATTCTTCACAATGCAAATGGTACTCTCATTATCAATATTGATTGAGTATTCTTGAAGTTGAACCCATAATCCAAGAGTCGATTCGCATCCACAAAACTTGTCCACAATGACTTGCGAGACCACATATTCTCGCTTCATGAGGATGTTGCTGCAATAGTCTGTTTCTTACATTGCCATGAGACTAATCTTCTTCCAATATATTGACATCCTCCAGTTTTTGATCTTCTATCATAATTATCACCTGCATAATCACTATCTGAAAAAGCTTCTAAGTGAAAAGGTGAATCCTTTGGATACCACAACCCCAACATAGGTTGTTGTTTCAAATAACTAAAAATCCGTTTCACTGCATTCATATGAGAGACTTTTGGTGAGACTTGATATCTTGCACATAGACAAACAGCAAACATAATATCAGGCCTAGATGCAGTGAGATACATAAGACATCCAATCATGGATCTGTACAACTTGACTTCAACAGGTTGTCCATCTTCATCCTTGCCCAATGAGTTGATAGATTTAGTAGGTGTAGTCACTGGCTTCATAGTATCAAAGTTGAACTTCTTAAGTATGTCAGATACATACTTGTCTTGACTTATAAAGATCCCTTCCTTTGACTGCTTAACTTGAAGTCCCAAAAAGAATGTTAACTCACCCATTGAACTCATTTGAAATTCCTTCTGCATCAGCTGCTAAAACTCCTTAACCATGGACTGTTTAGTAGCTCCAAATATGATATCATCAACATATACTTTTACTAACATGATATCCTTCTTGTCTCTCTTGATAAACAAAGTCTTGTCAATGGCTCCCCTCCTGTAACCATGTTGCAATAAGAAAGTAGAGAGCCTCTCATACCAAGCTCTAGGAGCCTGATGAAGGCCATAAAGAGCCTTAACCACCTTGTAGACTTTGTTTGGATGTGCAGGATCCTCAAAACCAGGAGGTTATTTAACATAAACTTCCTCTGTAATAGTGCCAGAGAAAGGCACTCTTGACATGCATTTGATAAACACGAAGCCCATATAGGATGCAAAAGCAAGGAAAATCCGAATTGCTTCAATCCTTGCGATCGAGCAAATACTTCATCATAATCTACTCCTTCTTCTTGTCTGTAGCCTTGAGATACTAATCTTACCTTGTTCTTGATGACATTCCCTCTTTCATCTCTCTTGACTCTAAACACCCATCTTGTACCAATTACCTTCTTTCCATCAGGTAGAATAACCTTCTAAGTAAAACACCCATCTTGTACCCAAACTTCTTGAAGTTTAAACTGAAGAAGTTCTTCTTGCATAGCTTCAACCCAACTCTCCTTAGATAATGCTCGAGCTATGTTCTTCGGTTCTTCTTGAGAGATAAAGCAAGTGAACAGGCATGTCTGATGATCCTTGTAATTCAATCTGTTTTGTTTATAAACAAAGCTAAGTAAAGCATTGTGAGGTGTAGAATAACCTTTAGCTTTGTTTCGTGTAAGCACTCCATGAGAAGAAGGTCCAATGATTTGACCAGTAGGATGATCTTTATGAACCTTTAAGGTAGGAGTCTGTGGAACTTCATAAGCATCATCCAAGTTTGTATAATCCGCACCTTCATTGGAATTTGTGAAAATATCTTCATCATCATACTCATCATCGTATCTTCCAAACCGTGCATGGTAGGATCATCTAAATCATCCAAAATCATCAATAGGTGCATCGAAGCTTTGGACTAAATCATCACACCAAAGTAATGTAAGTGAACTCTGCAGATCTTGTTCTTTTCTTTGCTTCTTCATAAGCTCTTCTTTGATCATCATTATAAGAATGTGCAAGTACATCTTGAAAAAGCATCCGATTGAGTTCCTCTTGAATAGCTTGATCCTCGCAGATAGTGAGGACTTAGGTTCATCAAGATTTTGCTTTGGATCCATGATTTGGGTTCTTCATCGGGGAACGAAGATCGGGTCTAATATGAACTCCATGAACAACATATTGTAAATCTTCTCCATTGTGCAAAGTTGATTTTATTCTCTAACGGTACATAATTCATTGAAGGGTCAAAACTTCAAGATCAAACATCTAATCGGGACATTTACCCTTCTCATTTGCTTGATCTTCTAAAACTCAACATGAAGACAATCTTGAACCTTCTTAGTGACTCATTGTACACTCTAAATCCCTTTACTGCTTGTACAATAACCCAATAAGTATCCTTCTTCTGACTTGCCATCAAACTTACCCATATTATCAATTGTATTTAAAATAGTAAGAGGGCATCTAAAAGGCTTCATAAATAGAATTTTGGGTTTATTGCCCATCAGCAACTCATAAGGTGTCTTCATCGTGGTTTAGTAATCGATACTGTTAAGTACATAGCAAGCGATGCTTACATCTTGACCCATAATAGTTGTGAATCGCTAGCATTGTTCTATTGCTTCAATCAAAGTCCTATTCTTTTTCTCGCAACACCATTCTATTTTGGTGTTCTTGCAATCATGAACTCCTCTTGATTCCTTTGTTTGCACAAAATTCATCCATAAGCTTGTTCTTGAATTCAATTCCATTATCACATCTAATACCTCTAACTTTGAGTCTCAATTGGTTTTCAAGTGCTATTATGAGAGTCGAATAGCATTAAAAGTATCATCTTTAAATCCCAAGAAAATACCCAAGCTGAATTTCATCGCAATCATCCGTCACAACTAAGCAAGATTTTTCTTGTTTAAACTTGCCACAGACATGTGCCCAAACAAATCCATGTGTAACAGCTCCAAAGGATCTCTAATAGTCCTCTCCTCAAGCTTCTTGCATGAATCTTTGTGTTGTTTACCCTTCTTGCACGCCAAACATGAGTGATCATTCTTATAAGTCTTTGAAGGTAAACCTCTAACTAAATTTCCTTTGACCAGTTTGTTGATATTCTTGAAATTTACATGGCCCAATCTTCTATGCCACTGATGTGCTTCTTCAGATGTTGCTTTTACCACCAAACATGTGGCTCTCCCAAAAGAGTGAAGACTCTTCATATCTAGACTATACACATCATTAGTTCTTGGTACTCTAAGGACTACCAAGTTATCATCAACAGGCTTGAATTCAGGGGACAAGATGAGACATTACGTCGATGAATAACACAGGATGCTTTTATCACTGATTTGAGAGGCCGACAATAAGTTGAACTTGAGCTCCTTCACATATCTAACATTCTCAAAATATATACGCCCTGCTTTGATGGTTCCTTTTCCAGAAATTCTTCCTCCATTGGGATCATTCCCAAATGCAACTCTTCCTCCACTAATAGATCTAAAATCAAATAGAATCTCCTTGTCTCCGGTCATACTTTCAGAGCAACCACTATCTACAATCAAATTATCTTTAAGCTCCTCTTCTGGGTTGCCCTGCACAAAGATTTAGAGAGTTAGTTTCTTTTAGGAACCCAAGCCATTACTGACTTGTGTTCCCCTTGTGGAGTTACAAACTCAAATTCTTTGACTATGTAATTCCCACTATTTTTTAAAACATGATCCAGAATTATCTTTTGATTTTTAGCATGTGGATTTTCAGAACTTTCTGGATTTTCAACAAAACTCTCTTTTGCAAGTTCATTCTCTTTTTCCTGTATCACAAAAACATTTGATTCACGTTTTGTTGAAAGTATTGTGTGTCCCTCAGCAGTACTTTCTCTCTTAACCCATTCAGTTTTAACACTTAGTTCCTGTGATCTAGATACCATATGTGAATTGTAATACCTTCTAGGTTGATAGTAATGAGATCTCCTAGGGTTCCTGTTCCAATAAGCATTAGCAGTACCTTGGTTTAATTGAGCGATAATTTGGGAATGTCTTGCTTCTAAAATCTTGAGTGATTTAAAAGGTCTTCTCGGTGAGGGTACCTATGGTCCGTGAGAAATTGTTGTGATTGACCCTATTTGAATTATTCGCATGGTTTGTTCTCTCTAGGTTTCGGTTGGCGGACTGTTCTTTGGAAATTTTCTAAGGTATTACGAGTGATGTTCACAATCCTTGATTAAATGAGTAGGACTATAACACACAAAACAAAATTTTTGACCCATACTCCCAAAGTGACTTCTTCTATGTCTATGACCAAAACGATTGTGCCTTCTAGGTGAATGATTAAACTTGTTTTGACCAAAGTTATCCCAAAAAGGTTTAGCAGTACTGTTTTGAAAAGTTTTTCCTGAAGGTACAGCTTGTGGAGCAGTACTTTGAATTGAAGGTACTGCTTGACTTTGAACATTGTTTTCAACAGTTTCTTTTGGGGTTTCAGACCAAGATTGACCAATTAGCTTTTTCCTAAACTCTGGACTGTCTACACCAAAACGAGAAACATCATGCCTAGGGGGTTGATGAATTCCGATGGGATGGGAGCGTATGATAACCATTGTCTTTCTTAAACTTAAGAGGTGTTTCACTAATCGAATCCTCATTACTAGATGTGTCTACATAATTAATGAGTTCATCATCACTAGTGGTTATATCCTCTAAGTCTAGGTCTGCCTGATCACTAGATGTGTTTTCCTCTATGTTATCAAAGTCCATACCAAAACCTAAGCCGGTTCTAATGTAAGCTCTTCTCTGCTTTTGAACATAAGTAACATGTGATGAGACTGATTCTTTTCGAGGCATCAAACTTTGCTAATGATCATTTCTCTCCTTAGTTAGTTTATCAATTTGAAATCTTACGCTTTAGTTTTCATTCACTTAGTTTTAACGGTAATCTGTTGTTCATATTTTTCACCCCAAGCCATTTCATTATTTTCATGTGTTAAGATTTTGGCTTCCATTGATTCTAAGGTTATTTGATAACCACTACCTCGAGACCTAGCCCTAACACAATTATCTCTTTCAATAACATAAGCGCCAAGTACTTTTGATAAAAATCATGACAATTTGAGCATACCTCGTAGATAGGGGTGAACTTGGTTAAGTAGCCACCATTGCAAGTAGAACAGATCATCTTCACTCTCCATGCTCCAATCAAATCCTCCAAAACCATCTCCGGATTCCAAAGCGGCATGATCGATTCCTCATCAAAGGCAAAGTTCTAGTCCAATTCTTCATCGAATCTTTAAGCGCTTCTTCCATGCTACCATACAATAGGTTATTGGTTCATCATCAAACTCTCAGTCCGGTCAACCTCGATAAACTTTCTTGAGCAACCAAGGCTTTTGTTTGAGAATAGGAATTTCTTTGAGCTCCGGCTTTGGTTTCTCGATCATCTGCTTGCTTGATACTTAGCAAACCGCACTCCTTGCAAAGTGTCCATCTTTTGACAATTGAAGCATTCAATTTTGGATTTGTCAAAAGTGATTCCCTGTTTTGGTTTGAAGTCAATGTTCTTTCTTGTTTTCTTCATATACTTCTTGAACCTCGCAGTGATCATTGCTACTTGCCACCTGATATCAATTTCCTCTAAAGCATCCTCTTCAATCTGTGAGAGATCTTCTTCATAAGTGATAGGTAAAGAAGCTTGATGTGCAAAGAAAGAGCACACAACTTCATCTGAGTGCATGGTAGTAGTTGGTGGGGCTTGTTGAGCATAGGTGGGGGTATTATAAGAAACAGTACTTTGAGCCACATTACTTTGAGTTGGAGAAGCAAGATTTTGGTGGAAGTATCGCCTCTTTCGAGATGACAAAAGGCAATCTTGTGAGACTTTGAACTGTTTGGCCATTCATCTCATGCTCATACACCTTGGATGATTGTAGAGATCATCAAAGTTCATGACATCCAAACCAGGTTGTCCTCTTATCATAGTAGCAATCACATGCCATGTGGATGGCAAACTCCTTAAGAGCTTCAGATTGGCATCTTCAACAGATGCCTCTACCTTGTATAACTCCAACATGTTGAGGAGATTTTGAAATCTATCATATGCAGCATCAAGACCCTCTCTTTCACCAATAGTGAAAGTTTCAAACTGTTGCTTCAACAGATTTATGTGCATCTTCTTAGAAGCATCATTCCCTCCAAATATTGTCTTGAGAGTAGCCAGGAGTGCTTTGCATCTTTAGCATCATGAAACTTGATAGATGTCCATCGGTATAGCGGATAAGAGTATGTTAAGAGCCTTCTCTTGATTCCTTATGGTAGTCTAGGTAAAACGATTTTAGGTGCTTTAGGTTGGCCACGAATCTCCACAGGATCTGGAACTACTTCATTACCATTGACAATTACATTCCATAGTGCATGTTCGTAATGTCAATGTATTGCCTCATCTTCATACACCATAGGTCGATTCTCCTTCTTGATGATTGGAATTCGAGTGAGGTGATTGATGGTGGTGGAGCGACTTCAATCGACATCTTTAGGTTTTGTTGTAGTAGGGTTTTAGGGTTTCTTCTTAGTCGAGTTTCACACAAGCTCGATACCACTTGTTGGATCGATGTACTCTAACCAAACTAACTTAAATAGCTTGTTAAGATTTAATAACCTCGGATAAATCCTAAGTTATTAACAATGAAACACTGAGCAAACTTTGTAAAGTATGCGGAATTTACTCAACAAAGCTAAGAATAATATAACTTTAACTATGAACGATTTTATTAATAACTCTAACTCTGTTTATTATGCAGATCTTTAACAACTCTAATAATATCGAACTTCTCTAAAACTCTAATAATGCCGCGTACATCTAATGCCAATCTAGGGGTCCTTTTATAGGCTCAAGGATAACCCTAGTCGGTTTACAATTTGTATCATTGTACGACAAGTAATCTAATAAAGAATATTCTAGAATTACAAGACTTTCCATAAACGAATATAATAGTTCTTTTAGCCTTGCAGTACTTTGACTTCAACAACAGTACTTTGACTTTCTTTTTAGTAGTACTTTGACTTTTCCAGTACTTTGTCAATCTTCAGCACTTTCATATCCCAACAATTGTTGGAAGACCTTTTCTGGCCACTTGTAGGGCTTAGATTAAGGTTTTTCGAAAAACAAATTTCTTTGGGAACTGAAAATGAACGAATAACTTTTAGTATGAAAGAGCATTTAAAACCAAAAACTGAAATTTCAAATGATGTTGTTAATGTTCAATCGTTGAATCCTACTCTACACTCTAAACCTATTACTGGAGATCATAGAGAGAATATTGATAATTGTAAGCAGAAACAGATGAAATTTTCCAAAGCATTGAGGAAACTCCGAATCCAAACAAACATTTTTGCAACTCGATGTCAACCAAAGAAAGCGAATCAGTATGGCCACCGTTTACTCTTCTTCAAAAATGTGAAAGAAAAGCGGATGAATGGATATACCCTCATAAGGGAGAGAAACATGATGTTGAGTTAGCATTGGAAGATTGGTACAAATTAAAATTTGGAAGCTCAAAATTTATTAAGGGACTGGTTAAGCGGTATGGGTGCAATTATCTCACTGACACCATAGGCGGTATAAGATCCGGCATCAGCATTACTGATAGTATTATTACTGAAGATGATGACCGAGGAAAATCATGTGATAAACGGCTTTCACATAAGTTGGGAACAGATGGACTCAATAATTCTACAAGGAAAAAAATGCTTGATAATTGGATGAATGAATACCAATGAATGATGGAAGTGGGGCAAGCCCAAAGGCCCCCATGGATGCCTCGTAGCTCTGAGTCTAACTTAAAGACTCGTTAATAAAGAAAAGTGATCTTTCAGGAGACAACCCGAATTATCCCTTTCTTTCGTTTTTATTTCTTTTCTGTTGGGTTTTGTGTTTTCTAACCATTTTTGCAGAAGCGAGGAACTAATTCTGCCGCATTCTTCGATCCGAGTGGTTATGCCGTAACCAACATTTTAGCAGCAGAACTCTTGACGCATTACCAATTACGGCGTAATACCATCTCAGTGGTTATGCCGTAACTACTCACTTTACACTCATACGGGTTTTCCGATTCTGGCGTAACTCCTCATAGGAGCTACGACGTAACTTTCCTCTGCTTTTAATTCTTTCATTTTAAAACACAGTAACCTTGTATTAGTTTTAAATGAACTTTGTGGTGTGTTCCTATAAACCCTCACGAGACTTCACTGTCCACTGGGACACCAAGTGGTTTAAAAAGGCTTGTTACATTCGCTAAATGCAACCGTGATTCCTCTGAAAGTGAGTTAGGTTGTTTTTTCGCTTTTTCTTTTAGAATTATGCTTGTCGGTATTGTGATTTCGTGGATTGAATTTTGTTCATGACGCTTAAACGAAGACACGGTTCTTTTTCGTGGGCCTTCTTCATTTTGGAGCAAATTTGGAAGTTCTCGCTATAATTCTACCTTTCTCTTCACCTTTATTTCAATGCCTAGTACAAAAGGGACTTTGTACAATTCAAGTGGGGGGACGGGAGTAGAATTATCTCTTGAACTTTATTTCGCCCTCATTTTTCTAGTTTATTTTGAAAAATTATGCCATTTTTTAATTTTGACATATTTTTCCTAACCTAACTAGATTAGATCTTAGCCGAGCACATACAACCCTTGACATTACATGGTGAGATTAGCCTTATCCGTTTCCAATATTTTACCCCAAATCCACCAAATATTGAGTGTGCCGGTAGCTTGTAAACTTTAGAACTTGGCCTTTGCATCATTTCGAGACCATAGACGAGGTATGTTGAGTTAGCTTGATGTATTTTGACTTTTCAATTTTAGAAGGCAATATTATAGGATTATCACCCAAACAGCCTCCCATTATGAGTCTATCGATTAGTCAACTCAACTTTTCAACCCCCATGTGAAACCCTTTTGTTGCACTCACCTTTAGTGCAAGATACCCTAGATACACCCTTCGAGCCATTCCTTTCATTTTGTCAACCCAATATATTGTTTCGTTACACTATACACCTTAGCCTACCTCGTAGTCTTTATTTGTGATTGTGAAGTCATCATTTGCCTAAGTTCAAGGTTCGAGTGAAAAGGTTTGGAAATCACGCTTTCATCGACAACATTTATGAAGATCATTGAAGACCCCCCGAATTCCCATTGTTCATCTCAAGTGGGGGGATGTTATGTTATTATGTTATGTTGGGGAAAAAGTAAGTTGATTGAGTTATAATATTGTAAAGTGCGATGTTATAAGCACTATAATATGAGCTTTATTGATTAGTATCGAGGAGGCCACCTCGGTCACATTTGATTATTGGAGTTGGTAGTTATGCCAACAGAAGAAGAAAAAGTAGTGTGCCCATCACGACATCCTCTAATGAAACATCTACCTTGCATTTCATGATCTGGTTTCTAGACTTCTAAGCTTAAACTGTGGGCGGACAGTAAGTGGTGATGACTTGGTTATAAATTTAGACTACCTGCTTGTTTTTTATTTTACACCAATTATATATCCCATGTCTTATCCTACCCTTTAGTCATGAAGCGTGTCTAGGTGATGCAGCGAGCAATATTTGGTGTCTTGGCCATGGATTTGGTCATGTATTATTGATTTTGTCCACTTCGCCGTGACATGTTAGTAATGACGAGTTACCCCTTAACCTTTGTCGTGTCTACCCATATTGCCTTCGAGAATTGTTTAGCCCTTAACTCTAGTGGTGGAGATTTGTGTAACCGCTAAGCTTATGATAGAATACATGCTATGACTGTGCGATTGAGTGATCACCCCGAAATTGACACTTAGAATAGTTGAGAGATTTGAGTGTTTGTTCCCTTTTCGTGAGGTGTTCGGCTTTGTTTTATTCTAGCATAAAGGATTTGTAAACTCATATTTTCCAGGTTTTGGGAGATATCTTTTAGGAATCTATCTAATAAGGTCTACTTGAGGGCAAGTAGAGTGTAAGTGGGGGATATTTGATAACATCAAATAGTCCACGAATATTAAGTGTCAATTTCCCCAATAATGCTCGTTATTTATATCATTTATATGGATTTTCGCTTGTTTTCCATTGTTTTCCACTTCGGGTAAATTACAAGCATTGGAGCTAAAGAGACGGAAATGGAAACATAACTAAAGATTTATCACAAGATGCCTATTTTGAAGAAGTTACTGCGTAACTCCTCTCACATTACGCCGTAACTATTGCGTGACCCGTAATACCAACTTATCAAGAGGTTACGGTGTAACTCTTCCCAAAGGTTACGACGTAACTCCATTAGGTCAAAAGAGGTTCCACGCCGCTGATACTTACGCCATAAAACTGCATCACTTACGACGTAACCGAGTTTATTGAAGACTACGGCGTAACCACTAATAAGGTTAGGCCGGAACTAGCAGATCTAGTGCATTTACGAAGAAATAGAAGGTTACGGCGTAACTCCAACTCCTTTATTGGTTACACCGTAACCCAGACCTAGCCTATAAATACCCCACGAATTTCAGCAATTCTAATCATCCCATTCCACACAAAACACTCACGAACGTGGTAAAAAGCTCAAAGCAGGTCTAGGGAGCATCACGGAGTCTGTTTCAAGGAGAAGTCACTCCATTACGATAAGCTTTAGAGTTTTATATTTCTTTTACTTTCAATTCATGTATTTCGTACCTTTGAATATTGAATTGATTTGCATGATTAATATGAGCGGCTAAGCACCCTTTGGTGCTAGCCTAGTTATGATTCCTTAATTGTTTGTTTGCATTTACCTTTACTTCCGTACAATTATTTCTAAGTGTATGCATCCATAGTTCATTGGTAGTCACCCTTGGTTCGGTAGTTTTGAATGGCGGTAGAGGCCAATTGCCTAGGAGATATGACCAAACCACCTAGGTGAGCGGATTTGAGACGGAAGGGTAAGATTTGACCAACCGACGACCCTTTCTACTTGTGCAATTTGACCAACTGATCACTGTCGTTTGGATGAACTTAAGAATTGGGGTGTAGTGTCTAAGTTCCTAATGGCCGGGCACTCTATTTTGAATCTAGCATGTAGCGATACTTAATGACTTGGCAGGGGACCATGAACAATGGACTTATGACGGTGTGCGATTTCTCTGTGGTGGCATCTTTCTTTGATAGGTTAGGCGAATTGACCAAATGTTGTCCTCTCGAATTTGACCCCACCAAGTAATTGGAAGTAGGTAGACATAGACATAACTAGCTAGGATGATTGACTAGGTTAGCACCACTATTCCTCTATTGATTTCCCTTTATCCGATTAATGCTTTTATTTTATTACGCATTAGTAGTTTAATTAATTAAATCCCTATCGAAACAATTATTATTCTGTGACACTAGACTTAGTAATAATCCCACACACATAGCTCTTGGGACGAACTCGGCTTTACCATTTACTACACTACACTTGACCGGGTACACTGCCCGTTAGTGCATTAGGTTAGACCATAGGTATAGCGAGACACTATAAATATTAAGACCTGGTCAGGAAAACCTACATCAATGATTATAGTCAATTTTGAAAGATTTCCAAAGATAGATGTTTTAACATGTGAGGGATCATGTGTGAGTATAAGAGCGGAAGAGTAATGAGTTTTGGTGAGACGGTAGATCTACAGGTTTTTCGAGTGTGATCTAATGAGTTATGCGTGAGTACGAAAAATCTACTCAGCTTTGATAAGAACTCACTTTGCCTTAAGGCACTATGTCTAGCTTAGTGTAAAGTGATCTAAAGACATGTTTGAAATACAATGATTGCAATTGCATTTTCTGTTTGCCGGATCCCACAGTTCCCTAAGAGTAGGGATCCGTCTAGCACAAACTTTGGGATCCGTCTCTCTGCTAAGCAGAACCTTTACAAAAGGTATGCAAGGGTTTTAACAATGCATCATATTTCAAAATTAGCTTTTCTAAGAGGTTCTAACAGTAATGTAGTAGAGATATCAAATGTAAAATATTTTATTTGGATTACATTGATAAAGCATGGATACTAAGGATTGACCCTATTTAGAAAGAAAGCTAAGTTCCTTGAGCGTTTTCACTAGATGGATCATCAAATGGTTGATGAGTGTTTGCCGATTCGGGAATGAAGAACGTCTTGATGAGAGATGTGTTTAGAGGTTCCATCATCTTGTTCATAAGTACGTACAACAGACTTTGAAATTGAGGGTGGAAGTACATGATGTTATGATAAAGGCATCTCAAGAACATTCCATAAGGGATTAGTTTATTCTTGGAGCCTTGAATATTTAGAATTCGTCTTGCGAAGAAGTAGGTGAGATTGTATGGTTTTTGTGTTAGCAAACAATACATTATGTGAGCACAACAAGCGGGAAGGATTTCTCGATTTCCCCAAGGCTCCAAACATTTTCACATAGGATGAGTGCAACAGGCTTGTACTCTTCTTGGATATCCCGTGTATGGATAATGTTTGGATCGAAGTAATGGGGTTTTCATATTATGTGATTCAAGTCTTCCGGGGAAGGTATGTGTGAACAATATGGGCTATTTTCTTCACGAAAATTGAAGAGAGAATCAAGAGACCAATCTTCAGTGAAGGTGCATTGTCCATGGTTTGGAATTCGGAGGATGTGAGCAAATTGCCCAAGGGTTAGAAAAAACTTTTGGTTTTTGATCCAAAACCAAAGAGATAGAGAACGATCCTCATTACGAACGAGTTCAACTTGACGGAAGAATCCCAATACAAACCTTGGACAAATTTTCTCGTTAATTTCGAGAATACATTCCAGTCTTATGGTTCGGAAGGAGGTATTAATACCTTCTTCGTATTGTGAAGAGTGTCCACAATACGTCCTTCATGGAAGTGACGGGTTTGAGATTATTGAACCCACGACATGATTGCCGGTGTGTTGGGCTCAAGAGAGATGTTGGGAGTGTAAACGCTAGTGAGTGAAAAATCGAACTCATACTCATGCGACATAGCGAAACCTATAGAAAAGATGAGTTAATAGGATCAGGATGTGACGTATTATGAGCAAACAATGATTAACTAACGTTTTTACTAGATTTTTATTAACAATAATAATTAACTCACTTAATGTTTGACACTCTAGTGGAACATTTCTTTTTTTAGGAAGAAAGCGGTTTTATTTCCATGAAAAACTGTTATCCAGGAGGACGGTTCCCTTTCATAAGGGATCCGGCCAGTATACCTACCCGGATCCATGGATCTGTAGTAACAAAAATAGATTTTTGATAAAAATATAGGTTTTTAGATCTTATAGTTTCATACCAAGATATGTGTATTAGCCTACATTTTCTTTTAGCATGCATTAATGGTTTCTAATGTATCACGAAAGAATACGAAAGATGTACATCAAAAGAAATGACAAACACATTATAATAACCTAGATAAACTAGAATATTAGTAATATTTCATTTCAATGCTAAGAATGATACAAAGGATTGGGTATATAACCCCCAATGTAGATTAACAGCACAAAGTATATGTCTCCATATGAGAACTTCATCATAGGGAACATAAGAGCAATAAGCGTTAAGTAGGGATGGAAAAAATCGGTACTCAATGGGGACCCGATCCCCAAACCCGATTTTACTGAGGAATCCCCGAGTTGACCGGGGATGGGGACGGGGATGGGGAATCCCTAAAATATGAAACCGGGGATGCGGCGGGGATGGGGATAACATAAATCCCCGAACCCGACCCCGAATCCGATCTTTCTAGTGTATAAGTATTTAGAATTTATATGTTATATCCATATTCGATTAACTTGTATATGTATATGTATATATGTTTATGAGTATCGACATGCATATTTATATGCATATGTGATATTTAAAGAATCAAGTACCACTAGAATTAGAAGCATAAGCACCAACTACATATTACTTATTATTTTGTGCGAATAGACACATGATACATATTGTTTTATAATATATGTGATGTTACAATGTTGAGGATGCTTTAAAGTTGAATTGAAATTGTAATGAATCCAAGTATGTGTGATGTCTGAACGTTTCTTAAACACTTTGATGAGTGTGTAAATACTCATCATTTTTGGTCAATCTGAATCAAAACGTTTAAAATGCTCAAATGCATCAAAATATCGAAAATATCTCAAAATTGCATTTTATATGTTTCGGATGCAAAATGTTTAAAATCGATGAAAATGAGCAAAGTTTGCACAATTGGCGCTTTCATCCCCCAAGTTTCAAAAGTTGTCAAAATAGTCCCGAGCACATAATTTCAAAGTAAAATCACCAAAGGTCCTTTTAAATCATAACTTGTCAAAATTAGTCCTTTGGTGAAAAGTTCCAAAAGTTTTGAGAAATTTCAAGTTTGGTCCTTGGAGTTTGAAAATGGTCATATTTAATCCTTGGAATTTCAAAATGTCAAAATTGGTCCTTGTCCATTAAAGATTGGCAAGACCAGCCCTTGACTACATCTTCATAAATTACGTTTGGTCCCGGAATTTCGAATTTACATGAATGGTCCTGTTATTACTCATCCAAACGGACCCTTTTATTATCCTAGGACCAAGTGTATTATCCAATCCAATCCTAAGCCTACCCAAGCCCAACCATTTAACCCGACCCTCCAATAAGATAATAAAACCAACCACCCTTAAAACAAATAAAAATCCCTCCGGGTTTCCTCCCACCATTTCATCATCATTTAGCCCCGCAAAATCGAGACACATCCCCATCATCACAACCACTCTATCTCCACCACACAACACCCTATGCCAAACGCATTAAATGCTCACTAAACCTAACAAGTTATCGAGTACATGGTTAAAACCATTTGGCGCCAAAATGCATCAAATGGCTATAATGGTCCCAAGTGATCAATGGTCATAAATCCAGTGGGATTCACTATTCGAGAGAGAGAGAGGTCAGCTTGGCATATAAAAGAGGAAGAGAAGCAAGAATGAGGAGTAGTTAGTTTAATTTTCAATATGTATGTCGTTTTTAATTTCTATGTCTTAAATAAGTTGTAAGTTGTAATTTCAATTGTTATTTTAGTTAATCCAGTGTACTGAAATCATTTTCATGTATTAATTTCAAGTTTGAAGCAATGTTCATGCTTGGTCAACAAAAGTCCAACTGTGAAGAAATATTGATAAGCAGTGTTAAGATTCATTTTAGTTTTTCAAGTTACTTTCAAAAGCTATTATAAGCTTTTCTATAGCTTCTTAATTGCTTATATAATCCTCTACTCGTTTTCACTTTCAAAACATCCTTAGTCAAACTTGGTCAAACCAAGTATTATACTTATTTGATTCGGTTTGAAGATATAAAGTTGGATATGGGTTAATTTGAGCTGGATGTGGATTGATTTAGACCGAGTTGGGTTAGTATCAAGTGCGCAGAACTGTTCCATTTGAATCTTTAGCAAGCCTTAGTGGCGGGACCAACTGTGAGTACTTTGCTTAATCCATTCTAGCAATTATAAACTAGTACACTAGCTTATTCAATGGGCATTGTAGTATAATTTAGTGATCTCAAGACCCTACTTGTGTTTTCATCTTGAACTGTCTTTAGTTGTCACCTCTGCATAGGTTTTCATTTGGCATCGCTTAGATTAGACAAGTGTTTAGTGTTTAGGGTGGCTTAATCAGTGGTATAATTGCATTAGTAATCTAGTTATATCATCATAATAGATCAGAACCTTTGATTAGATTAAATAGCTGCACATCAGTCTCTAAGCTAGTGTTTGGACCTAGGCACAAAGGTGATCTGGAGTTTAGTTAATTGGCTAAACTCAAGTTGTTGGAGTTAATCTAGGAATAGTGCACTTCACTCAGTTTTCATTTTGCATATAAACTCACTGAAAGTCAACATCACTCTAATCATGCTCTCATTTGCATTTCAGTTAGACTAGATCTGTTAGAACTTTTATTTTAAGTTTAGAATCATTATAGTTAGCTTTATCTGGTTTTATTGCATCATTAATCATCACTAGCGGTTAACAAATTTGATTCAAAGTTCAATATAGTCAACATTTCATTTTGTTAAAAAGTCAAAATTGAAAACTCGGTTTTGGTCAAGATAGAAGGATTTTATTGGACTCATTTTCAAGCCAATTTCAATGAAACTTGATGTTTTAAAATCCCATGCTGGTCTATTTTCTTATGTCTATTTTTGTATTATTTTGTGAATTTTTAAAAGCTTCAAATAGGCTTGTGATTATGAGATTAAATGCCTGCAGGCATTAAGTCTGCATGTGATTTAAGTGTGTTTTACAGAGCTTGGGAAAAGCTCAATTGAGCTTGTCTAGGTCTGTAATTTGGTTTATAAGCTCTCACCCAGGTCTAGTGTAAGTTTCAAGTTTTGGTTTTGGTTGCTAGCTTATTTGAGTGCTTATTCTTGGGCTTAAAGTAGACCCCTTTAACTGCTTTTAGCCTATATTCTCATAACCTCAAATCTTTGCTTGGTTATTCAGAGGTTGTGTGTTGTTGTTTTAGTTCATTTTGAGTTGTTTTAGCTTATCCAAGCTTCTGTGATCAGTGGGTGGTCCTTGGTGCTCATTAGCTTATTCCAAGTGCTTATTTCTAAGCACTTGTGCTTGCAGTTTCATTTTCCTCCAAGCAACCCCCTGTTTTTCTATTTTTCCTAGCTTCCTAATATTATTTTAAGCTTTTCCTGAAATTTTCATATTTTTCCAAGCTTGTTTGCTATTTTTCTTAATTTAAATTAGTTTTTAAGCATTTTTAAATAGCATTTAATACAAATAATTAAGAAAAGTTTCAAAAATAATTTTTCATTTTCTTAAGTTAAGATAAATATAAAAGACAAAAAATATTTTTCTAGATTTTCTTAGTTAAATTTGTATTTTAAATAATTTAATTAGTTTTTAATAGTTTTTAATTCCTAGAAAATAGAAAATAATCAGAAAAATATAAAAATAGTTTTGAAAATTCTATTTTGATATTTTAGATTTTTCTAAGTCTTAATTTTATTTTTCTAGCTTTATTTCATATTTTCTTGTATTTTAGGTAATTATTTAATAGTTAAAATAGTTTTTAATTAATAATAATTAATTTAATAGTTGTAAAATAGTTTTCTTTTCTAAAAATTTTCTTTTATCATTAGGATTGTAAAATGTTATTTTCATATTTTTAGGATTTATATTGTTTAAGTTTCACATTTTTTCAGACGTCGCATAGTTTTTAAATTAAGTTTTATAAAAACATAAGTTTTAAAACATCATTTTAAATATAGTGATAGCGTTTATTTAATAGTTTTTATCTTTTAATTTCCTTTAATTTGCATTTAAGCCGTTGTAATTTGATTGGCTTTTCCTTAGTTATAATCATATTCCAAATCCTTTTCCGCTCAAATCTCTCGATCACTATATCGTTTGGTGATTCATTGCATAGCTCATTTGGGACATAACGACCTGGGAAATACTATACTCCCCGGATCTTCATTGCATTCGTGCTTGAGCCGTTTTAAGTTTGTTACGGTCCGCCATTCATGAGTGGCGAGACTTGAGTGAGAAAACTTGACGGTTTGCACGCATCAAATTTTTGCGCGTTGTCGGGAGTCTGTCTTGATTATCTTCCGTCTAGCGATTAGTGATTTGGATATTCACTCATTGTTCATACCATCCATGTGTTTATATGTTTATATTTTCATTCTTTGTTTTTACATCATGTTTTCAAAATTCAAAAATACTCTTCTCATTCCTCTTATCCGTATGATTCTATTTCTCTTACCCCTCGCACTGCGTTTGATTCGCTCTTCTTTAACCTCAAAACCATTTAATTCTATTTCTTTAACCTCTACATGTTTAATTCTCATGGCGACGATCGATTATCCTCGTTGTTTCCACCGCAAAAGCCGTATGGAAGAGGATCACTCCGATTGTCGAATCCGGATTGTTTATGCAAGCAATGTGGAAGGATGGGTGCAAGCAAATATTGTTATTGGTGCGAATTATGTCGATAACTCTCGATGATTCTCCAAGTTTTTCCGACCATCCGCCACAACCCGATGAACCCGTTCAAGAACCGGAGACCATAACGGAAGTGGTGGAAATTGCTAGCTCTCGAGCACACCACTTGTCCCACCTCCCGATTTTTCCGAATGTTCTTGAGACTTGATAGTCATTCGGATCACCATATTTGTTTTGTTGATTCTTTGAATAAACCGATTCTTCTTCATAACTCTCAAATGCAATCGTTTATTCCTTGTGTCGGTTGTGGTGAGCCTCTCTTTGGTTCACCACATCGTTGGTGTACTTGTGTACAATGTGGTAATGATATTCATAACGGAGTTGTTTGTTTTGTGGTTCGAGGAATTCATTTGATTATGATTCTAATCGTAACTCATTTAACGACCCTCAAACTTTTCCAATTACCCACCACAGCCCGACTTATCTTCATATAATCAACATACCATTGTGAATATTGTGGAGGTCCTCACCAAGGATTTGAGTGTCAATCCGGAAACACGTTTGTCTATGAACAGTTTTCCGTGATGCTCGAACTTTGGTTATAACCAAAATCCATATGATTCACCGGTCTGCACTCAGCAGCTTTTACTTTTGTGAGTCTGTGGAGGTCCCCATTTCACTCGATTGTCAAATAGGGAATCCATTTCCTTGTAACAATCATGACTCTCTCATGTTTGACAATTTCCAACCTCCACAAAGACCATACGGTTCAAACTCCACCGAGCCGTTATCTCAAGAAATCTCCCAAGATTTTGAAACCACAATGAAAACACTTGATGATATGATTAGTAACATTAAGAATCAAGTGAGTGGTGAAAAGACCATAGGAGAATTGCTGGTCAAGAACGAGAAGGACGAGAGGCTCGCAAATCTAGGGAAGAATTATTAATCCTAGAGCATGCACTCTAAGCATGCTCCCAATTTCTCAAGGCAGCTCTATATGATGATGACGAGGAGAGTTTTATCCTTTAAAGATAATATTTCTCAACTCTCTCGATCGGTTGATATCCCAGTTGAGATTCCATCTCAAACAACTCGCTATCACACCCGAGATTCACACTCACTCTCTTATTATGGGGACGAGCATCTCGACACTGTTCTCGAAAAGGAATCGGACGAATTCATAAAGTCTAGTGTTGAGAACCTTGTCCCAATCCCAAGAGAGTCACAGGAATTCTCGATCATTTGTGTGATATCCTCCTCCTCTTGTCTTCCAAAATGATCATGTTGAGATGTTCTCCGATTCGATGATGATGATTCGTTATCTTGTGGAGACATCATTTATGTGGAAGATTCACCTTCCGAGCTTGTTAGCTTAGAAGAAGAGAATGATGAAGTTATCGACACGAAATCAAAGATGAAGCTCTTCGTGCAACATTATTGAATGTCGGTCTTCTCATTTCTAAAATCGAGGCTTTCAAAGAGAAACCTATTTCATCTCCTACCCCATTAAGGGTAGTAACATTCTTTCCAATGATTCTAATCCCGAAATGAAAGCCTCTGTTTGATAATATGGGAGAGAAGATTAGTGGCGATACCACTTTTCATTCTCATAATTCTCTCCCAATTATGAATCATTTACATTGGAGGAGTTCACCAATGAACCTACTCATATCAATTTTGAATATGATTCATTCACCTTCATGGAGTTCTCGATGAACTCACTCATATCATATCTCCGCCGGAGTATGATAACTTCTACTTTGATCTAGACACACCCGGGATATGTCTAGACCAATTGAGCTTAAATGATGAGATTCATGCTATTATGAATTCTCCTTCTGATGATGATGAGTTAATCATGATGTTTATCATGATTTTCTATCTCTTCTTCACCTATCCCGTGGCTTCTCCTGTTCTTCACTCCTTCGGGAATGAAGACATTATCTTTGATCCCGGCATTTTCATTTATCACTTTTGAGCCGGTTCTATGTATATCTCATCGGTGTGGAACTTTCACGTGCTTCAAATGTTTGTCCAAACATCTTGAATGAAAGTCCGATGGAGATTGTTTCTTCCACTTTGCTTCCCCATGAACCAATTAATTCGGGGTCGAGTCAAGCTAGCGACTCGGTAATCAAAAGCAGAGCTAAACATGGGTTTTCACCCATGTGTACCACCCTAGTGTGGGGGTTGCCCACATGTTATATATATATCTTTTCCAAAAAAAAAAAAAAAAAAAAAAAATCTTCTTTCTAAATAATGGCCGTAGTATTTCCCTTTACGTTCTTTGTTTCGGCATAACCGCGGTACTTTGAATATTGAGGGCAATATTCATTTCTAAGTGTGGGGAATTCTCACGAATTTTATCATATAATTATACCGCCTAATTCCCCGTTTTGGCCAAAAATTTTTTGGAGTAAGTGTTTTGCACTTACTCATTTGGTTATCGATCCACCTTGTCTAATAAACTAAAGGATGGCTAATCCAGAGCAAACGGCTCTTGGTAAAGATATCTCAAATCCGTTGACGACTTGCAATTTGCCCAAAATTGTATGGTATTCACTCACCATATCCTAAAAAGTGAAGAGTTGGCTAGCCCGCAAGTTTATGGCTTGTGGTAAAGGCGATGGAAAAACCATAATTGGTAATCAACTCACCAAAGATAATATTGATAATTTATCTAAGAGTTGGCTAGTCCGAGCAAACGGCTTCGGTAAAGACAAATCAAATCCGTTGAAGTCGGTGGTTTGCTCAAAATCACATGGTTATCGGTGTACCATGGTTCTTACTTGAACTGAAACATTTGGCTACTCCGAGTAATGGCTTTTGGTAAAGAGATTCAAATCAATTAAGTTTTCTCAAAAGATTGCTAGGGACTAGCAATAGTTTAGTGTGGGGATTGATGAGTGTGTAAATACTCATCATTTTGGTCAATCTGAATCGCAAAACGTTTAAAAATGCTCGAAATGCATCAAAATCTGAAAATATTCCAAAATTGCATTTTATATGTTTCGGATGCAAAATGTTCAAAATCGGATGAAAAATGAGCAAAGTTTGCATAATTGGCGTTTCAGTCCCCAAGTTTCAAAAAATGTCAAAAATAGTCCCGAGCCATAATTTCAAAGAAAAATCACCAAAGGTCCTTTTTAAATCATAACTTGTCAAATTTAGTCCTTTGGTGAAAAATCCAAAAGTTTTGAGAAATTAAAAGTTTGGTCCTTGGAGTTTGAAAATTGGCAAAAATAGTCCTTGAAAATTTCAAAATGGCAACTTTGGTCCTTGTACATTTAAGACTTTTCAATTTCAACCCTTGAAACATCTTTGCAGATTTGGCGGTTATGGTCCTTGTCTTTCGAATTTGCAAATTGGTCCTTATGAATATTAAACCCTTTTGACACCTTTGGACCATGTCTTAAGCAATTTCCAATCCACTTACCCTTTTGGACCCCGCCATTTGGACCCCTCCAATATTTAATAAAACAAACCACCCTTTGACTATCCCTTCCCTCCAACTTTCGGGTTGCACCATTTCTCCATCTTTCCCCCCGCAAAATCGCTAACACTCCACCATCATCACCCCTACCTCCTCCAAACACAACATGCCAAGGGATGCATTAAATGCCCACTAAACCTAACACTCAATCACCTACCTTTGTTAAACAACATTTGGCGCCAAAAACCTTTTAAATGGCCAAGATGGTTTTCACAATCAATGGTTGAGATTTATCTTGGGAACTATTCGAGAGAGGAGAAAGCGTATTGGAGTATAAAAGGGAGGAGAGAGGAAGCAATGAGAGAGTAGTTAGTTTAATTTTCAATATGTATGTCGTTTGTAATTTCTATGTCTTAAATAAGTTGTAAGTTGTAATTTCAATTGTTATTTTAGTTAATCCAGTGTACTGAAATCATTTTCATGTATTAATTTCAAGTTTGAAGCAATGTTCATGCTTGGTCAACAAAAGTCCAACTGTGAAGAAATATTGATAAGCAGTGTTAAGATTCATTTTAGTTTTTCAAGTTACTTTCAAAAGCTATTATAAGCTTTTCTATAGCTTCTTAATTGCTTATATAATCCTCTACTCGCTTTCACTTTTAAAACATCCTTAGTCAAACTTGGTCAAACCAAGTATTATACTTATTTGATTCGGTTTGAAGATATAAAGTTGGATATGGGTTAATTTGAGTGGAAGTGGATTGATTTAGACTGAGTTGGGTTAGTATCAAGTGAGAGAACTGCTCCATTTGAATCTTTAGCAAGCCTTAGTGGCGGGACCAACTGTGAGTACTTTACTTAATCCATTCTAGCAATTATAAACTAGTACACTAGCTTATTCGGTGGGCATTGTAGTGTAATTTAGTGATCTCAACACCCTACTTGTGTTTTCATCTTGAACTGTCTTTAGTTGTCACCTCTGCATAGGTTTTCATTTGGCATCGCTTAGATTAGACAAGTGTTTAGTTGTTTAGGGTGGCTTAATCGGTGGTATAATTGCATTAGTAATCTAGTTATATCATCATAATAGATCGAACCTTTGATTAGATTAAATAGCTGCACATCAGTCTCTAAGCTAGTGTTTGGACCTAGGCACAAAGGTGAACTGGAGTTTAGTTAATTGGCTAAACTCACGTTGTTGGAGTTAATCTAGGAATAGTGCACTTCACTCAGTTTTCATTTTGCATATAAACTCACTGAAAGTCAACATCACTCTAATCCTGCTCTCATTTGCATTTCAGTTAGACTAGATCTGTTAGAACTTTTATTTTAAGTTTAGAATCATTATAGTTAGCTTTATCTGGTTTTATTGCATCATTAATCATCACTAGCAGTTAACAAATCTGAATCAAAACTCATATAAGTCAACTTTCCATTTTATGACAAAAGTCAAAATTGCAAAAGTCGGTTTTGGTCAAGATAGAAGGATTTTCTTGGACTCATCTTTAAGCCAATTTCAATGAAACTTGATGGTTTCAAAACCCCTTGGTCTATTTTATTATGTCTATTTTTGTATAATTTTGTGAATTTTCTAAAAGCTTCAAACTAGCTTGTGATTATGAGATTAAATGCCCACATGCAGGCATTAAGTCTCGCATGGGATTTAAGCAGTTTTACAGAGCTTGTGCAAAGCTCAATTGAGCTTGTCTAGGTCTGTAATTTGGTTTATAAGCTCTCACCCGGTCTAGTGTAAGTTTCAAGTTTTGGTTTCTAGTTGCTAGCTTATTTGAGTGCTTATTTTTGGGCTTAAAGTAGACCCCTCTAACTGCTTTTAGCCTATAGCTCAAACATCAAATCTTTGCTAGCTTGCCATCCAGAGGTTGTAGCTTGTTGTTTTAGTTCATTTTGAGTTGTTTTAGCTTATTTTAGCTTGTGTATCGTTTGGTACCTTTTGGTGTGCATTAGCTTATCCAAGTGCTTAATCTAAGCACTTGTGCTTGATTTCAAATTCCTCCACATCAGCACCTGTTTTCCATTTTCTTAGATTCCTCATAATATTTTAGACTTTTCCTGAAATTTTCATATTTTTCCAAGCTTGTTTGCTATTTTCTCGCATTTAAATCAATTTTAGCACTTTTAAATAGCATTTAATACAAATAATTAAGAAAAGGTTCAAAAATAATTTTCATTTTTCTTAAGTTAAGATAAATATAAAAGACAAAAAATATTTTTCTAGATTTTTCTTAGTTAAATTTGTATTTTTAAATAATTTAATTAGTTTTAATAGTTTTTATTTCCTAGAAAATAGAAAAATATTCAGAAAAATGCAAAAATAGTTTTGAAAATTCTATTTTGATATTTTAGATTTTTCTAAGTCATAATTTTATTTTTCTAGCTTTATTTCCTAATTTCTTGTATTTTAGGCTATTATTAAATAGTTAAAATTAGTTTTTAATTAATAATAATTAGATAATTAGTTATAAAAATAATTTTCTTTTTCTAATAATTTTCTTTTATCATTAGGTTTGTAAAATGTACTTTTCATATTTTTAGGACTTTTATTTCTTAAGTTTCACTTTTTATTTCAGACGTACGTAATTTTATTTAAATTAAAGTTTTAAAGTTTTAAACGCTCATCAAATTTAAAAATAGTGATAGCGTTTATTTAATATTTTTATCTTTTAACTTTCTTTAATTTGCATTTAAGCCCTTGTAGTTTATGTACTTTTCCTTAGTTATAATCATATTCAAATCCTTTTCCGTTCAAATCTCTCGATCACTATCGTTTGGTGATTCATTCATAGCTCATTGGGACATAACGACCGGAAACACTATACTCCTCGATCTTCATTGCATTCGTGCTTGAGCCGTTTTAAGTTTCTTACGATCCGCCATTCACAAGTGGTCGACTTGAGTGAGAAAACTTGACGGTTTGGCACGCATCATGGAAATTTTATGCTAGTTCATAAGGATTGAAAATCCCCGAATCCCCACGGGGATCCCCGATCCCCATTGGAGGCGGGAATGGGGATGTAAAGCAATTCCCCGATGGGGATGGGGACGGGGATGGGGATGGAGAGTGAAAACAGGGATGGGGATGGTAAATACAATTCCCGACATTCCCCGCCCTGTTGCCATCCCTAGCGTTAAGGCGATGAGCACGAGGGCGATGTAAACCATGTTGATGACGAACCTTCTTAGTTTTTGTTTGAGATGAGAGGAAATGAAGAGGAAGATGAAGTTTTTAATGAGAGGTAATTTTTTTTTTTTAAAGTGGAAGATTTGAAAAAGTGGGGATTTGATGGAGTGGAGGACGGAGGGGTTTTTATGGGGAAGGAGGAATTTTTGAGATTTGTCTTTTGTTTTATTATTAGAAGGATATGATTTTTGGATTAAATGAAATAAAACACAAATTTTATAAACCTCGACTTTAGACGAAAAAGTAACACGTATGCGAGAAAGGCTTCCTAATGAAGCTATATGTAATACATGAATATGGACAAAAGATAATCATATAAATACCTATGTAAGCATACTTATTTATCAATCTAATTTTATTTAGAGATAAGTGGAAAGGCATACCTCTAATACACTTAGGAATGTCTTTACAAATGACACAACAAATGTCAGTAGACAATTCCGGCTCCTTTGTGTTTAAGATACCTTCTTAGGGAAGGTATTCTTGTTACCAAGAAATTCCTATGGCTTGGTAGGTATGAGCTTTAACTAAGCAACATGACAAAGAGGATTAGTGCAATTAAATGAATAGTAAATAATAAGAAAAAAAAATGTTGTCATCTAATCAACATCCAAACAAAGAGTTTTAAAAGACATGGTGTTTGTTTTTATGAAGAACCTTCTTTGTAGTTTTCAATTAACCACGGATCGTATCAAGTTTTTAAAGTACAATATACTTTGAGAAACTTGGTAACGAAGCTCTGATGCCAATTGTGGAAAACTAGAAGGGGGTTGAACAGTTTTACCAATTAAAATTCATTTTAAACTATTTAGATCGACTAATGTCAATTTATTTAGATGTGTGTTGGATGTTGATGAACAAGCATATAGAAATATAAACATGTAATGAAAAGATAAAGAGTAAGAAGCACAAAACCATAACGCGAGTATTTATAGTGGTTCGGCTACAAGGACACCTTCCTTGCCCTACTCCACTCCCCGAGTCACCTACTCGAGAGTTCGTAATCACTACACAACACTGACTCCTTATGGTGGAGAAACCTTCACAATGTTGCCTACTCTTTTTTCTGGTACAAGGCTAGATACCGGGTTCTTTCACCAAGGAGAACCAAACCTATCACAACGTCGCCTACCCTTTATCCGGTACTAGGCTTGATACCGAGTTCCATTACAATTGAGGAACTACTACCCAACACTACACCTACACCTAACCCCAAAGGAGATCTACTCCTTATAATAACATCAACAAGGATAACAATATCCTTTGACCCAATACTAATCTATCTTGTATATTATATCACACCATATCGAATGTACACTTTAGCCACCTTTCACTAATTCCTTTAACTCGATCTACAAGACACCCTTCACTAATGTCTTGTGACTTGACTTCTAGGCACCCTTCACTAATTCCTCTAGTCTTGACTTCTAAGCACCCTTCACAAGTGCTTACAATACGGACGATCAACACCCTTCACTAATATCTTCGTCTTGACACTTGAGACATCTTTCACTAATGTCTTCAACACTACACTTCTTATGTGAAAGTGGAAAACTATCAACAAGAGAACCTCAGTAGTCTTGATGATAACAAAGCATTGCAACTCATGGACTTGAGCTTGCTTGACTTCAAAAGGTGGTAATCTCGCCTTTAAGAGGAACCTAGAGAATCATACAAAAACAAAATTACATACATAGATCACTTGGATACGGGGTTAGAGAGTTTTTAACTCAAAGAGAAAGTATGTGAGAAAGGAGTAAGAAACCATGAAGAAATGGCTCACTATTTATAGAGAGAAAACATCTTCTGTTCCACGGATCCCATGGTCCCTCCCTTAAGGGATCCGTCTAGTGTAAAGTTAGGGATCCGTGGGACGCTCCTCTTTGACCATGAGTTTTTTGGTTATGGGTCATGGGTCATGGGTTATGGGTTGGTCCATGGGTATTTCATTATATATAATGTACCTAATAGATGCAATGCATCTAGTCAAATGGATATGGGTCATTACCATGGGTTATGGATATGCTCCATGGGTTGTAGTTTTTACCCATTATAATATATACTAGTTATGTATATATTTGCCCAATATGTAAACACTAGTTGTTGTACATATGTATCACTAAATCATAAAATCACTTCTACTTATTTTAGTATTTTATGTGAAAACGTAAGTGTGTTAGAAAACTATTGGCTCAAACCATGTACGTATTTTATTTCTTTCGTTAAAATGATTTTACGTTTGTTATCAACAAAACATAAGAAGATCGTAAAATATAAATAAACATTTTTACGGCTTATTTGTATTAACAAGTTAGCTTTCAATTCTTTAAATTAATTATTCGGTCTCATTCAAAAAGTAACTTCAAAATTTTAAGTTATGACATTTATTTTTCATTGTAATAACGGGATTTAACTAACAGATTCTTGGTGGGCGGTGGTGATGGCGGTAGTGGTGATTGAGATGATGGTGGTGTTAGTGGTGGTAGGGATGGTAGTGTGGGTAAGGGAGGTGATAATATTAACTTTTAGAGTAAATACACCGTTCTTCCCTAAGGTTATACCACCAAAATAAGTAAAAAAATGGAAATATCTATCATGCCCTTTTGCCAAAAAGTAAAACGGACGTTGACCGAGGAAAAACGGGTCAAGAACCTCACAGACACAAAAGTGACACTGTTTGGACTCACGGCGACGCAAAGGCCAACTTTTGTCCCCGGGTAATGTATCTTGCCAAGTTTAGGGACCAACGGTGTATTTTACTCCAAAAAGAAAATAGGACATGGCGAACAAATTTGTTGCTCATTTCTCCCTCTTGCTAACCACTTTTGTTTAACAATTATCGATGTTGCATTTAAACGATTTGAAATTGATGGCTTTATCTCAAGAGGTTGTAACTCATCTTTTGTGGCTTTGGTTCCAAAAAAATGATCCTCTTCACATCAAAGATTATCGACCTATTAGTCTCATTGGTTGTCAATACAAGGTCATTGCTAAGATCCTTGCCAATAGACTTAAACAAGTTGTTCATTCTGTGGTTAGTGATGTACAAACGGCGAATGTCGAAGGTAGACAAAAAATTGATGGGCCGCTAATTGTAAATGAAGTCATCTTACGGGCTTCAAAAAAGAAAGAAAATCTTTTCATAAGGCTGACTTTGAAAAGGCTTTTGACTCCCTTGATTAGAAGTTTTTGGATCATATAATGGAACAAATGGGTTTTAGCTGCAAATGGAGAATGTGGATTCGTGGTTGCCTTAATTCAGCTTATGCTTCGGTCCTCGTTAATGGTTCCCCCACCAAAGAATTTAAGATTGAAAAAGGGTTAAGACAAGGTGATCCCCTATCTCCTTTTCTCTTTATCATTGCGGTGGAAGCATTACATATTACACTAGAGGAGGTAAAAATAAAAACATCTTTAATGGATTCAAAGTAGACCAAAACAAAATTGATATTTCACATCACCAATTTGCGGATGACCTTCTTATAATTGGTAAACGGTCTCTTGGTAATGCCAAAAACCTTTGTCGAATCTTAAAATGCTATCATTTGGCTTCCGGTTTGAAAATAAACTTCTCCAAAAGTAAATTTTTTGGTATTGGTGTCTCCAATAGTGAAACCCAACATTTTGCTTCCGTATTGAATTGCCAACCATCCACCCTCCCTTGCACTTATCTTGGTCTTCTTATTGGAGCCAATATGAACAAAGCTCGCAATTGGGAACCAATAATTGAAGAATTTCATAATAAGCTCTCATCTTGGAAAGCTATAAATCTCTCTTAGAGTGGAAAACTTACACTTATAAAATTGGTTCTTGGGGCCCTTGTCGTCTACTTCCTTTCTCTCTTTAAATCCCCTAAAAGCGTGCTTTCATACCTTGAAAAGTTGTGGCGTAACTTCTTTTGGGGAGGCACTTTAAATTCAAATAAAATGGCTTGGATAACATGGAATAAGGTTTGTTCACCCCCTATGTGTGGCGGTCTTGGTATTGGTAGCCTTCATGCTTGTAACTTAGTAATGCTGACAAAGTGGTAGTGGATATTTCTTCATGAGTCCAACGCCTTATGGATAAATGTTATCACCTTAATTCACGGTGAAAAAGGAGGTTTGTTTTCAATAAATCTTCCAACAGCTACAAGTAGCCAATGGAACGCAATTAGCACCTTAAATAAGCCACTTTCACATATAAACAATAACTTACAATCAATTTTTTTTAATAGGGTTGGAGATGGGATGTCTACTGTTTTTTGGAAGGATGTTTGGATTGGTGAAACCCCTTTGTCTGATTGTTTTCCACGATTATTCGCCCTTGAGTCACTTAAAAATTGTAGTGTTGTTGATAGATGTAATCTTAACTTTGGGACTTTTACACGTAATTGGGCTTGGTGCAGGAATGTAAGAAGTAGGCCAGAAAAGTCACAACTGATTAACCTACTGGATTTACTCAAAGACTTCTCCCATGTTCCCTCCCCTGACTCGTGGACCTACTGTGTCAACACCACTAAATATTTCACTGTCTCTTCTATGAGAAAACATATCACGCCTCTCTCCTTCCATCTCAAAGCTCACAAATCCGATGGAACAAAACCATTCCGTAAAGTAAATATTTTTCAAAGCGGCTCGTGTTGATCGAACGCCCACACGTTGTAATTTAGACAAACGGGTTTGGAATTGGATACTATAAGATGCCGAATGTGCAATGATGATCTAGAAACGCAAAACATGTTTTGTTGAGTGCGTAGCGACTTACCTATGGAATATGATCTGAGTTTGGTGGGGCTTCAACAATTTCCCGTCCACGTTGGCTAATTTAATCAGTTGGAGTGATACAACCACCCTAAGTCCTGCCAGGAAGACTTATTTTGATGTGGTTGTTCAAACTACTTTTTGGGTCATTTGAAGATACATGAATCGTGTTTGCTTTGACTTGAAACCTCCAAGAAAGGATACATTAAGCAAATAAATCAAACTATTATCTCACTGATTATGCATAGGATAAATACTCCGGTTCCCGGTTGGTTAGATTGGATAGTTAATCCTTATTCACTTGTAGCTTAACTGTAAGTTCATTTTCTTTTACCTTTCTTACCTCTAGCTTTTTGCTAGAGTGTTAATAAAATTGCCGTTTAAAAATAAATGTTGCATTTAAAACCCAAACAATTCAAATGCTTTATACGGACGTGTGTTTGTTTTATGTTTTGTTTAACTTTCATTTTCACAATAGACATAAATACAATCACCCGATCAATTTATTTATTTTTTGTATACGTGGGTTTCGACTCGACATCATGAAATGACTAATTCTGGCGACTACCCTTTTGGATAGCCCGAAGTCGGCGCAAGTGAACCTCCGTGGCCAATAGGGGATTAATCTTCAATCAATTTAATTTTTCACCTACACATACCCATCTCCCTCACCCTTTCACCTCTTCCACAAACAACCAAGAAAGAAAAAAAAACTACAGTCAATCAAGATGATTTTTTAGTTTCGTCTTAGGAAACAAAATGGAAATAGAATGGCGAACAAAATGGATTGAGAGCAAAGTATTTTGCTTGTCCTTACACGTGTCACAAGAGTATAGGTTACTTTGGAAATGAAAAGCGAGATTCTTAAATGCCCAATTGCCCAAGGATATTACCCCAAATGCCCCACTTTTTTTCACTTTCAAAATGCCCCATGGGCAACTCTCCCATGGGCAACTCTATCAAATATTTGGGCCCACATTGTACTTACAAAGTACAAATCTAACACTTTGTCTGTTGGGCAACTTTGACCTAATATATTGGGCAACTGACAATTTTTGTCTTTTAGTGAAAAAGCAAAATTTATATTTTTAATTTTAAATACAAATAAGTTGGGCAACTTGGCCCCACACATATGTACTTTTGGGCAACTATCTATAAAAACCAATTTTTAAATACAAATAAGTTGGGCAACTTGGCCCCACACATATGTACTTTTGGGCAACTCTCTATAAATACCACTCTATACCATACAAATACACCTTTAATAAACCAAATTACATATCCCAAAAAATTATTTATTATCCTAATACACCTATTTCATAAATACAAAACACAAAATACCCAAATCATCCCACACACACTCTTGCTTACCACATACACCTTCCTCTCAAAGGCGAAAAATCATCGCAACTTGAAACAGATATCCTTCCTCTCAAACTCAATAATCCAACGCCTAATCCTACTCCTCAATAGTTCCTCTTCCACGATATTCGCATATCAATCGTACATTCAAATCAATCGGACGCATATTCGCATACAATCAATCACGTTCTTCAACATCTCAAGAATCCAACCACGAACATGTTTGATGCAAAGCTAACGGTCGATCTAGATTAGAACATATTGCTACTATTAAAGGTGCATTGAATGTGAATAGAACCAAATTGTTTAGAAACTGTGTTTGGCCCTTGGTTAGATTTTCCTAAGTATTCCCCGACAACCACTTATACCATTATTTATATCAAAATGCAGTTGAGGTGTCAAAAGTTAGTGATTGTTGTCCACTTTAACTTTTGTACTAGGTGATAATGTTTTTGATTTTGGCCGTGAACAATTTAGTCTTCTAGCGGGTTTCGTTTAGGACCGATAGATAAAAGTGAAAGTGACCACGGCCATGTTGTTAAGGGTTTAACATATAGTCCCTTTTTGATCGGTTGTTTCGATAAAAAACTAAGAACAAAAAGTTAAGGGTGATGACCTTTTGGCGTTGGTAAAGTCGGTGAAAGGTGGGAATTGTTATCCGATGAAGATCTTGTGAGGGTTGCTTTGTTGGTGATTGCAACATTTGTATTTATTGGTCGGGAAGGAAGGTTTAATGTTCGACCATTTGCTAAGGAATGTTGAGGATTTTGTGTATGGAATGAGTATCCATGGGGTGAATACATGTGGGCTCATCTTTATAAAAGAACGGTGAATGTTGTTCCTAGGCATCTTGAGGCGTAATCAAAAAGCCCGTTCCAAAAGATCCAAAAAGAACAAACATACACTGTATGGATTTACATGGGTGTTGAAGGTTAGATTTTACTTGTAACATACATTATTTGTGCTTGTATATATTCGATGGTTAATCTAAATAATGTGTTGGCATTGTTCATTGTTCCTTAGGCATTGGCTTTGTTCCCTAGGCATTGTTCGTAGTCAGTGTAAGTGTTTGTGTAGATTTAAGGATGTTATGGTTGATGGTTTCGCACTAGATAAATACATAGAAACGATTTGTAAACGGTTGGTTGAAACCACTGACAATGTCTCTTCATCCACTGCTAGTTCAGAAGAACCCACCTGCGGCAACAACACGTTATGTAATTGTATCCCTGTTACTACATATACAGCCACTGTTATCCTAACCACTGCAACCATAATCACAACCACTATAATCACAATCACTAACTCTTAATTCGATGTATTTGTTTTTTCAGATTTGGATTATGGAGACATTCCCAAACAGCTCCCAGTTCTGGACCAAAGACCCAGAGAAGATCCCACGTTGTCTAGCTTGGTCAAAAGTAAAAAACTTTGAAAAAAAGCATTACACAATTTTATTTGATCCGGTAAGTAAAAACCCAAAATTATTTAACCGTTGTATGTTTTTATTGCATTTAGCATATCATGTTATCTCCTTTGTTATTTAGGCTTTCAGACCACTACAGAAGATTGTACCAACAAATGCCGAGCTGAGTTGTCCGTGGTACATTCGCAGTATGGAGTACATCCGTCAACTAGATTCCCAACTTGTTGAAAGAAGAGAAGAGTTGGCTGACCAACTGATGGTGGAAGAAGAGGAAGCTATGGCTGGTGTGGATGTATGCGGTGGAATTCAAGCCGATTTAAATGTCCCTTTCTGTGACGCCGATGAAGTTGTTACAGAAGGTCAAACGTCTAGTGTCAATGACAAAGCTGATGAAGAAGAGATTGTTGTTGGGTTTGGTGAAATGTCGAATATGAATGAGCCTGAGAAGGTTGAAGATGTTGTAGTCGGTAATGTTGAGGTTCCAGATGGGATCAAATGTGACAAAGCGGAATCGTCACATACCTTAGATAAAGATCACTTTCGTGTCGAGCTTATATCCCTTAAGTCCAGGGTTGGTAGTATAGAAGAACGTGTAGGAGTAGTTGGTGTATCACAACTCTTATGTGAGTTACACAGCGTACAAAAGAGAATTGTGGTAATTGAGGAAGCTTTAGGAATAAAGTCACAAGATGATGTTGGTGAGATTAAGGTAAAAAGCTGTTATTTGAATTTTTGTTACTTCATTCCACCAAAATGGTCTCTTTGAGTGCCTAAGTAAGTTCACTTTTTTACAGGTGGATAGTGTTGATGCCAACAAACCGTTGGCTACTTCCGATGAACACACCCCAATCAGGACCAATGTAGGATCCGATGACAAGCAGAAGTTGTTGTATACCGATTCCGAGGAGTTTACCGGGCCTATGACCCAAGTTATGAAAGCTGCTTTATCGGGAGGTCCTGACGATGCTCATCATTCCAACAATATAATGCAGGTGGATAACAAATTTGATTGTGCTGCCTTACCAAATTTGAATGATGAGTTCTCAGACATTGCTTATGATGGGTTTGATCCAACTCCTGTTGACGATATATATATATATATATATATATATATATATATATATATATATATATATATATTTTCCTTCTTTTACTTTTTCTATTTCAATATTAAACCCACATACCCTTTATCTAGGAATCGATGGATGTGAATGGTGCGGAAAAAGAAAATGACAGTGCGAAGGGTAAAGAAATTGTTGTGTGGCGGCCACCTCTTTGGTGGGAATGGTTTGTGCAGTTTACTCTTAAATTGTTAGAACCGTGGCTGCAGCAGGGGGCTTTACCGGTAGACAACGTTTATGATCCCGCTGCGCAAGGTGCTGCACAAGTAGACACATTGGATATGGAGGTTGAGGAAACGGCTATGGAAGGGGCTGATACACAACCTGTTGAAGTGATATGCCTTGATTATGAGGATGGGCAGGATGTTGTCAAGGTACATTTAATTATCTTATCATTTGTTAACAACAAATGATGCATAATAGTAGTACAATCCCTTAAGACATGACAAAAATAACTTGAGCAAAGACATTATTAGCAACAAACAAGTCCATTAATTCATTTGATTACAATATAATTATGATTTAGTAATTTATACATTAATACATTTGCATAGATAGCACATAAACACACATTAAAAGCAGTTTTCGACACCTAAAAACAAATATGATACTAAAACATAAATGACCATCATCATAATCTACATTTTAGTTCGAGCTCTCTCCTTGCTTTTCTTATTTGCTTTGAGTCGTTGAAACAAGATTTCAAGACTACTAATCCTATTTTCCAAATTATAAATATTTTCAAATAATGTAGGATTATTCACATGTTGCTCCACTTCGTTTTATCATCTTCCTCGGTTTGTTGCACCACCTCCCTTTTTGCATCACCTCACTTTGAAACTCTTCCTCTACCTCATTTTTTTCTCGCACTATCGACCTTCTTTGCACCACCTCACTTTCACCTCCTCCTCATTCTCTAGATCTTCCTCATCTTCATCTTCTTCCTCCTCTTCCTCATCAAGTCCATAAATCTCATCCCAGTAGAAGTCTTGGCGACGTAGCCAAGTAAGGATATTTGTCCTCATCCACACACTCACTTGCCTATATGAACCATATTCTGACATTGGTTCTTCCCCAAAAGCATCTAACACTGCGTCAAAAAGCAAATCGTTGTTTAAGACAAACTCATACTCTTCTTCATCATTTTGAAAGTTTCCATTTGGTGCTGCCATTGTTCTTGAGCGAGAATAAGAGAGAATAAAGTGAGAGTTGTGATAATAAGAGAGCAGAAACTAGGAAAATTTTATGTAGTAGGATATGTAGCAGTAACAAGAATCTTATCTTTTACATTGTGTTGTACTTGAGTTAGAATAAAATATCAAAAAGTAAATTTTTACTTGTGTAAAGAATCTTATCTTATCTTTACAATGTGCTAGAGTTGATATAATTATTAAAATATAAATTTTTCTTTTCACTTATTTGTATTTAATACATTAATACATTAATACATCACTTTTACAAACTAGGAAACATCAAACTTACACTTTTCACTTATGGTTGACTTGACTGTTTGAGTGTCATTCGACAATTCATTTGCTTCCGAACATTAGTTTTACGGCTACTAGGACCAACATCTTGCGCATTGGGTCCCAACCTTTGTGATTGCTTAGAGTTACCACCTTGATTGGTTCTATAACTTGTTTTTTTCAATACCGTATATCTCTCTTCTTATGTCTTCTAGCACTTCAGCTGGTAATCGGTAAGTAGGTTCAGCATCTGGTCCATATAATTCATATATTTCAGGAAACATTACCTCTCTTGCTACCTTTATCGACCACTCCCTTTCATCGTGTTTTCCCTCAAACCTAACTCCTTTAGAACCCGACATTAATCAATTAATGTGATGGAAATATGGTTATCAAACTGAAAATGAATAGGAGCAAATATTTGATGGAAATATGGTGAACAATAAGATCATGGTTTCGCTATTAAATAGACACCACGTGCTAAGTCACATGTAAACAGTTAAACATACATAGTCAACTTTGCAGAGGATTTACTTTTGAAAATAATAAAGGGCCCTGAACAAACAGTCATGATTTGTTGTACATGTCCTTAAAATAGACACCACATGCTTAGTCATGACTAAAAATATCTTATGCCATAGAATATCACATTTCCACTTTACTTGATTGAGTATTGAAGTTATTTAATTGTTGGATAGTCGATTTGTTTGTTAAAAGATGAATCGTTTTTTTAGCATGCAAATATCGATTAGTTTTCAACTCGCTCAAAGCGGAAGAGGAAGCCGGGAGATATTGCATCTCACCCTATACTACTCCACCACCACTACTCCAAAGAGAAGGCGTTCAACACGGATTAATTGTCAAACCCCATCCCTCCTAACGCTCCAGTTTTGATGATACATTGGAACCGTTTGTGGAGGTATTTGGTATGTCAACTTATATGTCTCTTACTTTGTAATACAAACATTCACTAAAAGAGTTAATTTGTTCTAACTTAGAATCTGTCGAGAACTGGAACGGGGAAGAAAAAAACAAAAAAGGTAACTGTGCCATGTTCCGTTCAAAAATTTTGAAAGAGAATAATGGTACTAGGTTTATTTTCCCATGGGGCAATGAAGACACTATTGTTGATCGCCGGTTTTGGGACTGTTTATTGGCAACGGGTGGTAACAAGGATGGATGGCTGAGGGACGAGGTGCGTATAAAATCAGTTGTTAGTATTGTACCATAAATGTTTCTTTGTGATTCCCACTTGTTTTTAATAATGTGCCCAAATGTGTAAACAGCACCTTGACCTATGGGTAGATTTGATGTGGCATTTCCGACCATCAGATGCCGACTGGGCTATGGTGGGTCCCTTTTTCACACCTCAAGTAGTTAATGACTTCATACGAACCTATTGGGCGAATGGTGTAAAGTACCCGGTGCCTTGGGCTGATGTCGAAAAGGTATTTATTTCTTTCCATATGGTCGTGCGTATAGGTTGTTCACCGGTGCGTTCTGCGATGTCCTAAATGATGTAGGTACTATTTCCAATAAACGAACGACCGACCTTTGGGCGGTAGGAGAGTTGCATATCAAGACGGGTGTTTTGACATTGTATGATTCGTTTCCAACCTTTACAAACAAAGCGCATTTGGTGGAAGGATACCATGCCCGCAAAATTTCGATATTGGCGCCAAAATTACTAGGCGAAGCGGGAGTGTTTGCGGCAAAAGGCATAGATATCAACGCTTATCGATTATCTTTAAAAATGTGTTGGCGTCCCCAAACAAAGCAGTCAATACGGTATTTGCGGGATATGGGCTTGCATTAACCTATATAGGTTGAGTCATAACATGCCATTAAAGTCGGCGATCCTGCGAGAAACGACTCTTGCCTATCGCGAAAGAATGTTTGAGTACCTATGGAAATACAAGATTGAGTATACTGGTCATTGACTATATTTATTACAAGTTGTGGTATCGTCAACTCTCATTGACTAAGTATGTATATAATTGGTACAGAAAGGTGTTAGCTCATAACATGCCATTCAAGCAGCTTATTTTGCTTCTATCATGGGCATACAAGGAATGGTCATTCTTTGTGTATGTATAATCAATTGTAGTAACTCTTGGAATGATAAATATGTAAATATCCAAAATGTTTTGTGAATGTTTGTAAATATTATTAGTTGATTTTAGTATTGCTTATTTAAATGATAATAATCACTACTCAAAACTTATTACATATAAATTATAATATTACATTTAAACCGACTTCCAATCTTCTACTAGCCGTGGTTTCTTCTAAACTAGCCGTGGATTCTTCTAAACTAGCCGTGGTTTCAACTAGCCGTGGTATCTTCTCATACTAGCCGTGGTATCTGTTCTTACTAGCCGTGGTTTTGATCATACACGTGGTATCTTCAACTAGCCGTGGTTTCATCATACTAGCCGTGGTTCCAACAATAATTCAATCCATGGTTTCCTCCTCGACCTTCTTATTAGATACACCACCCATTCTACTTAACCTTCCTTGAGAGTTTTATTGCCAAAGGACCTTGTACACCAGCAATCTTTTGAATCTTCAAGAGCAATTGATCTATCATTGGATTTGTTGATATGGTTCCTTGTGGATCAAGCGTCGCTTCCAACATTTTCCTGGCAACAGTTTTGGACAATGGATAGTGTTTATCAATAAACATGAAAAACTTATCCTTAGTAGATTGTACAGCATGTACTCTTGAATGCTCATAAAGCATCCATTCAACTACTTCAAATTGTTTCCAAAATTTGTCCGCTGGATTAGGTTGACACATGTTTTTCACTGATCTCCACACAAACCTTAATAATTCTCCAGTTGGCCCATGCTTTCCATATCTAAAATCAATGACTTTCCATAACTGTTCCAAATCCTCTTTTGATAGAAAGAACAACAAGCTTCCAAAATCTACGTATGTACTTCTGCATCCATCTGCTCTTGTTATTTCAATCACTTCTCTACCATTTTCAGTGATTATTTTCAAATCATGAACTGGCTGAGTTGCGCTTAGTGGTGTAGGATTAATCGGCTCTTGTCTATCACTCACCGTAAGATACACATCCATTCTTTCTTCCCTCTCCATCCCTTCATCCAATTTATGTTTCTTAGAACGCACATTCTCCAGAATTTCTGCTTTTCGCTTTTGTTCGTTCTTGATCCACTCAGCTTCTTTATCAGAATTCATAGGATTGAAATCATCATTCATTCTTAACCAACGTTCATACAGCTCTTCAATCTCTTCGTACGTGCATTTTTTCAAATCCTTGCCTTTGCAAAACTCCACGTGCCTGAGAATCTTGATCATGACATTTCTCATTTGAGCCCTAGTAGGAGGTTTGTTATTCTTACTATTATATTCTACGACACTTCTTTCCTTCTGCATTTGTCTCGCCCTCGCAGCCAGAACCTTTGACCTTGATGGAACATCTAATAGTGCCCATTCTTCAGTACTCCATTCCAACTTTAGCATTTCAGAAGCCTGAAGAAATGCTTGTTCCTTGTTCCATCGTTCAATCACTCTCATACTAGCTTCATCTTCTTCTTTCTTTCTTTTTTCAAAAGCAAGATGTTCAGCCTTAAACTTTTCATCCAACTGTTTTGATAATTCATGATCATGTGAAACCTGATCCTCCTTACTATCAAATTCAAGTTCTTCTTCTTCAGGTTCAGAAATAGCTTCACCCTTTCCTATGTCTCGTTCATCTACTACTTTATTAACTGGCTCCCCATTCTTCAAACTATTAGCCAATGGTTTATTTCCAGTAGGTTCAATTACAATGGGAACAGGTGCAATAAGAGAATCAGGAATTGCTAAGGTTCTACATAAGTTTCAGCAGTGTACCTGCAACCTCCTTCTCAACTTCCTTCGCCTTGATGGTGGTGTTACAATAGTTGTGATAATCGTACCATCAGTTGTTGTAGTAGCAATATGTGTATCTGAAGTAACTGTCGATGAAATTACCTCTGAGGTTACAGCAGTGCTGTCATTTGTAGTATCACTAGATAGAGCCTGCACAACTTCTTCCTCTTCGTCTTCATCGCAACATTAAAGGTTCTACCACTTGTTCTTTTCCTTCCTCTACCAATTACGCTTTTCCAACCTTCAAACCTTTAGCCAAAGGTTTAGCCAAGGGTTTAGGACCGGTGGGTTTAAGTATAATAGGAAAATGTGCGATGACCGATCCGATCCGACTGGGTAAGGTTTTACATAAGTTCATCAGGGTACCGGCAACCTCTTTGTCAACTTCCTTAGACTTGGGTGGTTGTGTGACCGTGGTTGTCATTAAGGTGGCATCAGTGATTTCATTTGTACTACCCGGGGATTCAACAACAATAGGAGTGGTTGTTTCTGCCCTACTTCTTCCTCTTTTTTCAACTACAACCTTTAAAGCTTCAAGCACGGCTTCTTTTCCTTCCTTGTCAGTAACCATATAGTCACCACCATGATCTCCACTATCGAAATCCATCTCAACATCCATGTTTACATCCTCCCCTGAATCAATGCTTTTGCTCCTCCCTTTGAGGACACCGCCTTTCTTAGTCATCTTCGTTACTCTATTAGATGCAGCAAACCTTGGTCTTCTTACTCTCTCCAACACAGAAACCCTGTGCTTCAACCTTCTTATTGTATTTTCCATTTGTGTACATTTAGCCTTCAATTCATTCACTACTTCTATAATATTCTCACCATATGTGGTACCCGTGGGATCAGATACGGTGGCATTGGGTTGAGCGTCAGTTGTAGCTGTGGGATCAGCATCAGTGGTTTCGGTGTTTTGTGATTCAGGTAAAGGTAATGGTTCAGCAGTGGATTCAGTTGGGTTAGCAGTGTGTTCAGACGTGGTAGCAGTGGGTTGAGCATCATTGCTTTGGTTGGGTTGGGTTTCAAGTACCTCCTCATTATCAGGAATGTCTGGCAAGTTAAGCATATTAGGGAATAAAGGTGTAAGCTTTCCTGAGAACTTGTCATTCTTTTTTCTCAAGTGTGTAAACACCCTAGGAGACATATGATGTACCTCATACTCCCTTTTATGAGGAATGGGTTCGTGATCTGTTTCTCCACTATTAATTGAACAAACCTAGGATATAAGTAGTATTTACCCTTTTCTTTAATGTTCTTCATAAACCCCTCAAAGATCATCCTAGACCGCTTAAACACCCTCCCCGTGATAAACATATGACAGTGATTGCTATTTTGATGGAAACTCATCAAAGCCGGTGGTCTTATTGCTTAGACACAAAAGCAAAGTATGTATTAAAACTTCCATTGGGGTGAGAACATACCTTTATGATACTTAATTCTTTCCACATTTTCTCATAACCCAATCTTTTCAACCCTCAAAATATCATCATCGACAAATTGACAACCCCATCAGCATCCTCCAGCTTCAAAACCTCCCTAATCACCTCCTCTTTGACTATTATCTCATTCTCATCAACAACACTCCTAATAACCTCTGCTCCATCTCGTTCTTGAATTTATGCCTTCAACCAAAATTGATGAATGTAGGCTTTAAGAATGATAGGTTGTACACTTATTGCATAGTGAATTGGTGTGTGTTTGATAAAAGCAATCATCTCATGGAACCCTTCAGTATGATTGTTCTTGGTTAGGTATGCAACGACGTTGTGTGTGGTGGATATTCTTTACATTTTCGGCATTTGTGTGATTTGGATGTAAAAGACGTTTAATTATAGGTTTGGGAGTGGTTAGGGTTTGTGTAGAGCGCCAATTTCAAGTGTTTAAAGATCAATTATTTGATAGCGCGATGATTTGGGGATTATATACTTTTAGATCAACATGTTACATAATACCCCTTGAGTTTCCATTTTCATCAATATACTAGCCGTGGTTGAAATATACTAGCCGTGGGTTGCCAACAACTATCCGTGGTTACAAAGATACTAGCCGTGGGTTGCCAGTTCCGTGCGGTGGTTAGTTTTGCACTAATTGAAAAGCATTGGGATGCCCACAACCATCTGTGCTTATAGTAAGTGCTAAACACCAAGTCAAATAGTCAATGACTTCATTTACTACACAACAACTCACACCTTCTACCCATTTAACACATTGAATGCTTTTAACTCTATTTAATAACATATCACCCATAAACCACACATATCTCTCTTGTATCCCCAAAACATTTTAGGCAACATGAGTGGGTCACAAAACATCCTCTGAAATCTCTTGATTGATTCTTACGATAGTTCATGCTCAAGCAATACTTGGGAGAACTATTTTCCTCCAATAAAGCATGTTTATGAGGAAAAATCATGTTCTGCTGGACCTCTTCCATCCAAACAGAACCACTCGGATCTCCACCTCTTGAAGCACTTGCATCTCAACCACGACGGTGGTCCTTCCTCATCAAGAGTCCCCAAAAGAGAGCTAGTGAGGGACTTGCTTGCCCAAAAGCGTGTGGGCATTATTGGGGACAAGGAGTTCGAGAAGATGCCGGCATGGGCCATACCAAAGAGGCCATAGATGGTTTAGGTGGTTATGTTGATGTAGTAGTCTTTTGATAGTAGTCCTTCTTGGATAACTCTTGATGTACTTATTAGATGATTGTATGAATGGGAAGCATCAAGCCTTTGCATCCGTTGATGCGGTTTATAAATTAATGAATAATTTCCAAGTATATAAGGCTTGAAACAAACATGAAAGTGAAATATATGAAGTTTAAAGAAGTGAATTACATGTTTTTTTAAACTACAAGTCTCCAGGCTGATAATGTAACTTTAACTAAATTTATCCTTAATTTTGTTGTCCAAGGTGACCTTATTCTATCTTCTGAGCGGATCCTCGTGTTCTCGGTCTTGCCGCATTCTCTCTTCCATTTCTCTTTCAGCCCTATCTTGTTCGGCTAGTTGTTCCATTATTGCTTCATCTTCATCTTTGCTTAGTAAGGGACTTCTCACCATCAACATTTCCATTTATTTTGTTGTGCTCATCTTTATTCTTGTCACCTATTTCCTTGATGACCAACGCACCTTTTTATTACATCCTTCTTAGATCTTTTGTTAAGTTGTTTCCTATATATTTCATGAATCACGTCATCACATGGTTGTTCCACTTCAAAAGACAAACGCTTACGCACAATCCACATTAATTATGTAAAAAAAAATTAATAATAAAAATAAAAAAAGGTAAGGATCCTAAATATATTACATAACTAGTTATAGCATACTAACAATAGTAATGAATTTTTACCGTTAGACATTACTACAAATATGAAATTGTTATTACTTAAAGAATCTATATGTAGTTGGGATAAGTTACTTGTTTCAACCAGTGAGCAGCTGGCAAGTTTAGGCAAGTTAATAAATTTTTCACATAACACAAATAAATGTGTATCTTAGTAAATCTTAGGCAGTTGGCACAAGTACAACATTAATAATAAACAATCACAAATGGGTTGTTCATACTTAATACACTCATTAAAGTGTATCTATGTTGATACATTAATTTTGGGCAACCTTAGAAAGTTTACATTGTTGGGCAACCTAAGTAAATGCACAAGTACAAAGGGTTGGTAATTTGCACTTGGCTTACTTAAAAGAGTTTACTTGTAAAGTCCAAGAATTATTTCCACCTAAATTTGTTCAAAACACAACCATGGATTACGATGACAATTCTAATTTTAAGGTCTATTTAGTGCATCCTTCATCTAAACATGCAGTTAAACTACCTAAAAATATCACTTTCAATAAACTAGTGGCGTATGTCAAGAAAAAGGTTGACGGTGTGAAACACACACCAAATGATAGAGTCAGGTTATCTTACAAAGATGGTTCCATGGAATTGGGCGTTGTTGATGATGAAGGCGTCCAATTCTTCATTCATGAACTATGTTGTAAGAATGAGCAAACTCAAGCTTTGTTAATTTCAACAAAAGAACCACCACCCTTCAGAGGTAAAATCATCTTCGGCTTCTAATCATTTATCATTAGACCTGAATTTTCCGCTGATTCACAAAGATAGTTATCATGACACACCAAAGGTCGAGGATACCTTTTTTCACCAACCTGATCATTCACTTCCTCCGTCGCAAAGAGACTCATTTAAAAATATGCCCACGCCACCAACTGCACCACAACCAGAATTAAAAAACATCGATTCCCAAAAAACAGATACCTTATTTTTCAAACATAAAGAATTTTATAATAAAGCAGAATGCATGTTTACTATTGGAAAGAAATCATTACTTGAGCGCTTTGAATACAAAGTTATTAAATCTGATCCCACGAGGTACAACGTGAAATGTATAAATGAAGGCTGCTCATGGAACATATACACCATAAAAAAAAAAGCGGATAGCACATTCTATGTTTCTAGCATCAACAATGTCCACACATGTTCAAGAACCGAATTACATCCTAATCATCGTAATGCGACAATGAAATTACTTAGTCGGTTGCTAATCGAAAAATTGAAAGATACACGGAGGGTATATCTTGGAAAGGACATACAAAGAGATTTGAGTCTTGAATGGAAAGTAAACGTTTCTTACAAACGAGCTTGGGGGTAGGAATTTGGCATTTGAGGTGTTGAGCGGTAAACATGAACAATCGTTTGAGCGATTAGCTTTATATTGTCATAACCTAAAGCTAAAAACGAGGGATTGTAACACACATCGATCTGAGTCGGAAGTGGAAGATTTAAGATGGTTTTGTAGCATTTGGTTTTGCGGTAAGTTTGGGCACATTTATATTAATTGTTAGTATTAGTATTTTACTATTATTATTCTTATACACATCTTATTATTATTATTATTAGTATATTAAGCTTTAACGTATACTAAGCACTAATATATATAACGATACTAGATTCGGAGTTTTATAGCCTTCATGCGGCCATTGATTATAATTGATCTTGCACATCCGAAAGGAAGTATCTAGGAACCAACATGCTTGCTGTTGGTATGGACGGAAATAATCAGATTATTCCAATCGCTACCGGGTCGCGCACAGGTGAGACCGCTGAAGCCTGGACATTGTTTTTGGGGTGGTTGAAAGAATGCATTGGCGAAGTGCCTAATCTGGCGATTATTTCAGACAGGCATCATTCAATAACAAAAGCTTGTGACACAGTTTTTCCAAATTGCTTTCATGGTTATTGTTGTCGTCACTTGATGATGAATTGCAATATCACCCGTAAAAAGCATAAGGCTTTGTACTGGAAGGTGTGCAAATGCTACACAACTGAAGATTTTGATAATGCAATTTCCGAGCTTCGTGCAAAAAAATCAGAAGCCGTCAAAAAACTTGAAGACGCCGGGTATGAAAAGTGGTCTAGGGCATATTGCAGTGGAAAAAGATACAATTATTTGACGTCAAACAGTGCGGAGTCAATAAATTCATTAACAAGGCACGTTCGAAAGGTACCAATAACTATGCTCTTGGAGTACTACAGACGTCTTCTACAGGATTGGTATTTCGAACGTCGCGAAAAATACTACGGTATAACTATATATTAGCCGTCTCACATTTACTTGTTCGATAAATGTTACCTTATGTATGCTTATTTTGCAGACGCACCGGAATTTGAACTTACAAAATGGGCAGCTAGGAAGGTTGAGCAGAGAATGTGGAAGAGTGCTAATTGGGAAGTAAGAGGCATTGCCATGTGTCTTTGTGTACCAAGTTATAGACAATCGTCATAGTCATATTGTTGATTTTGTAAAGAATGAATGCGATTGCGGTACCGCAATATCTGAGTTGTCAATTACGGTAAATGTTGTTTATTCGTGTATGGTTTTGATTACGAAGCCTCGATGCAGAAATGGCAACTTCGGGACTACCATGTGGTCATGTGTGTGCCGTGTGTAGAGAAGAAAATTGACTAACTGTAATGGATGGGCGGAAACATGGTTTACAAAAGCGCACTCAAAGGCACATATCATGAAATGGTGTATCCTTTGGAAATAGAGTCAGAATGGCATGATCAGGGTAACTTGCAAAAGGTTAAACCGCCGTTGCTGGACAAGAGGCAGGCAGGAAGACCTAAAAACAAAGATCGCTTCCCATCAAAAAATGAGGAGCCAAAAGTTAGAAAATGTGGGAGGTGTGGTACCGTAGGGCATACCCGTGCTGCATGCATGGAACCAGTGCCCAGAAAATAGGTAACCTAGATTGTTCGTTCAAATGTATATCTAATATTGTTTTTTAGTATTCTGACAAGATTGGTTGTATATGTTGTTAGAAAAAAACGAATAGCAGGACAGACAAGGGTAAAGAAGTTATGCAAGAGATGGCACCTGAACAGGGAACGCGTAAACGTAGGTCAGGTGCTCATTTTCAATTGAAAGATGACCCACAATCGCAAGTGGACGATGAGTATTTTCAAAATGGGAGAATTTACCAGGATTGGGATGCCGTACGTTGGGATGGAGAACCAACTAACAGCGTTTGGGAGGGTTACGTAGATAATTCTGGCATTAACCTAAATTCACTCCCTGAATCATCAAATACATATCACTTGGATGATTTCAATAACATGGATAATTACTAGGTCAATGTTCTCTTTATTTAACTAATGTAATAGTTGCTAAATGGTTGTGTGAGGCTAAATATGTGTATGCTTAAAGTTAAACAGTACTGCATATGGTTGTGTGGTTTGATTGTGGTTCCAAGATTAACTTACTGTATCAATCATTGGTGTGTTGCACTTTGATAAGTGTTAGAAGTAATAGTTTTAACCAATTATTTGTATTTTGTCATGAATAAAACGTTGTGTTTGTGTATGAATGTTTAGTTAAGTTTTATGTTCAAGGCCATGGTAAATAATTGTGAAAGGTTAGTCAATGCAACTGTGGGCTAGTGCAAAACCAGCTATGATTTGTCCTGTTTTGGATGTTTGTTCAGAAATAGTAAATCTTGTGAGCATGTGTAAGTGAAAAAAAACAAATATAGTGACAATATGTGGATTGGGTTTAAAGTATTTGAAAGGCTGTAATTTTTTATTGGATGTTATTCAATAATATGGGAGCAGCTGTGCATCATGTGACAAATGCTATATGAGGACATGGATTGGTGTCATGATAATACAAATACAGTTAACAGTAATGTATGTATTTGTTGCTTGCCTATTTAAAGACAGCAAACCCATCTTGTTAGTTAACCAGTTTATTTTTTTTTTAATTTGTGATAAAGTATTGGGATAAGGAAATGTCTAGATTTCCTAGGTGTGATAAGCTTAGAGCCGATGCAAATTCTAACAACTGGCCTGATATGTTAGTCTTCTATTGCTACCAAGCCTCTGGCGAAGATGTTCGTATGGCACAACAATTGAATGCGCTTATGGAAGATTGCTTCAAATCGAAGAAAGGCTTAGCTTCATTCAAGAATTGGAGAGTGTTGGAAACAGGCATGCTCAAAAAAAGCAATGAGAATATTTGAGGGGTAAATGGTAAAGATGATCAAAAGATCATGCGGATCGTATCCTTTCACGGGAGCTGGAGCTAAATCTGCGAACAATGGCATCTTTATCGAGAGACTCGGGGCTTGATGGATCTCTAAGTGTGTGTCTTTTAAGTGTGTTCTATGTTGTTTGTTGTTTTGCATTAGTATGTGTCCGTTATCTTATTATGAGTGTTCTTGTAGTGATTGTGTGTGACCCATGAAATGCGATTGTAAGATATTGAATTGAATAAAATGGGTTGTTAAATTTGTATGAATTAAAAAAATTTTCTAAATTCGCACTTTTAAGTATTGTTGGATAGAATTACCTCAGAAGTACTAGTTGCAGTGGTTTGTGTTAAAATAGCAGTGGTTTCTTCTAAACTAGCCGTGGTATCTTCTCAACTAGCCGTGGTTTCTTCTGAACTAGGCGTGGTTTCTTCTCAACTAGCCGTGGTTTCTTCTCAACTAGCCGTGGTTTCTTCTCATCTAGCCGTGGTTTCAGCAGTGTACTAGCCGTGGTTTCTTCTCAACTACCCGTGGCTATAAGCATTCTTGAAACCACGGCTAGAAGGATCAAAGCACTGATGAATATGTCATTTAAAAATATGTTAACAAGAAAATTAATAAGTAGTAGTAAATTGGCCACCATGAAAAGGGCACTTATCTTGCAAAATGAGATGAATTCCATCGACTACATTCTTTAACTTTGCAGCAGTTGTTTCTTCTAAACAGGTAGCGGATACAGCAACATACAGCAAAATGTAAAGCTTTTCATTATTTAAAGATAACTTAACAAGAACATTAATAAGTTGTAAATAAAATGCCACCATGAAAAGGGCACTTATCTGGCAAAATGAGAAGCATTCCTTCCGATAATTTCTTTAAATACAGCTCGATACAAAAAACGCAACCATGCGAACACTTTTAATGACAAAGATATTAACTAAATAATACATCCCTGTTTGGGGTTCACATTAATTAAAGTAGTTGATACATCAGTTTAGCTACTACATACCCTGATACAAAATTCATCCCTTGTTACAAACAGTTAGAATTACAACCAAAATATGACAACAACATGTCTACCAAACACATACCCTATGTTTTAAAAAAAAAATGTGCCATATGCTCACGATATGCAAGGCAACTGACAGGGGTTATCGACGGCCAATGACTTCCCATGTGACAATCAGTATAAGAATATGCATACCGGATACCACAATCACCAAACAGAGTCCCCGATCGGAGCGTTGGGTGCATTCTTGAAGGTAATTGCATATGTTGTCGGATTTATACCTTTCTTCTGGAAGACACTGGCTTTGTCTAGAACGATTGGTAGTCCAGCCTGTATATACATCGAAACATATTTTTGTTATTTTACATACCAACTTCACACAATACATAACAACTTAAATGTTTACATCTGACACACTGAAGCTATAACAAACACTAAAAACATAAACTACACCAAACTACAATGAAACCAGACATCCTAATAAGCCGCCATATCACGATGAGTCGCAAAATAAGTGATTCACGTAACGGTTTGAACAAAAGGACCCAACATCTCCTCGATGCCCATGTCTTTGGAAGTTCCAAGAGCAAGCTTGTATAGTACAATGGTTGCGTTAAATCCTTCTGGTTTCCAATTTCAATTACGAGGTCGTCGTTGTCGTCAAAACCAATTAATTTGAGTGCTATTGGGGTGGTAATGCTAAGAAGGCGTGTAGCGGATGCAATCGTTCCACCAACAACCGTTATAACCCATATAGAAAACAGAATCGACATCCCCATGAATGTTTCCGAAACCACAAGATTGTCTCTTAGGTTTGAAACATAGAGCGGTAAAGGAAGTTTGCCTATTAATTCATCGGTATGTCCAGGACTTGGAAGCGGTGGGTGAGCAAGTCAAAAGAAACAATCAAATAGCTATCGAATGTGCTACCATCGTTAGCATACAACCGTTGATAACCACACCAATAGATATGACCCCAACATTTGCTTGACTTGCTTTTTGATTTCGATTGTGTTAGGAAGCAAGCAATGCGATCTAACACCGTCCATTGTTTAGAGGAGAAGGTGAAAATTAAGGCGGTGCATGGTTGTGTTGGATTGAATGGGTATGAAATTTTTAGGAAGGTCGGATCAAAATTGTCGGGACGAATCCCAAAAGCCAAAAAGCGTTTTCATACTCTGTGATGTGTTCAAATAGGGACAACGTGGCGGTGATCGGTTGATGGAAGGGTTCCAACGACCGCCATGGTATCACGGACAATTGGTCCATAGGTAAAACCCCAAACTCCATGTGACCAACCAATTGGTTTGACGTCAGAAAAAGAAATGTTTGAGGAAAGAGGGTTCAAGTCAAAATTTTGATCTACCAAACCAACGTAACCTTTAAGACTCTGCTTGTACAGCAAAAGGTATGAAACCGGTGGAGTGATTCGAACACCATAACGGACGGTGAAATGCATGTTGTCTATGCAAGACTTCCAAGCCTTGCAGACACTGCGGCATTGAGCCACACACCTCACTGAGAGCCTATTAACTATGTCCATTTGAACTTCAATTGGAATGGTGTCAGACATCGTGAAATTTTAATGGGCAACTGTGAAATCAATTAAGATGGGCAACATTCACAAGAAATTTTGTGGGCAACTATTAAACTGTAAGTATGTGTTTAGTGTTGTATGGATAGTAAGAGTATTATAAATAGAAAAATTAGAGCATTCATATCTAGGGACCAACCCATAAGATATACATTTAAGAAATAGTACTTGTATTAAATGGTTAAACAGTTAAGTTGGAGTTTAAAGAGTTGACTTGTGCTTAATACTACCATCAAATTAATGAACAAGTACAAGGACGAGTTCATATACACTTGAAAGTGTATGTTCCATAATTTATTATAGTTGGGCAACTATGACGCATGGGCAACTTAGTCAATAACTAGTTTGTTTGTAACTACTAGTTACAAAAATGTTGTTCCTTTTCATTGATAGGCAAGTTTGTTAGTCAATAACTAGTTTGACAAACATTTATCAATTTAAAACTTAAAGCAATAAGCAATGGTACTGTAAACATGCCCGCATCTCCTTGTACCAAGGGCGCCACTCGACTTCGTGCTTATAGCCCTTTGTCATAAAATGTTACAACCCCGTCCTAATATGGAATCGAGCGAAACCAATGTTTTCCTTTTCATTGATAGGCATATAAACTGCCAGTATAATACCAAAGGCCGAGTTAACAAAACACATACCAATATATGTATAAAGGAATGAACACAACTATTACTGTTCAACATCACCCATTGGTGTTTGTACTTTTCCCGTTAACATACCAAATGGGGATGGAGTCTTGTAATAGCGGTGAACAAAGTATCGATAACCATAGCCCAATCAGCGCCATCGGGTCTGAAATGCAACATGTATTCCACCCACAACTCTATGTGCTATAAAGCAACAATAAAAAATGATTAGGGTATAAAAGCAACAATATAAAATGAATATACTATCGGAGTGAAAGATATGCGTGACTGTTACCTCGTCCATAAGCCAACCTTTCTTAGGAGGGTCTAAACACACTAAGGATTCCCAAAACCTCCGATCCACACGAACTTCTTTGGACCAAGGAAACATACATCGAAGGGGCCCCTGCTTTCCAAGAAATTCGTCGTACTCATCAGTAAGATGTACTTTGTCGATAGCCTTGTTCCTTCGGGAAAGAACCTACACACACGTTGTTACTAACACGTAAATTAAAAACAGTTTAAAAAATATAAATGTTAAAAGTTGTTTTCATACCTCAACCCAAGGTTTAACATTTTGTAAGCTGTGCGGTCATATCGGATCCGGCACCCATGTGTTCGATTATTTTGATTCCACAAATCTTTTGACCCGATGTCTGACGACTCAAAGACCATCTTTTTACTCCTCATGTCGGTGTTATATCCGCCTTGGCTCTTTCCAATGGTGCGAATTATAGAAAGCTATAGACCTCTTTTTCTTATCCTTCTCAATCTTCAACAACTTTGCCTTTTGCAACCTGCGATTCTTCTCCTCTATCATCGCCATTAGAAAATCCTTTTCCATCATCTTTTGTTCTTCCATCCTCCACCGTTCTTCCTCTTCTTTCCTCAACCTTAATTCCTCTTCCAACAGATACTCCTGAGTAATAGGTGATGCATTTAAAATACATTTAATACTATACTATGGCAAAAGTGTACATTTGGAAATCACATTACCAGAACTACATCATCCTCATCATCACAATCAGCCGGCTCTGAACGACTGCTAGAAATAAGAGAGTCAACCAATTCGTAGAATTCACGATTTAGTTGGTCTCGAAACTCATAGCTGAGGTGGGAAAAGGATGCAGTAAAGTCCAATTTATCCTGTAAGCGAAATAAAGTTCATTGTAAAACAAACGGATAGTTTAAAGAAATAAAGATAATATATCGATGAACTGGCCTACCCGAAATCCGCACGTTCTTTCACATGCAAGGACCTACAATGTAATAAAGGGTATTATCCTTAACAATAATTCTAATATAAACGTATAGTTATTATTTAATATTGACTACTAAATAACCTGAATAATAGCCTCGAGTTTGAAAACACGAGAATTCAACTCTTGAATGACACAATCCTTGAGGCTGATTTCTGTTAGAAGACTACTGGTCTGTACCCTAGACACAATCGGTAAATACTTTTTTTCTGTCCTACCACGTTTCCGTGCGCAGACCAACTTCGTAGATACACATCGTAATCATGCGGTAATTTTGTTGGAAGAGTCCTTGGTATGTAGTGCGGTAAAATTCCTAAATTGAATATACCACTCCGATCGGTGCTCGTCTAATGTTGGTTTCAGATCATAAATTATCTTCGAGTCCTAAATAACATCATCAACAACAAGGAAATTAAATTGCATATACCAGTCCGACTGGTGCTCGTCTAATGCATTGAAACATTTGAATGTGTTTTACCTTGCCAAATAGCAATCCATAATCCGATCTTGTAAACATTACTTTCCTTGACCACGCTACTGCCCTTGGTATGACATCTGGGACTTTATTCCACCAACGACTGCTTCTTTCAAACGACTCAAGAATCCATATCTACAATAATAAAGATGCATTACTCTCATACCTTGGGTTCAATAATAATACTAAGAAAAGATAATATAAATAGGAATAACCTTGAATGCCCAAACAAATCCAGCAACCGTGTATATTGGAACATACTTCCATGATCTTTCCAGACCCTTTAGGTGTTCCCACTTGTGGTTTGATACAACGTCTAGTATCTGGTCGTACAAGTGCCTCCAAATGTGCTCCCCCCATGGAAAGGAATTCCATGCTTCTAGGTCTTCGACCAAAGGAAGGAGTGAATCATCCACCTCTTTAACCAATAAGCGACCCATAAAAATAACCTCTAACGATAACAATAGACACACACGGACTGCGTCTTCATCAGTTAATTTACCGAACAACTCTTCATCCTCAATAACACCAAGAAGATCTAAGTTGGAAAGTTTTACCCCTAATTTTTTGGAAATACCCTCAACTTAAATGTTAAATCCCCTGAACTATATAAATCAAAACTTGTTGTCCCAAAACGAAAGCCTGTTATAAGAGAAAACTCGGGTCGACCAAAATGTAGACTACGACCATCAAGAGTATATATAAGGGGCATGTCATAGCTTGTTTTATCCACAAAACCCTGTTTTTGTAAAACATAATCTAACATATGTGGTTCATGGTCAAAAAAGAACATATCCAGCCACCCTCCAAAACAGGTTGTCCTAAACAATTTCCTTCGAGTATGATTCAGCTTTTCTTTAATTATTGAAAAGTATTTCAATTTGCTCCTAACGATGACATTGGCTTCGTATTCCTTAGAAGAAAAAAAAAACAAGTTAACAACAATTAACAAGTATCTTACGACAACTACAATCAATAAAAAAACGTATACTGACTTCCTAATACTGCAATCATATTTAACAAATGAATTATTTGTATCATACTCACACCAAATAAACAATGGCCCAATTTTAGACAACTTTTTAAACATTTGAATGAGGCTCAGATCTGTATAAATCAATAGTTTACAAAACATCAGGATATAACCGCCATGGCTGCAATAGTATAAACTATAGAATTGCCACGCCAAGATACGGAATATCGCATCACTTGCATGATTTAATAAGATACATGTCGTCACAGCCTCATACACACACACCTCTTATGTATACATGCTCCTGTGTATTGTATTACCAAAAACATAATTATAGTTTCGCTAGATTCTTGAAAAAAGTTAAGGAACAATATGATATACTTGCGGATTCAAACGAAAGTTGAACATACCAATGTGGCCGCGTTATTTTGTACATGTGTATGGAATTTCAACTTAGTGAACCCTTCTGAATCCCCCTACAGTACCTTTTGTCGTTTCAACTCCCTTTGGGCAAAGGCCTGCACCAGGCGGATTGCTAGATCGTTGAAAAAACAAAAGGCACTGTTTGGGAATTAAGAATGGGTAGCTATGCTGAAATTCCCTACTCATGTACAAAGTAACGTGGCCACCTAGAAATGTTCTACTTCCCTTTTAATCCACAAGTATATCATATTGATCCTTAACTTTTTTTAACAACCTATCAAAAGTGTATAACAAGTATATCAGACTCAGATAAACTTCCAAACTGAGTGTGCATTCTGATATGCATTATCAAGGCTCAAATCTGTAAAAAACTTGGATAAGCACCGGAACATCAGGATATAACCGCCATGGCTGCAAATTAATGTAATACAATTGCCATGCCAACGTATGGTAAATCATATCATTTGCATATCAAATAAGATAATCGTCATCACAGCCTCTTGCATATCACAAATACACACTTGCGGACAAAAGGAAATGTATGGAAACTGAAAAGGGTTAATTATGTTTTTTAAAATCATAAATATAGTTTTGCTAGATTGTTAAAAAAGTTAAAAAACAATTTGATATACTTGCGGATTCAAAAAGAGGTTGAACATACCAATGGGGCCGCGTTACGTTGTACATGTGTATGGAATTTCAACGTAGTGATCCCTTCTGAATTCCCCTACAGTACCTTTTGTCGTTTCAACTCCCTTTGGGCAAAGGCTGCACCAGGCGGATTGCTAGATCATTGAAAAAACAAAAGGCACTGTTTGGGAATTTAGAATGGGTGGCTATGCTGAAATTCCCTACGCATACACAAAGTAACGTGGCCACCTAGAAATGTTCTACTTCCCTTTTAATCCACAAGTATATCAAATTGATCCTTAACTTTTTTTTAAAACATAGCAATAGTCTATAACAAGTATACCAGACTCATATAAACTTCCAAAATGAGTGTGCAGTGTAATATGCATTAGCAAGGCTCAGATCTCTAAAAAAGTTGGATAAACACCGGAAAATCAGGATATAACCGCCATGGCTGCAATATAATGTAATTAAACTGCCATGCCAACATACGGTAAATCACATCATTTGCGTGTCAAATAAGATAATCTGTCATCACAGCCTCATGCATATCACAAATACACACGTGTCCCAAAATAAACCAACTACTTCAAACAATTACCTATGTAAAGGATTTGGTTAACAAAGTTGCTTGTCAATATGTTATAAACAAGTGGATAAACGTTAGTACTTTGACCCTCCATTCGAAATCCCATTGCCATGTCAAAACCCATTGCTATGACAGTGACATAGGAATGGGTTTTCGAGGGGAAGCTCAAAGTACCAACGTCTTTTCTACAATTCGTGGATTCTAGAAAAGCATTTCAGTTGGATAATCATGGAGTCTGGCGTGTCATGAACAATACACACTATCGTGATCATTGCGATATTCAAAGACAATTTGAATGTATGAAGTTGCGTATGGCCACATTCTTACTTTCAACTTGACTTTGAATCCACAAGTATATCATATTGTTCCTTCTTTGTTAAGTAACTCCTTTACATGACACTCATTTCTTGTTACGGATACTCTGATGATGTGGGTTAAATCTCGAAGGGTGGGAAGGTGGTGCAAAATGGTTTAGCTTGCTCTAGGAGTTCATATCTGTGTATGTGTTTTTAGTGTGTAATTATTGGTGTGAAACTCTGTATGTGTGTGTGAGAGAGAGAGAGCTCAGAGATGATAAGAAGAGAGATGAAAGGGTTTGTAATGATAGTGCTAGAATAGTGCAGAGTGAAGTGGGGTTAATGAGGGATCCTCACAAACCCTTTCATATCTCTCGCCACCACTCCACCACTATCCTTACCAACCTTTTCATCTCTTTTCTTATCATCTCTGAGCTCTCTTTCTCACACACACACACAGAGATTCACACCAAAAATTACACACTAAAAACACACACACAGTTATGAACTCTCAGAGCAAGCTAAACCCTTTTGCACCACCTTTCTACCCTTCGAGATTCAACCCTCATAATATAAAGTAACAAAATATCAAAATAAGAAAAAATTAACTTCCCTAAATGCCCCATTGGCAACAATCGGCTTTGACATGGGTGTAAAACTCCTCCATATACTTGTTTGTTCACCTGCAATCCAGTTTGCTGATTGAATAGCATGTCAGATCTAGGTTGATTTATGATTTACACAAATGATCCCAGGTCTGACATGTCATTCAATCAACAAAGCTGAATTGTAAGTAAACAAACTATATGCACTTGGTTAACCTGGCTGCATCTAAGATATAACCTTCGTGGCTGCAAACAGTAATGAATAATCAAAGATGGATGAACAACACCATATTAAGTTTTTTTTCCTACTCAGAGGTGGTGCCGTACATCCATCTTTGATCATTCATATGTTAGTTTCGTAACATAATATGGAGGCTCAGATCTGTATAAATCAATAGTTTACACAACATTAGGATACAACCGCCATGGCTGCAATACTAGAGAATTGCCACGCCATGAAACGGAATATCGCATCATTTGCATGATTTAATAAGATACTTGTCATCATAGCCTCTTACCAATTAACATCATATATACATAATGGAATTGTTTGAAAAAAGTTACATGTCTAGTTTACTCACATACATGATACAAATCTTTGAGCCAATCATGGTTCATTGGGACGGGCGTCTGCTAGGGAGAAATGATTATATACTCTCACAGACAATATATATTCATGTGTTGCCATAGGATGCCAGCCACAATGAAACATGATTGACCAAGATGTTAATCATCTATGTGAGTATTAAAATTGCCATGTGAGTATTAACTAGAAACATGGTGTTTCTATTTATATGCATTAGCAAGGCTCAGATCTGTAAAAGGGTTGATAAACACAAAAACATCATGATATAACCGCCGTGGCTGCAAAATAATGTATTAAAATTGCCATGCCAACATACGGTAAATCACATCATTTGCATATCAAATAAGATAATCATCATCACAGCCTCTTGCATGTACTAAATACAAAATACATTTCAGCTACTATCAAACTTTCCTTCTCAAACACAAATTGACAACAATCAAACTTTTTGCCCCATGGGTACACAATAATGTACGCTACTATAACATCAAGATGTAGTAAAATAGATAACAACGATAACATCAAGGCTCAGATCTGTATTAAAATAGATAAAAACAATGACATTCGGATATAACCGCCATGGTTACATAAGAATGTAATAACACTGCCATGCCAAGATACGGTCAATCACATCATTTGCTTCATCAAGTAAGATATTTGTCATCACAGCCTCATACATATCACAAATACACAAAATGCTTAATAAATAAGCAAAAGTACCCACACGTGTTTTATTAGATAACTAAATGCTTAATTAAATAAGCAAAAGTTGCCCAATAAATCAGCTATGTAAGTACAATGTGGGCCCATGTCAACTATATGGGAGAGGTTCCACCTGCACCACATTTATTGACATATTAAGGGTAATAAATTTTCAAACTTACCCACCTTATATGTGTGAATTTAAATTAAAGTGGTGTTGGTAAATAGGTTACAAAATTTTATCAAAAATGTCTACAAAAGACTTCAGCCAACAATTTCCGGAACTGTTTCCGGAACAAAAAGACTTCGGCCAACAGTTTCCGGAACAAAAAGACTTTGGCCAACAACTTGATGAAGAACAACTTTTACTAGAAATGGAGGAGGTTGCTATTAAGGAAGAAGAAGAATGGGAGAAAGCACAAAGAGAAGCTGCTCTTAAGGAGGAAGCCGAAAGGGAGCGACTTATGCTCCAGGATGAAGAAGTGTTGTTAGAGATGGAGGAAGCTGCTCGTATGGATCAAGCTGAAAGCGAACAACAGGAACGTCGGGACAGAGAATTCAATGCATTGTATGCATAGTGGGATGAGAGCAGATTTGAAGGTTGCTCTGAGTATCTTTACGACGATGGTTACGACTCTAACAACTCTCAAACTTGGGATCACCCGGATTATATTTAGTTGTGTCGCAGTTTATTTTTCAGTGTATTTTATTTCGTTAACCCAACCAGTTTGCACCATCATTAGAGTGCTTTATTCACTTAGTACCACTTATCTTACAGTGGTTTAATGACTTAGTCTACAACAACATCCATCATTTTGTTTGTCAAACTTAATAAGTAGCAACAAATCACTAAAACCACAAGAACAATTAATCACCCAATACGTTACCAGTTATCTTACACTGCTTTATTCACACCCATCATTTGTTTCACAAAAATTAACAAAAAATTAATCACCCAATACGTTAACCCTAAAATATCGAAACCCAAAATCAAACAAGAACAATTACGTAAAAGTTAACCCTAAGTTAGCGAAACCATAAATTATCGAAACCCTAAACTAGCGAAACCATAAATTAACAAAACCATAAATCAATAGATGAAAATACGTAAAATTAAACGCCCAAATAGCGAAACCCTTAATCAAAAACAAAATTACTTACCCTAGCCCAAATCATTTTTCTAATAGACATTAGATCGGACAGTGTCGTGGCGATGTACTGGTCAGAGAAGTGTGTTAGCTCTTGCTGAGAAGTGTGTTGAGGAAGATTGTGTTGATAAGTGTGGTGGTTTCAAATAAGAAGTGTGTTGAGGAAGTTTCTCTCTGTATAAGTGTATAAATGTATAAAGGTATAAAGGTTAAAAAATTACTTGTACCTTTTTTTAATTTTTTTTATACATTCAATGCATTCTATACTTTATACATCATAAGTTGCCCAAAGTACAACCTTGTGGGACCCAGTTGCCCAATATTTATGTACTTTTTAAGAATAAAAAAAGACCATACTTTTTGCTAAAAAGAAAATTGTCGATTCTTCAACATTGAAAGTCAAAGTTGTCCAACTAAAGTTTCTAAGACACTTGTACTAGAAAGTACAAGGTTGCCCCACAAAATGGGACACATGTCATTTATTTAGGATAGTTGCCCAAATATTCAGTTGGGAGAGTTGCCCATGGGGCATTATGAGAAGTGAAAAAAAATTGGGCATTTGGGATAAATAACTTGAGCAACTGAGGCATTTAGAGAATTTTCCCAAATATAATATTATGATGTTTATTGATTTGTGAGGAAACGAATAACTTAGCAACATCCAACATGATGATGTCGAGCAAATTTATACACAAACTTAGGCTTATATGTGAATCAATTTATTTGTTATTTCTTTGTCATATTTCAATCATAAGCTTAAATTTCTTTTAGAAAGACATAGAAACCGAGCAGAAGAAGTCAATGAAAATTCAAACACTTTTTCAATAAACACCAACAATGATAAATAAATATTATATTGGAAAAAGAATATTGAGCATCTGATATAATTTGGCAATTTGCATTGTAGAAGTTTTAAAATTTTATTTACAATATTAATAGTAATTGTTTTTGCTATAAAATATGGTATCAATTTGGTTCATTGGTAGTTTGGATAATAAATTTTTAAGGTTTGCTATCTACCAACTTCAATGTGCATTAATAACTCACACCAAGAACATCACCACCCACCCACACACACACAGCTAATTTCTTTTTTATCTCATTCACCGGCTACAACAACCACCACCACCACCATAGATTCACCCATTATAACTTCGATACGTTCATCTACTTGCCACCACCACAGATCTGCTTTCCCCCGTTGCAGGTGAGCTTTATTTGTCTTTGCATATATGGTGTTAAAAACGTTACATATTTGAAGACTATGTTAAAACACATTTCTTGAGTGGCATTTGGATGACAGTAGCAAAGTTTCTTTTTGCAAGAAGCATTGAAAAGTCTCATTCTGTTTGTTAAATACCTGGTTTAAAGCGTGTCTCATAGTTTCATTTTAATTGGTGTTTATTTCTGCAGATGGGAGTGGACCTTATTCATGGGTATGATGACAGCATGTTCTTTAGTTTCAGAGGTAACTTGTCGGATTGTATAATTAGTTTTTTTTTTTTTTTTTTTAAGTTATGGTGTTTTGTCTGTTTGAGTAAAATATACGTCTTCAGTCTATAATCGACTTTGAGTAACCATGGTATAAGGTGGTAGTTGGCTTATAGTAGTATTATTTCTGGGCTTACTGACTTGTGTTTGTTTATGAAGGTGAAAAGGACCACATGTCCGAAAAGAAAGGGTCTCCTAATAAAAAAAAGGAGGTGAGTGTAACAACATTTGGTTTACAAGGTATTGGTGGGCTTTTGACTATTACTGTATATTTTTGGCTTACTGAATAGTTTACGTTTGTTTGTACTGTAGGAAGGAGCCGAGAGTGGAAATAAAATATGGTTCATAACTAGTCAAGATGACATAGGTAACTAACTATTTATATCTATGAATTTCAATAGAAAGTGGTAAAATCAACAATACAATGTTTTTTATGTTCACTTTCTCTTATTGCAGATGCGTTTGACCAAAGGTATTCGAAGGGAACTAGCAATCTCAATGATGCTAGGTCACCTGCTGGGAAGAATGGATTGACCGTGGTTTACGGGGTGATCCAACCCAGATGCATAAGGACCCCGAGCTTGCTGCAAGTGTTGCTATCAAGAATTTCAGTAGGGCTTACTTGATTCATCCCAGGTTCACCAACTGGGACAAGATTTGGGAAAAGGAGGAAAAGATAGCAGCTGGGCAAAGAAGTAGAATCCGCGTGAACAGGCTCTCAAAGTAATGCCCAACTCCTTGACGTCCTTGAGAGATATATTCACTGCAACAACATGATCTTTGATTTTCAATGCTTTATATTGGTCATTATTTAGGAGCATATGCAATTGTCCATTATCTTTGAGCATCGACGCACACATTTCAAATAACGTTTTCATTTCGCAGTCCTTGCTTGAATTGATGTGGAAATCCGAACGAATTTTCTACATCAATTCAAGCAAGGAAGGCAAAATGAATTATGGTTGCTACCAATGGCCTCTTGGCTTAGTGGTATGTGGAGTGGCTCATCAACCTAAGGTTGTGGGTTTAAGTCTCGTTGGAGACATGTGGGAAAGAAATTGTGAGATAGGTTGTGTCGGTTGTAAAAATTTGCCGTTCTATTTAAACAAAATTATGATTGGTGTTTAAAACTGTATTGAGTGTATTCCTGTTTACCATATCCACTTGTAAATTCACACTCTTGATTCTTTAGTTTTTTCTTGTTAATATAACTAGGTAGTGTAGCAGGCTGTGCTTTTGCGTCTTGATGTGATAATTACTAATATGGCTTTATACGTTGGGTTGCATATATGTTACCCGTTTCCAGCTAAAAGATATGCTCCTAAATCACTGAATTCAAACTCTCTATCGGATGAAAGGGAGCGAGCGAGTGTAGGTTCTTTCTTTTTTTTTAAGAAATGCTTCTTTCTAATTCTAAGGTGGTAGGGCAGCTAGTTTGAGTGAGGCCTGACGGTTTCCCGAACTTCTTGACATAGCAACCAAGTTTTTACTTCCATTTTAGTGAAGGTGTCAACAAGACATGCTCATACAAAACTTGTTTTATTTTAGTGATGTTTACATATAAAACTCGTTGTTGGTTTTAATGGTCTAGCTTTTGTGTAATATTTATATTTATATTTAAATTATATGTAACTACTCTATCAATCTAACAAAAAATATATTTAATGGTCTAGCTTTTGTGCAATAATTTAAACAAGGATAATAGCCCGCTGCGTTGCAGCGGGTATTATATTTCTTTTCCGAATTTATGTTTAGGCGGTAGTGTATCCAATATTCCCTTCATAAACTGAAACTTCATAACCCCAATTGCTACGTTAATGCCATTCAATTGCCGTCTGTTGTTGAAGGACAACCTCGTGAAGCATGTGGACCTGCAATGATGAGAGCATAAAATGGTTAAGAAAGTGACATTCCAGTTTGTGATAAGATTTTAGAATCCTCATGTGTTAGCATTTGAACCAACCTGCATTACGCATCTCGTAGAAACTCCTTTTGCATGCAGCATATGCATTCCGGTGACAGGCTGCAATTTAAGAGGTGCGGTCATCGAATATATTAGAAATGATGAAAACTACCAGCGACGGAGGATGTCTTACATGAGAGTAAATTGGTGGTGGTTCATGTGTTGTTGCAGGACGTGTGAGTGGAATCTCCCAAGCCTATGAGTGCAAGTACCAAGCAAACAATAAACAAAGTTGGAGACCTGCTCACATAAAGCGATTAAAAATATCTAAAGCATGTTACCTTCTTGCAGACATGTTTATTGGTTGACGGGACCAGAAATTGTTTCACAAAGCTGACCATGCTGTGTGCCTTCTCATCTTACGTGATAGTTCATTGTTAAAGGCCCAAAATAACTTATTGCTGGTATCTTGCTGCCAATGCGGCCAGCAACAATCTCCAGCGTTTAAATATTAGAACCAACAAAAGGATTTCTTAGCACAGAAGCTTTCTTGGCATGTAAACCACTACAACCCTTTGCTGTTCCTCTATTCATACCTGTGACAACGACTGTCAGCATAATACTTGATCTATCATTTAAATGTACGACCAACCTAAATGTTACTTTCTATTATAAGTGACCACTAAAAAAATTAAGAGACAATAGCTTCTTAATGTTACCGTCCCCGTATTTGTTTAAAAATTGTCCATATACACGTCCAAAAAAAAAAAAAAAAGCAAAATTTGCAGGTTGTTACAATAGCTTAAAAAAAAAAGCAAAGTATGCAGCTTCTTTTGTCATAAATGTTATTACCAGATCGAATCTTACCAGCACGGTGGCAAGGAAAGGCAGAAGCAACATCCTAGTAGCCAAGCGAAGAAAAGTTGTAGAAACTGTGACGCGCATTCCTGATATCGAGTTAAACGAATAACGGATCATAAAGCTGATGTATTCGAGGCCATATGATTTTTCAAGAGTAGTACTTTTAAACGCACGATCTAAAAACAACTTTCATAGAGGATATGTAATTACCTTGTATCCTGAGGCGTAACGAAAACCCAGTAGCAGAGTCAAACAATTATAGGAAAGTTGGTCTTTACATTACAGGTGCCGCTTAGTAAGAGAAATTGCAGGTTTCTGGCTGCCTGCAGCTACCACTTTGGCTGTATATACCGGTTTATGCTGGTTCAGTTACTTTATGCACTGAATACACATCCTGGGTTATGATTTCAGTAGGCTGTCGAACTGTGTTCATGGTGCTGTTAGTGCTTTGCCTTTCTAGTGTTCTTGCCAGATGATCCTTCTTCTGTGTCTTCAAATAGTTCCCTCTCGACAGTCGCTGGCATCAGAGACAAAAGCATACAGTTAAAATAAAGAGAGAAATGACATTTACATACAACTATATAAGACATAATCGACACCCTACCAAGTTACAATAAATGAAGCGCCACAATGCTGGGAAAGCTGGTCACAATCTCGAAGATATGTATACGCTCACGGCAATCCTGTACATGTACTAAAGAAAAAGAACATATAAGTGAAAAGGAAGAATGGACAGCATCGTAAAACTTTTAGCACAACATCGGCCAATTACTCCAATGTTAAAAATTTCATTCTAAAACTCTATACTTTTTTTGTACTCGTCATAAAAGATGTCTTATTACTACGTAAATTTTTCTCAAATGCTAATTTTTGTAACTAATAATCAGGTTTCATCAATATTTTATCCGTCACTTTTATATTTTCTTGTGCATATTAAACTACTGAAGTTTTGGTTGAAGTCTCAACGAATCTGAAAAATAACATAATAACAATCTTTGAAGTTAATTATGATATGTTTAGGCAAATCTTAAGTAATTAAACATGTATTTGAAGAATTATTTTACTGATTATTACAAATAAACGCTACTCAGAAGAAATTAGCGAATCACCTCACATGACTGAAAGTGCGGGCCCGTTATTTTCATGGTAAGAGTCGGCACTTGCCGCTGGTTGCATAGACGCACCTAGAATGACAACAATTACGAAATTAGTATATGGTAATCTGAAATTTTAGTAGCTGTGATTCCAGATAAGTCATGACACTACCTCAAGTGACAGACCATTGACGCCTATTATTTGTATGTGTCGTGCTAAAACCTGTTCCAGTTTGCATGGGGTCGCCTAAAATGATAACAGCAATCATAAAATTAGTTAACAGTGATCCGCAAGTTTAAAAATGTTTAACAGGAATAATAGAATTATAGATTCATGGTACATCAGATCAGGATTTATTGAACCTGCAACATGACGTGTTTCAGTCCCGAACGGCTCATTCGTTCCGCTACGTTACTTCCTTCAGTTTGAAATTGTAACTGCCTTAATACCGTGAAAACTGCAGATTCAAGATTTGAAGTGATACACAATTTTGGTTACAATTTTCACGTGACTAAAGCCGTATCTCGCCAACGCTTGAAACCCGTTCGGCATCTGAACGGCCTGATCTCCATGACTCATCCAAACAACCTGGTTATCTTCAGGTTGTCTAATCCCACTTGATCTCCCTATTTCCAGCGGAACCATTATCCTCTGCTTCATCGTCATCAATATTCTCTGCGCCTGTGAAAGTTCTGGAAATATAAGAAGAGTCGGTGAGGTGTATAAACCAAAAAAAATGGCGGGGTTGATCGCACCTCGTGTAGCCTGACAACCTTTTTAGGCTTGTGCCAATGCAGGAAGCCATCGATTACTTTGCAACTGCATGCTCGACATCTGTTATAGTACCAGCCTTTGGATGTGCCTACAAACATTGACAAACAAATAAACATCAGCCGATCATTTAAGTTGGTGCCTGCTAATTATTCATGGTTACCAAAACTAAATAATAAAGAGTGAATTGCTTACCTCGTATTCTGTAAATACCATTTGTCAACAAAAAGCTCCATCACACAGCCGACTGCAATAATATCAGAGTAGAAAGAATCACTCTGAATTGCTTCTTTTGCCTGCCGAACCACAGTAACACATACATGAACATCATGTAACTCCAACTGACTTGTAATAATGTAATCATAAAAATAAAAACATCCCATCCACTATATACATTGATTCATTATTGTGGCACACCTTTTAAATTCTTCTCTTCTTTTTAAGCTACTAAGAATAGTAAATAATGAAGTTCATAACAGAAGCTTACCAACAACATGGTGATTATCTGCTATGTAAAAGAATCTGATATAACAAACCTTCTGTCAATCTTGTTTACCCCTGCGCGCTCTGCTTCTGCCCCCAATAAACTGTATCTACAATTGCATCATAATTGCAGCTGGTTATCTTAATATGATTCCTCATATTATATAATCACTTCCTATACGCATGTCCAAACACCACACAATAATATCAGTTTACAAACAAAGATTACCTTCCGAGCCCATCCGCCTGTCAACTTTCACTTCAAAGTCACAAACAAAGGCCTGCAAACACCTCACAGTGGCTGTTACAAAAGAACATAACAAAATGATCATAGACTATTGAAACCCACAATTTAAAATACAAAACCCAAACCTTCAGATAAGTTTACGGTCACTTACCAACCTCGTTACAATCCGACTTCACGACCAATCGACAGCCTTTACCATTACTGATTCTTCACTATTAGCTCCTATGACAGCGCAGAAATATAAGAAATAAGCAATAAAAAAAATGAATACTCAAATCAACTTTTATCCTAACATCCATTTTTTTAACTACAATTTCTAACAACAAAATTACAACACAATATAGATATAGGAAATAACCAATAAAAAGAATATGAGAACCACAACAAAATATCATCAACAAACCATATTACCAAGTTAATAATCAAGGAAACAAACAACAGATTTGCATACCTTTTGTATTCTTCTTCCAGCACAACATTACCCCTTTTCCGCGATTCATCCAGCTCCACCGATCTCCCACCGTCACTTGCAAAATCAAACCGTAACCCTAAACTATCAAATTAGCTATCAAGGTTCAACCTTTACACAAAACCGATGATAGGTTTTCTTTATAACAAAAAAAGGCGGTGATCGTTTTGATAAGAATAAGCATGGCGTCAATTGATATGCATTTTGTAGTCAATTGATAGTTAGATCTTCAAAGTTTTCAATTGACGCAACCTGAAAACACAATCGCGCAAAACGGACTCACAATATAAAAAAGGTGGAGGGGTTTTCTTTGATACCTGTAAAGTAGCATACTTGGGGTTGATTGATGAAGCAATATCAGCACCTACGCATGCCTGATATGAATTTTGTTAGCATATTTTTGTTTCAAAAGAGAAGAATGATTGTGATCTTGAATAGGTAAAAGAAGATGAAAGGTTTTAGAAGAAAAACTCTCAACTTCAATCAAGAAAATCAGATGAAGAATAATGGTGGGGATGGAGATGGCGTGAATGAGGGAAAGAGTGGGTAAAGTTGATAGTGAAAGGCACAACCTCTTGTCTTTGAGATTAAAGGAAAAACGTGTAAATTTTTGGTATGCCTAAGTGGCAATTTTTGGTGTGCTTATGTGGCACTCTCTTAGCAATCTACAGACAAAAATGCTCTCTTTCTATATAACTGAGGCGAAGTGTCTGGCAATGACATCTGGTTTGGCTAATGAGTCATTCTCACAGAATAAGAATCTGTGATTCAGCGAGTAGAAATGTATGTCTTTGCAGCAGTAGATTCAGCAGAAATGTTTTGCCTGCAATGACAACCAAGATATAGCGAGTAGCAAATGCACGTGGCGGCAATGATGTCTGGTTTGACAAAATTTCGACGGCGAATAATTTCGTTTCGAGAACACTATTTTAACGGATAAGGAATCCATATTATGATTGTATTTGTTTTCCGATAGTATTTATTTGTGTTCGAGATTGTCTTTTCAATAGCATTTTTAAGTTCATTAATCAATCAATATTGTAATAATAAAAACGTAATTTTTTGGGTGGAATGAGCAATTAACACCAATGTTTTTTTCTTACAAAATTGTAAGGGTGCGCGACGGTTCTACCGAAGACTCACACCTAACGTCGTGATTCAATGAAAGAATGGCCGTGACTTGGCGTCAGCGGTATCTATTTTCGACGACAAATTATTTTTTCAACAGATTATTTTTGTAGCGTAAATGAATCATTTCCTGGTAATATTGTTTTAAGTTGCAATATTTTTCCGATGCATTGTTGCATTGTTTTTCTAAAAGCTTTGTTTTAGATTACAATAATCAATTAAAGTTGTGATAATTATAGATTTAAGCATTGTATTTAAAATATAGTTCAAAATTTTTTAATGTAGTTCACGTTTTGAGAAGTTTTAAAATAATTGTCCATTTTTACATTTTAAGTAATAAAAAAAGAATTTAGTTGAGTAATATTTTATTTGAGAGGTTAAAATTGTTAATTGTCTCACTTTTATTAAACTGTGTGATTTTTGTCTTTTGATACTAATTTTGAAACGGAAAGAGTAATAATATTAGGATTTTTCTAACATGTGCCCCGGAGGCAAATGTTAAGCACACAAAAAGAACGGCGGGACACACGAAAAAAACATCTGGACCCACAAAAAATACATTTTTCAAATAAAATATGTGAGTCCGAACGTACTTTTTCGTAAGTTCCGTCGTACTTTTTGTGTGGTTAACATGTTAGAAAAATCCATAACATTAATCAACAACTATCATATACTTTCAAATAGAAAATATGTCATATCCAAATTGTCAAGCGTTTAAAACACACCACGTTTTGGTAATTCATCATGCTTTGGTTTGTCACGCCAACAATACCATAAATCATTAATCTTTAACATTTTTTAAAAGTTTAGTGTCATTCTATAATAAGAATTTCATCTACTACGTGTCCTTTATATGTCATTAGTAGCATTTAATATGTATTAGTTTGTTTTGTTTTAAAGTAAAATATATATTCTGAGTCTTTCAAAAAATGTCATTTGAAATCTATAGCATCTTTAGCTGTCCAAAAGATAGTACAATCACATGCTAAAAGTGACGATACACTCAATGACTCACATGCTAAAGCATATGTGTTACATTATACTGTCCAACCTACATTGTGCTTTTTCAGTTTTTGGGTCCTTGACTTGTCTTATGGCACAAGATGCTTTTTTGAGAATTCAAAATTCAAACTCAATGAAATCATAATAGACTTATTTAAGGTATATGGTCCCACTGAAACATATTATCTTTGGTCCAATTTTAACCTTAGTTAGCATCTCCAGTTCATGAATATCGAGGTTTTCGAAATACATTCTCCACATATATTTAAAGGCATGTTAAGTAGCTAAGATAGTGTCAAAGTTATATTGAAGCAGTAGGCATACAGAAATGTTGTTGAAAGTGGCCTATTATTATTAACAACTATAATACTAATATCTTTTGCATATAACATGTTACAACTTTAAAGCTACAATGTTATGCTGTCTTTTTTATAAGGGAAATGTACTACCATGTTTAGAGACATCATTTTATTTATTTTTCATCCGTATAGAGTAGGTACAGCAAAAGGGCTTGACATCCCAAGTTTGACCACCATCGAAAACAACACTCTGTAAAGTTTTTCGATAAACTATTATCTCCAACATTATTACTGTCCATGTGACCTTTGTGAGTTTAAATTTCAAGACGCATAAAAAATGTCTTTGAATCGCTCAATCTGAATGTATCCAAGGATGACTTCAAAGAAAAATTTTCGGAACTTCAAAGAAAAATAAAAACTTACGGATCTTTGGAAAATAGTAATTAAATAAATACGTATTTTAAAAAAAGCAATCTAAAAAAAATCGGATCTTCAAAAAAAATTAAAACTTACGGTTGTATAAAAAAATAAAAATAAAATACGGATTTTTTTAAAAAAAACATAAAAAATATGAAACTTGAAAAAAAATAGATCTATAAAAAATCAATAGATCTACCAAAAAAAGTTTAGATCTAATAATAAAAATTGGATCTACAAAAAAATTAAAAAAGTTACGGGTCTTAAAAAAAAGATCTATAAAAAAAAATAGATCTACACAAAAAAATATAGATCTAAAAAAAAGCTAAAAAACGCATAATTATGAAAAAAAAATTACGTAACTATTTTTTTATCACAAAAAAACGCGTATTTATTAAAAATAAAAATACGGGTCTATTATTTTTAAGTCCAAAAAACGCGTATTTAACAAAATAAATTACGGATCTATTTTTTTTAAGACCAAAAAACGCGTATTTAACAAAAAAAATTACGGCTCTATTTTTTTAAAGACAAAAAAACGCATATTTATCAAAAGAATTACGGTTTTATTTTATTTCAAGACCAAAAAACGCATATTTGTTAAAAAAATTTACGTATCTTTAAAATAAAATAGATATACAGAAAAAATTAATAGATCTACAAATTAAAACATTAGATCTACAGAAAAAGTTCGGATCTTTAAAAAATTAAAACTTACTGATTTTTTAAAAAAGAGTAATTAAAACATACGTATATAAAAAAAATAGATCATAAAAAAAATTCGGATCTTTAAAAAAAATGAAAACTTGCATATCTTTAAAAAAAATTTAAAAAAATGCGGATTTTTAGAAAAAAAAACTTCATAAAATACGAATCTTACAAAAAATAGATTTATCAAAAAAACGGATCTTAAAAACAAAATTAGACATACAAAAAAATCAATAGATCTACAAAAAAAACGTAAGATCTACTAAAAAAAGTTGCGGATCTTTAAAAAATACGGGTCTTTCACAAAAATAGATCTATCAAAAAAAATTACGAATCTTAAAAAAAATTAGATCTATAAAAAAGATTAGATATATAATAAAAATAACTCATATTTATTAAAAAAAAAAAAACATACCAATAAACGTACCGAACAACGTGAGGAGGGTGGTGGCGGCAGTAGGTGGCGGCGGTGGGAGAAGGGTGGCGGCCGGTGGTGTAGGGTGGCGGCGGGTGGTGAAGGGTTTGGTTTTTGTGGAGAGTTTTTTATAAAATAAATGTGTTTGTGAGAGTGTTTTTTTAAATGAATGAGATTGGGGTTTGGTTGGGATGAGAGTGTGTTTTTTTTTTTGGAGAGTATGGTTGGTTGGGAGATGAGAGTGTTTTAAGTGTGTGTTTTTTAAATAAAAAATATAAAGGGGAAGTAAATAGGATTGGAGGATGGGTTTTTTTGTTGGGTATTGGTTTGTTGGGATTGGATGATGGTTGGCTTGGTAATTTTTAGGATCGGATGTTGGTTTGGTGTGTGTAAATTCAGACTTGGATGTAGGTACGGGTGGCTGAATCTTAAAGATGGAGGGTTGGGTTTTGGTTGGGGATATGCATGCTTTATAAGTAGTATAGATAGTTAGATGTTAGTTTTGCTGACAATGATAGTACTCCCTCTGTCTCAATATAATTGTCCACATTTCCTTTTTTGGATGTCTCAAAATTATTGTCCACTTTCCTTTTATAGTAAAAGAAAAGGAATTTAGTGGAGGAATATTCCTTTTGAATGGTTGAAAATTAAAGTGGCCTCACTTTTATTAAATTGTGTGAATCTTGTCTAGTGACAATAATTTTGAGACGGAGGGAGTAGTAAATTACCATATGCCTCTTGTTACTTTATTGCATTATCTAGAAGGTAGTAGTTGTGACCCATTTGATATAGAAGTGTTGAATGAGTCAAATATCTCATCCAAATTGCTTGAATTTTAAGATCCTAAATTTAATTTGGAAGAAGGTTGACTAGTGGTCAAAACTCACTCAAACTCATTAAAAGTTTATTTGTAGAGGATTAGATTATAAAATAATTGTGGTGTTAGAATCTGAATTAATAAATGAATACTGAATTTAGAAGGTTAAAAAATATTAAAAAGTTTATATGGCTAGCCAAACTCGAACCTTTTGAATTCATAATGAAAATGACCCATATAGACCAGTAATTAAACACTCTTTGAACTATCTGACCCGTCCATTTTTTACCTGTACATATTATCTGACCCAATTTGACCCATAACATTACCCAACAATCCAGGCCTGTTTGTGTACAGTGGATGTTCTTTAAAGTTTGGTTTCTTTATTATCATAAAGTTGGTTGATTCGATGGACTGACCTCAAGTGAGACTGTACAATCTTGTATCTCGACAGCCACATAGGCAGGATATCATTCAGGACTTGCACACGACTCGTACTCATCCTAAGAGTGTGTTAGGTTCACATATTTGCAACACAAGCATCAATATTTTAGAAATGAGATAGAGATAGATCGGTTGAACACGAAACACAAAACACACGTATGAATAATAACCTTTAGGCGTAGGAATTATGTTGTGGTAATCTGCATCTGGTCCGTTTCGTTGCTCAGGTGTCTCCACGTCCTTCTCCAACATGCTCACACACTCTTTGACGATGGATTAAAGTGTTGTTGTAGTTCTCTTTAGTATTTAAACTTTGTAGATTCTTTGACTTTGACGAAGAATCATTCTGACTTATGTGTTGCCTTTCGAGAGAACTTCAATATGTGTTGTTGTTGGTATGAGCATGTGGAGAATCTGCACGATCATCTCCTAGGAGCATCCATAAGAAGAAAACATAATAATTGGTTAGTGATAAACACCAATCGATCATCGTGGTTGATTCTTAGAGAAATGACCACTACGATTGTTCTTTTGATGAATGTCTTGATTCCATTCACCTTGGTCGGGCGAATCAGCCGTCCGAATCCCATAAGGGACAATTGGCATTACAATGAACAAGTTCAAGTAATGACTCACATTTTCAGGACTCGATTCTTGAAAGGAATCTCCTTAGTAGGATTTCCAGCACTTACAAGTTCGAACTTCGAGCATGTTAACAGCATAGTGTGAAAAAACATCTCTAATTCTAGCAAAGGCTGTTCCTGAACCGGAGTTCCTCAAGTAGGATAACACGATGTACCTAAGTACACCTCTGATTCGGTGAGTCGTTGAGGTACACCAAGCATCATCCCACGATCGTAGACCGTTTGAGACAACACTAAGCGTAACCACAAGGAGTTATCAAAGTGACTGCCTTTGTCGGTGTTTGATGTTGACCGGCGGGAGTTTCCATTCAATCACTGAGGATCACAGTTGTGAACCCCTCTTAAATGTTCTTGACAGATTGCTAAGATCTGTGTAGGATTCTAGAATTGTATCACTTGCGTCTTTATTGTTGAACGACAAGCGATGAAATGTCAAGTGTTCCTAAGAGATCTTATGATGAATCTCGTGGCTCTAGACTCAATAGTGGACTTTGGTTTTCCTAAGCGGGGACTAGGGAGAGGGTCTCCTTCTTCAATACCATCAATCTCTAAGAGAAAGTCTATAGTTTACGTAGGGTTCCTTGTGAGAATGAAACAAGCTTCTGTTGAGAGAAAATTGAGTGGGTAAGAAGGTTTAGTGCATGCGTCATTGGGTCCATGACGACTTTTGATCTTCAATACTGGTGTCATCAAGTGAAAACCGAGAGGATATGTATTGAACCGGTGTCCGCCTAAGTTGAATAATCTGGAGGCTATTTCTTTTCACCCTTTTCTTTACTTTTCTTTTAATTCTTCAACTCCTTCTTTCTCCGATTCTCATTTCTCCTTTTTATAATCATACCTAAGGACTTCTAATTCTAACTATTGGTGGTGTCCTTGGGTAGATCCCTCTAGCTCTGGCGGATCATATGACAGTTATTCCTAACCTTAGTCACCTTATAACTCCATGACTAACCTATGTTGCCATAAAACCATTTGCTTGAAAATCTCTCAAAGTGGTTATGAGTAAAGACATTTTGTACCACTGTGAGAGTTTTGTCTTTTGCAGAAATACTCCCCCTCAACACGTGCTTAAGTGTTTTGATAGAAATCTGCACGGTGAGAGAAGAGCGCTCACTTTTGAATTGATTGACTCAAGATAGACAATTCCCCGCGAGACACGGTTACGTTGTATAGTTAAAGAGTTACATTATCAGCTTTTAGGTGACAACTAGCTATAATAACTATCTTGAAGGTGTGGAGAAACCTCGAAAGGTTGTCAAACCCGTCAAAGTTCATGTCTATCAAGAGTTTCTCGAATAGGTACAATCTACTTGGATAAGTCTTGGAAGACAAATCTTTTCGATGTATGACAGTTCAGATTTCGTCAATTCATGGGTTAAGTCTTAGCACGAAGATTCAATCATTTTCACAACATATTTGTATCACACAGTTTTTCTCCCCCTCAAAAATGGCATATAAATGTTATTTTTGACGAAATTTTGATATTGAATATGTCCATTTCGAGTTTTGTGGGAAGATTTCCAAGAAGAACAATTTTTGAACAAAAGTTTTTGCAAGTACTCCCCCTCAACAAGTAATATTAACTTTTGAGGTTTTGAAAACATAAGGGTAAGTACTTGTTCTTTTGAGCAAAACTTTGAAAAGTGAAAGTTTTGATAAGTTTTACTCAAAAGTAAGAAGCTTTTGCTCCTTTTATAAGGATTGTGGCACTGATGCGTACCAAAGGGTCCTTTCAATACAAGTACGGGTTGTACACTGTTATGTGTGCACAAGCCATTAGGGAAATGATGTAATAAGTATGAGATAAATTAACTTTCCCCAATTGATGAAGTTTCTGAACCAGCTCCCCCTTAAACTGACAACCTTTTTCAGCAGATTCGAAACTTTGATGTAGTAGACATTTCTTCTAACTTTTTGAAGTTTTCAAGATGCGTGAATTTGTAGAAGAGCATAAAACCACACAAGGCAACTCGACTAATTGCGGAAAATCCGTTCGAGGGTAACATGCCATAAATCAACAAGATCTTCTCACGTATGTAGACGCATCACACCAAACAAACCACGAAAGATGAAATGAAATGACTTTCCCCTGAATGTTGTGGTCTTTCGGAATACTAATCACCTGTGGATATGCAATAACTCGATACCAAGATCGTGTGTGAGGCATCATAACATCATATTTGGATAACTTCACACAAGATCACCCGTGAAATCGAGACGATGACACCAAAGTGAGACGTTTGAGCCACAGATCGTCTTATTTCTTCCCCCTAATTGAAGAAATTCAAGAAGGCATTGGGTTTTCGCAAAGAATCATGTGGAAAAACAAGGACGCAATGACCACCTACACTCTCTCCCCCTCGATGTTTTCAATGAATCAGAATCATACACCACGTATGTTGATGATGAATTGAAGACAGCGAAACCATGTATGTCCAATTAATCGAACACGTGTGAGGTACCATAATTATCTCGTGAGAATCAATTGCTGATAAAACTTCTCAACTCATTCATTACGTTGATCATCAGCTGTGTCATTATTGTTGGAAACAGTTTGATCTTCTGTTATCGGAGATTCGATCGGAGGTGCAGCTACAGCAACGGTTGTTGTTGTAGATTCAGTGTGTATCAAGAATTAGACTATGATCAGGTTGTGCAGCGGAAACATTTGATATATCTGAAGCACGGCTTTCTAAAGAATCTCCGAACAGAGGAGCAAACAAAGTTTCCAATTCTTGACGATTGAGTACAATGGTGATGCAGCTGATAGATCATTATATTTTAGACGGTGAGAAACGGATCCTAAGCAGTTGTACTTAGAAACCATTGTTGTTGTACCTTTATAGAAAGAATAAGGGGGCAAGATAGAAGAAAAAATGGATCCCCAAGTGTAACTGGGTTCCAGATGTTAGAAACATAAAATTGTAGTGTCAATTATCTTCTTGACACCTGAACATATTATTTTGATGATTTCCTGTCTTACCTTAGGGATAGATGTTTTGGAGCAACTACTTAATATTTTGCCAGTAGGAATCCACCTAAGATCAACAGTTTGGAAAACTCTACCCGTTGGTAAATATTTAAGGTTAGATCTAAGGGATGTTGAAACTTCTTTTGGAAAGAGTCTTTGTCCTATATTGATCAACCTATTAGGTTTCTAAAAAATTTCAACGATTTTATTTCTAACTGTTTGTTGAGTACACTTAGGTTTTGTTTTGCCACTACTAGCATTGTGATGTAATACACTAGAAGGCATCAAACTAGGTCGTGAACCTAAGATTCCATCCTTTTGAAGTAGTGCCCCTTTTCTAGCCTTTTCTAGATCATAGTTCTTGTACGCGTCATTTTAATCATATGAATTTTTAATTTTAATGCTCAGTTTAGACACAGTGTTCGAACTATTCCAAGATGGGATAGGTGCAACAACTTGTTGAGATTTAACGGAAACGTGTTTAATAGAAACAGGTTTAACAGATGCAGAAGCATTTATCTTAGGCCATGAATGTGGATTGACTAGTTTTGTCAAATGATTTTTCTCAACAACTTGGGAGGCAAACCGTGGTTTTGAAGATTTTGATCATTCAGATTTAAAAGCAGTTGGTTGTCTAACAACTGATTGGTTGTAAAGACAATTTCCCCAAGATTGTTTGTTTGGCAAACTTAGTATCCACACTCATGCCAGTTAATCTTCTCAATTTGTTTTGTAAAGCAACATGTGCAAGCCCTTTGCTTGAATTTGTGCCTTTAAATGCTCATTTTCTTTTACTAATGTATCCACATGATTACTTTGTTTATTCAAAGATTTACTATTTGGCTCAGAATTTAAAAAATTGTTTTGCATTTTGAGTTCAAGAGAGATGCAATGAGCCTCTAGTTTTGAAAAATCTTTTTAAAACTGAGCAATGGTCATTTTGAGAAGAATGTTTTCAGATTCAAGAGTTTGGTTTGATGTTTCAGTTGTATTGTTTACAAGTAAGGGCTCAAACATAAGACAATTTTCAGGACATCGTACAACACACTGGTCAACCTCTCCTTCATTTCTGAATTCAGGTTGTTGTATCGCATTTGCAGGTAGAATATGATCAACAGTAGATAGTACCTCAACCATCTGTTCATTGCAAAATTTGGGCTCTGTGTCATAGGTGGGAACGATATCTTCCTCAACCATTTGTTCATTGTCAGAGTTGGACTCTGTGTCATAGTTGGGTATGATATCTGCAAAGTCATCATCAATTTCGTCCTCTGATCTACTGCTGTCATCCTGCTTTTCTAATTCTGTCCCACTGCTTATCGTGACAACCAAATTAGCATCCAATAGTTTAACATTAACTTCCTCTTCTTGAGTCTGCAACTTCTGTTCATTTACTCTTTTGGCATGCAATTTTCTGTGAAGTACTCTTTCAGCGATTGTTTTCTCAATAGCTTCCATGTGTTGGAGCAATATATCTTTGAACTTTTGTGTTTGCATTTGAGTGAATGCTAAGAAATACTTGTTTGACAATTATGTGTCATTATCCAAAGAGAATAGTTAATCGATGAACTGCTGAAATTGTTCCTTGAGAACTTTAAAGCGGTTGTGGACGCATTCTTGTTAATTTCATCATTTTTGAGTTGTAATTCAAGTTTATTTACGTTGTGATACATTGTATCAGTGAAGATATAAAAGTCTATTCCAAAGAGTGATGGAAAGGCTCGTTTGAATCCAAACTCGGAACGAGTTCCTACTAAGTCTTTGTTTGAGGGGACCTTAAGGTGTGAATGAAGAGATCTAAATTGTTCCATGCATCGATTCATCAAATGTGACTCTATCTCATTCATCTGCGACCTTGATTGATACATTTTCTCCCCCCCCCCTTGATTGTTGTGATGAAGTCGGAAGAATTAAAGAGAAAAGGTGCGAAGTCGAAATAGCACACAGAAGGCCGATATAGTGAATTTCTATTTTCCCTCCAAAAATAATTTTGAAAAATTTTCGCTCCCAAAATTTAAATTCACTATAAAAATCAATTCTAAGGTTGAAGGAAAAATTTGAGTTTTGACAATTTTGACGCAAAATTTGACCGAAAAAATTCGAATTTGGGCCCAAAATTTTCACAGTTAAACCAAAATTTGAATCTCGCGTAAAAATTGAACGTTTAGTCTCCCCTAGTATTTTTTTTTATAATACTTGTGTTGTTGATGGATCTTTGTAGTAGAATGAAACTAGATGTTTGTTGATGAAGTACACTTAGGCGTAGAAACCAGCTTAGGCGTAGACAGATGCTTAGGCGTAGACAAGTACCTTACGCGTAGAAAGAAGCTTACGCGTAGAGAGAAGCTTACGCGTAGAAAGAAGATTACGCGTAGGCTTGAGATAAAAGCTTAGCTTAGGCGTAAACCAAAGGCTTAACATTAGAAATCCTTATGCGTAATATTTCCTTAAGCGTAAGACAAGCTTAGGCGTAGGAAATGCTTAGGCGTAGAAATTTCTACACGTAAACTTTAAGCTTATGCGTAAACTTAAGGTTTTACCCAAAAATTCTTTACACTTATCCAAGTGTAAAAAATATCCAAAGTCGAAGTGTTTTCGGGCTTATCCAGCAAGAAAACACCGAGTAAATAACGATGTCGAAGATCAAATAAGTAATCCCTTATGCGTAGACTGCAGGCTTAGGCGTAAACTTAGGGTTTTCTTACGAGTAGAAAGTACCAACTTTTACCAAAAACTGATTTTATGCTCAAAAGTGTTTATAAACCAGATTTTTAGGATGAAATAGCTTCAATATCACCAAAATAACACAAAAGTATGAAAATTGATGATCCAAAACACTTTTTCACCTTACGCGTAGAAAGTAGTACACGAATGAAATCAAGCTTAAAAACGATTCTACACACGTAAAGTTTCAAACTTGATGCTAAAAACTTAAACTTTAACACTAAATAAACCTTGAAGTACAAGAATCTTGAGTTTTAAAGTGTAAAAATTTGAGCTTTAAAGCGAATGAAAGATTAATACACAAAACCCACGCGTATAGATAAAAAAAAAACTTCAAAAACAAAAGTGTTTCACCCAACTAGATGGCGAATGATACCTAGTCCATTCCTTCCTTATGGGCTTGGGCAAGGCTTATGGGCTTTCTACATTAGGTTCCTATATTTGCAACACAAGAATCAATATGTTAGAAATGAGATAGAGATAGATAGGTTGAACACGAGACACAAAACACACGTATGAATAATAACCTTTTGGCATAGGAATTAAGTGAAAGTGAACAACCAACTCCCAAATGGGAGTTTACAAGATTAGTTCGGGGAGTTTCATGAAATCACGAGTGTCATGAGGACCACTACATAATTCACATGAGGAAGTGATTTTATTCACTTGGCGTGAAGGTTTAGGAGCTTCATAGGAACTCATTAAGAATTTGACTTGATCTTCAAGTTCAATCATCTTACGATGTGGAATGCTTGAGACATTTGAAGGAAAGGATAATGCCTAGACGTTTTTGCTCAACTCGCAGGGGTCCTTCCAGCATTGGTTTTCATAGAGGGTGAGGTCCTCTATAATTCCCCATGATTCTTCCGCATTCTTGTCACAAAGCTTACCATCGGCCACTTGGTCAATGGTTTGCCTAGTGGAGAGGTTGACATGATCATAGAAGATTTAGACTTGGAGCCACAGATCAATGCCATGATGGGGGACTTTCTGGATTAAGTCCTTGAAACGAGTCCACGCTTCGTAAAGAGTTTCACCTTGACGTTGTTGGAACATCAAAATGTCATTTCTTAACATAGTAGTTCTCCTCGATGGGAAAAATTGAGTGTGGAAAGGGGAAGTAAGATCATCTCAAGTTGAGATATACCCAGCGGGTAGACGTTCATGCAAATTGCTAGCTTGATCACATAGAGAGAATTGGAAGAGACGCAGTTGCGTTGTCTCCCAAGTGTCAACATCAATGTCGATTGAATCAATGATTTTAAGAAAATACTTGAGATGTTGATTTGGATCTTTGAAACGAAGTCCATAAAATGCACATCCATTTTGCACCAACCGGATGGTGTCGGATCGCAAGGGGGTTACTTGAGCTTGTCGTGGAAGCTCGATGGTGTTTTGATAGCCTTGGTGGCTCGATTTGGAGTATTCACCAAGAGTACGGGCTCTTGGCGGTTCTTGTTGGTTTCGGTTATATATGGGGGGTCTTTGTGGTTGGTCGTGGTGTGGTGGTTGGTCATGGTGTGGTGGTTGGTCACGGATAAAGGGGTTATCATCCACCATGATGGCAAATTATAGGATTTTACGAACAAAAACACGAAGAAAAGATAGACTACGAGAAAGCTAACAAAAGAAAAACAAAAAGCTCACTTGATAGGAATCTAGTGATAGACCTAAATGAGATAGAAACCTAAACTATTCTCCGGCAATGGCGCCAAAAACTTGATACGGATTTTTTCAAACTCACAAGAAATTTTACAATTCTCCTAGGTAGTTTACATAACCGTTGTAGTGTAGTATAGGTAAGACACGGGGATTGGTCATTCTCTAGGGGAATAATGTTATGAATGCCGAACTGTATGACGTATTAGGTCTAGAGGTGTTGAATGATTCTTTTTGTATTTTTATAATTTTATGAAAGCAAATTAAATGTGGGGTTTGAAGAGAGAGGTTTTTAAACTACTTAATTAAACTAAATTAAACTAAATATGCGGAAAAGTAAAGTGTTAACTCGTATAATAGGGAGAACGTGTTTACTTAGATTTTCTTTACTCCCTAGTTATCTCTTATTAATAGTCGAATTGTCACGTCCTTGTTTAATTGGTGCGTTGTATTCCGGGTATTATCATAGGGTGGTGCCAAATAACTCTCTCTTAAGAAACCCTAGATCTACAAGTGATAATATGTCATCTCCCTAGATCTCCTAAGATCTACAAGCCGCAATTGACGCAATAAATACAACGAATAAAACCACCAATGCACTTTAGGGTATAATACATTTAATCGGATTTACAAACTAACACATATAAGATTATATCCAGTTTTTCTACTCCTAACGCGAGAAAACCAAATAAACAAGAGACAACAATTAATTATTAATAACTACGTTTCATTCAATCTAAGCAAACACTAATTAATCTAGCCGAAATGTTAATTGAAAGAAAAGAAACACATATAATAAAAAAAAACATAGACATATTTAATGATTAAAGAGGAATGACTTTTCTTTAATTAAACATGAAGTCGGGGTTGTACCTAAATAAACTGCAGAATTTCAGACTCCAAAGTGTTCTCAAGAAACGTGTTACAATAATGAAAAACCTACGAAAACTATATATAGATATACAGATGTGACGGCGTTACTTTGTAGTCGTGACGCCATCAGTCCGCCGTTAGTTAGGGTTTCGTCTTGTGCAAGTCGCCGTTGTGACGTCGTTGCTTTATAACTCTGACGTCGTCACTCTTTAGGTTGTGACGTCGTTAACCTTGCACCGTCACAATTCCCTGAGCTGTCACGTGTAAAATTTACTCTAAATACTCATGCAAAAATACAAGTGACGGCGTCACGTTATAGGTTGTGATGCCGTTAGACCTCCTTTTCCAGACTTTTTTCGTGACTTAGTCGTTTTCTTCGTTTTCGTGTCTAAAGTAGTCCAAAGCATGTCGGTTTCCAGCTTTTGCGTCCCAAGTATATAAAATGTGAAAAGAAATGATTTATGGCAATAATTGATCATAGAATGCACGAGTTTAGAAGTTGAATGAACCCTTATAAATACATGTTTTAAATCCTTATCACTTGCTAAGCTTTTATTTTGTTACTAATATAATTGCTTTATTTCGGAAAAATTAAAAGAAGCTTAGACAAGTAATTATGAAATTATAATTACATAAGATACTAATTGAATAATAACTAGTTATAAGTTTCGTGCACGCACAAGGTTACACACGAATCAAATTTATTTTAAAATTTTAATGTAGTATAATGACATAAAAGATTTCCATGTTTAATGTTTTGTAATTGTGATGTAAGTACAACTAGTACTTATATACGAGTTTTTCTTTATGTATTAAAATCTATTACGGTAATATTTTGTAAGATTTTTGTTTGATGAAAAATTAAACTTTGTTTATCTGACATGGATATTGAGGTTGATGTTGTTTTATAACTTCAACTATTGATACTAATGTTGTACTCAAATTGTGAGTTTAGTAGCACATAATAAGTGTTGATGAAATTAAAATATAAAGTTTTTTTTTAAAAAACGGATTCTGGATATCCTTATATAAACTTTAATTAAGAATTACATGAGTCGTTGTTATAAGTAAAATGGCGTATATTTATTTCCATATCACAGTAACACGTGTTTAACGTTTGTGTAACACCCCAAAAAATGGATCGCATCGGAAGATAATGTCACTGGGGTGCTACTAAATTGGATCACACCACAAAGTAAAGAGAATGGATTTACCTTATCCGTTTTAGAAAAATATTTCATTTAACGAAATGAACAAGGTTTATAACATAGTTTTGTGCAGAAAATACAAGCCCATAAGTTAAGTAGTCCCAATAATAAAGAGTTATGGCTGTGTAAAAACACTTCAGAGTAGTCTATGACCATGCCACGCCAAGAGCCTCCAAAAGTAACCTATCGCATTAAGAACCTGAAAATACATGTTAAAAGTGTCAACACGAGGTTGGTGAGTTCATAGGGTTGTGTAAAAGTTTTGTGAGTTCAAAAGAGAGCTTTGTGATCATTGTGTCACCCACAATGTCGTGAAAACAAAGTTTACCTTAAGTGAATTAGTAATGCGGATCACAAGATTTTCAATAGTGATTATAGAATACATATAAGGTCAATTTTAGTATGCGTTCATTGTTTCACTCACATCATCAAGAGAAATTTAGTAAAATAAACCACCGAATATTGAGCACAAAGTTGGACCAATAGCAAAAAGTGGGGAACACTACAACGCATATAGTGTCGCACAAGTATAGTAAGGTTGTCTATTACGCTGTTTAAGTCATGCAACCGAGGCTTCGACAACTATGTGTGAACAAGAGAGCCCGTTAAAATAATTTAGGCCCTAAACAAGTGTTATCTCGAACACTTGTATCTCGACATAATATACGTCTGCCTAGTTTGAGCGACCAACCCGTACTGGGAAGTCACCCCCGATAAATCTATCTGTAGCATTCGCGCTTCCCGCGGCAAATAGTGGGATACAGTATCTTAGTCTAGTCCACGTAATGGTTTTATGAAAACACAAGTATAGATCCAATCCAAATAAAGGCTTTGAGAAAACATAAGCATAGTTCCAGTTCAAGTAAAATGTCTTTAAACACTGGTGTCCATGAGAAAATAATTGAATATGTAACAAGAAAAAACATAATGCGTTCAAGTAAACAAACCAATATTTAAGTATCGCAAGTAATGTTTTGAGTAAACAAATAACACATTCAAGTAAAACAAGTATTGATTTAAGTAAAAGAAACATGTATTCTCCCCCAAAATAGTTTGAAAATAAGTAAGATATGGGTCGTGAACTCACCTCAGTATGAAGTAACACAAGTATTATAACTGGCATCAAAAGTAGTAAGCACAACAATATCAAGAAGTACAAGCACAACGGTACGGGATCGGCACAACCTAATAATTATATAATTTGTCTCAGAAATATGTCCCGCAAAAATGGTATAAAGTATATGAGTTTACAGAAGATAAAGTTTTTTATTTTTCGTGGAATCACTCGTATCAATGTTTATAAAAAGTCTAGTATCATTGTTTGTAAGAAAGTTTGGTACCGACACTCGGGTGTTGGTATAAAAGCATAGACTCGACATACAACTAACACCAAAGAAGAATGAATGAAAGGATAAACAAGAGACGTGAATAAAGGAAAATGAATAAGGGAAAATGAGTAGGAAAAATAAGAAAATGAGAAATCAATGGTAAGTTTCGGTGTTTACAATGTAATTCCAAGTGGATTGGAAAAGTCAATTAAGTTTGAAAATGTAATTTAAGTTTATAAGAAAACTCGAATTAGTATATCACCTAATAAAAGTTTACAAGTTAATAAGACTATAAGTTTCGATTGTTGTCGGGTTTTATAATGATAAAAGATTTTTGAAATAAAGGAATAAGTTTAGAAAGTTTTATAAATTTCGGCATGATGTGTCCGTTTATACAACGTTCCCAAGCAATCGTGACATTAATAAAATTAATTTCTCGAAACAATATCCCCGACAAGTTTATAATTTCAACACGTGTTCGTGTTTGTTAATCCAAACACGATACAATAATAGATTAACTAAATAGTATTAGCATTTAATCGAATTTTAGATTATTTATTAGCTATCGGGTTTTACAACTCGTTATTAGTTTAATAAGTGTTAATTAAATATTTAGGTCCCTTATAAATCTAAATATATTAAATTTGTCCCAAGTATATATATTACATCCGTCTCTATTCCAAAATATCCAATAAGTCCGATATAGTCCAATTGTCTAAATAGTATCAATCCGGTATATGTCCAAATGTCAAGTCACAATGACACAATCCGTATTGTATAGTCCGTTAGGTATTTAGAGCGCTAGGTATCGTTTGGTGCCGTCAGTGGTGCCATAGGAAAAAGTGATGACACATCAGCACTTTTTTCTCATGACACAACTTTTGGCTATGACACCAAAACCTCCCTCCCTAGCATAACACCATGTTTTGTGGTGCCGTTGGATTTATTTTTTCTTTATCATTTTTAAATAAAACAATATAGATAAATATTTGGTACAAAGTTTTATGTAAATATTATATAACTTTCGACGTAAGCTAGGATGTTGGGTTATGAAATTTTCAGAAATTAAGTGTATTGCCTAAAGTATGATTAGAATAATGTGGGCTAATTTGTAAAGAAATGAAAGATAAAAGTGTTTTGAGAAATTACGTGCCGAAATTTTTTAGTTAACTACAAGCTAGTGAGCTACACAGTGAAATTTTTTAAGAAACTTCATGGCAACTTCCTACCACATATATCCAAACAACTTTTTGCATTTACCACATACTACTATATTTTAGAGGTCGTCTTCTTCCTTCAAGTGCCTGCAACACATACACACAAAAAAAAAAAAAAAAAAAAAAAAAAAAAACATCACATTGTCACAAGATCATCACACAAACACAAACATCACAAACACAAACAAAAAGAAACAAACAAAAAGAAGAAAAAAATTGCTTCATGCGTATTTGGTGGTGGCAGTGCTGGGACCTTACAACCAAATATCGGTATGGTTCGTCGCGCCAAAAGCTCGTGCGGTCGACTATGGCTCAAGCCAATAGCCACCGTACCCGGACCTCTTATAATGTCCAATTCAAGTTTCAACCCCGAGTATTCGAAACATATCAATTATCAAGAGCACCAATGTCAAGACAAGGTATTACCTTAGTTAGATGATTCAATAACCAATAACCGGTAAATATTCACATAAGTAAAATAAATACACTTTAGCAAATTATTATCATTTTATTTTACTTAGTGGGCTCAATCCAAAACAAATTTCAAACACATACTTTGTGTCAACTGTTTGTACCGAGAGAAAACAAAATCAAAATCCAAATAAGTTATCCAAAATGAGTTCAACATAAGTCACAACATTTCTCGTATAAGCCGAATCTATAATAAGCTAAAGGGTTTATAGACAAAGAAGTTACTAAAGTTTGCGAAAAAGTTCACCTAAGTTACTATAGTTTTTTTTATTACAAAGATGTTCTTAAGAAGCGGGTTTGTCGTTTGGGATCTAAAGATTAAAATGTTACATAAATGTTACGGCGAGGGTGGGCAACCGGCCGATTACGGTTCACTTGTCACGTCAAGACCATAGTTTAAAATGTTACAAGGAAGTTCTTATAGTTTACGGGTTTATGAAATAGGTTCTTGAACCTTAACAAAAAGTAACTATCGTTTTTTTTTTTTTCCTATTTTTTATTTTTTTTTTTTTATTTTACGTTTTCTCCTTCGCATATCTTTGTATATTTTCGTACATTTCATCCGCTTTTATCGTTTATGAATGTTTTCTCTCTTGTCGTACTTTCTTTACATTGTTTTACGTTTATGACGTTTTTCTCTCTTGTCGTGCGTTTTTCTGAGTTTAAATGCGTTTTGTCCATTTTATGCGTTTTCATCTATTTTCGTTTATTTTAACACGTTTTCATAGGTTTTCATAATTTTTTATTACATTTGTGTGTAATTTATATGCTTGTGTACGTTTCTTACGTCTTTTACGTTTTCATACTAGTTTTATGTTTTCTACACCTTTGTATGTTTTATACGTTTGTATGTTTTATACTTGTTATGCTTTATACGTATGTAAAATGTGTATAAAAGCGTGTATAAAAATGTATAAAATTGTGTGAAAACGTGTAAAATAAACAAAATCGTATGAAAGCGGAAAACGTAAGAAAAGCAGAAAAATGTGTCGAAAGCGAAAAAGTAAGAAAAGCGAGATAAAAGCGTAAGAAAACATACAAAGCGTAAGAAAAGCGGATGGAAGTGTAAGAAAATAGGCGAAACGTATAAAAGCGAGCAACGTATAAAAGCGTATGAAACAGAAACCGTAAAAAGGGTCAAAACGTAAGAAAAACGAACAAAATGTATGAAAACCAAATTTTGAGTTAAGTATAAGCGGTCGTTAGGATAAAGGACTAACAACGCAAATGTTTTTGCAAATGGCCGTTAGCTAACGGAAAAACTAACGACAGTTAGTCGAGGGACCATTTTTGAAATTAACGAAAAAAAAAAACTATAGTAGAAGGTTAAAACATACAGAGTAACTTATATAACCGGTGACCAAACTTAAGTAACCTCTTTATAACCAAAAAAACTTTAATAATTTAGGTGAACTTTTTCGCAAATTTTAATAACTTCTTTGTCTATAAACCCTAAGAACCAACAAGCAAAAACCAAAAAAACTTATCCCAAACCACAAATAAGCATGAGAGCCACATAAGCCGAATCAACCAAACGCACTAGCGATATTCTATGTATACCGAGAATCAAGCAAACCAAATAGGATAAAAATATGTATAAATAAACTAAATGGGTTCGAAAATAAGCAAATCAAATTCAAAACTCAAGCGAAAATAAGCAAAACCAAATCACAAATCTGTGATCACCTCGGGTCGGACCCTCACGGGTCATAAACCCGACCCGACAACAAATGACGAAACCAAATAGAACCTCATGAATATAAGACCTTCGTACTCCTTGTTTCTTGACCCAAAACGAAAAAATAAGGCGGCGGTTTGTGGTGGCATGATGGTGAAAGACGGCGGCAGGAGGTGAGGTGGCTGCCGGAGGTGGTTGCCGGCGTCTAGAAGAAAGAGGGTAAAATATTTGGTTATTAGGCCATATGACACCAAACGGTAAGTGTAATCAAAACTATGAAAAAAAGTGTAAAGTCAAGGAAAGATAACGGGCCGGCGAGGTAACATTTCCACAGGGGCCATTTGTGTAGTTTTTGTAAACTTTTGTAATTATGAGATTCCGGGACTCTTTAATGCTCGATAACGATTGACTTAAGGCATGAAATTTACGCCATTGCGTTCAAAATAATTTTTTCGATAAAAACGAGTATTAACACGACTGATTTCTTGTAAATAAGTAATAATCAAATCAAATTGTTTATTGAGTTTACGGTTGTGCCGATACGCGTTGTATGCGGTTTTCACGTTTTACGAGATAACTTCTTATTTTCAAGTCAAATGAGTTTAGGAAAGCTCGTATTTGAAAAATAAATATAATTTATTGTAAAACTAAGTCTGAAAAATTACGAGTTGTTACAGTTTGATATATATATTTTCGTTAATAATAAATTAGCCGTATTTAATATTCAAACACGTATACACATAGATTAAACTTTTAAATAAAATAAATGAGTCCTTATTGAACGTATATATTAAAAAAATAGTTTTCGGATATTCTTACTTGAACTCATAAAGCAGAATAAAATGAGTTGTCGTATACATACATCCTATATTTATTTACATACACATAACTTGCGCTTTTATTTTGATATTTGTAATCTGGTGTAAATTTATAGGAGTATGTTTAATATTTAAAACATAATATATATTGTATTTTTAGAATATAAGGTAGTATAAAGTATAAGGGGGTGTTAGTTTTTTTTTGAAGTTACTAAAAAACATTTAAAATTATAATTTTACATTTAATTTTATACTTAATTTATTTATATTTCAACCACTAACGTTTTATTAATTACTTTCTTCTTTAATTAAGTTTTGTTATAACAAATTTGACACATATTTTTATGCGTTTTTTTCTTTCTCAATCATATTTCTATTAAATTTATTAAAGTTTGATCAAATGGAATCAATTTTAATTTTTATTGACCAATCACATTCTTGCGATTTTGCCTTGGCGTGTTAAATCTAAGCAATGTGATTGATCAAATTATTTTCTAAAAAATATTTGATAAAATCCTACTCAAATGATGTAATTATATTTATTATATAAGAGATTTAACTATTGTTAAATAAAATGTTACACTATCAACTAAACGTGAGGTAAAAAATATATCTGATGTTATATATTTCATATTCTACCCATAAAGAATTAAAGTCCAAAAAGAAATCCATAATAGTCTTGGAACTAAATTTTGAAGGTTGGAAGTAAGGGTATATGTATAAATTACCATGCAAAAAAGCTCCACAAAATCTTAAACGGTTGTTGATAGAACTGTTCATATTGGAGTTTTTTTAACAAAAAGCTTCAAGTTTACCGTCCAAACAAAGCTTTTTATTAGTGAGAGATCTCTCCAAAAGCTTTTACCAAATAAGCCCTTAATAGAAAATTTTAACGAACAAGCATTTAGGGAAAAGTAAGCAGGGAGATTAGAATATCATGAAATTTTTTGTGTTTCATAAGCAACTAGACGAATACATGCGCAAAACGACGGTGCATAACGTCAAATAATTATACATGTGATATCGTGATTTTGGTTTTACTCTGCAAAATTTACGGGTTCAATTTGTAGTCATTAGGAGGAAAAAAAATATGAGTTAGAAGCATAAAAGTTTAAGGATAAAATAATATTTAAAATATTAATTTAGTGATACATGTTATTGCCAAATTTAAATGAGGGTTTAATAATCAAATAACATTACTCAATTTTAAGTTATTTTAAGTTTAAAAAATAAACGCACACTTTTTTATAAGTAGTAAAAATTTTATGCTAATAGTTTTTATATAAAACATTTAGTTAACAAATAGGATTACTTTTTGAAATATTTTCTCATTTCACTTATTTAAAATATTTTATTCGGTTACGAATACTTATATTTTTATCAATTGAAATTCATTTTTATGATGGTCTGAGTCATGAATAGGGTTTTAAATGAACAAGACAAACACGAATAAACCAGAAGATCCCCAACCCTATGCGCTTGGGCTCACTGGAAATGCCGCTAGAAAGAGGGAAAGCGTCCCTAAAAAAATGGCGGCTAATTAGCACTAATGCTAATGGGGACCATCGATCAAGAAAGACTTCGGAGACTGCTATCGAATTGATCAAAAAATAAAGATAGGAGCTTTGTTCATGATCGTTGGTTTAATTTTTAACCGGACATATAAACGGATACGAACGCTTAAATGGACGAATTTTCTTGTTCACGTTTGTTTATTAAGAAAATAAATTGTCCGTGTTCGTTTATATTCGTTTATTAAGACACTAAACGAACGCTACACAAACGTAAACGATAGAACATAAATGAACGTAGACAAACAAACATGAACTTTATCAAATTATGCACTATTTTTTTATTTTTTTTTGAACGACAATGCACAATTTGTTTTATAAGTGTTGTTTTGTTAAAGCAAAACAATTTAAAAAGTATACATTTAAAAGATATGATATATAAACATAAATAAATAAATGATCATAAACGAAGGTTAACGAACGCATAATCGCACATTCACGAACATAAATGAACGGACGCGATTTTTGTTCATGTTCATTCATTAAGTAAACGAACGTAAAATATTATTCATAATCGTTCATTTAATCTATACTCCTTTATAAAGAGTTTGGGACATTCTAAATATAGTAGTCTTAAATTTTTTAAGACCAAAAACATTTCCATCAAAAGAAAGTTACTTTGCTAAGCATAATAATTAAGTATACATATAAATTTAAAAAATAATTAATGTCTTAAATTTTCATACAGTAACGTCCTCCAATATTGATGCATCTCATTTAAACCAAATGAAGACATGTAAAAAAAATGTAATAAATTAAAATACGTGGTTCACCGGAAATTAAAATACGTAAAGTTATTCTTGAAAAACATATATATAAAAAACATTTGTTCGTCACAAAATAGTTCTTGAGTGACTATCATGGCGTTCTTGGTGGGTAGCCTTCAGTAAATAAACAAACATACACGAACTTTCTACTGAACGGTTCATGAAATATTCAACGAATGTTCAATTTGTTTACAGCCCTAGTCATGAATATTATTATACAAGTTCAAAACTAAAATAAAAAAATTCCATGAATTGCTTGGTCAAAAGTTATATGATTTCACTTTTTATGCTTGGGGATTAAACCTACACCACCTTCTTTGTTTGCCCGCATACCGAAGAGGGCTTGGGGATTGAGAGCCCGAGTGCTAGTGATATCAGTATGCGGCAAAAAAGGGTGGGGGAGGTTCATCACCATGGATTCATTGTTCCCTTGGTGGTAAAATGATTTCACTTCTTTCCCATAAGATGCAAATTGGGTCCTTGATGTCATATCAAATACAGTTACTTTGGCTCAAAACAAATTCGAGCAATGCCGGCAAACTCACTAGCTGGAGGTCAGGTTTTCCGTAGGGAAGGGCATGTACCTCGCTTATACAGTATTGGGTATTGTCGTCGTCGTCATCTAAGTTTCCAACTGAGCCCACCAACTTCTATTCCGTGTTTCATCATTAGCCAAATGACCATTTGGTTGAATCCAACTTGATGTTAACCACGATCTATATGTTTGGAACAAATTGAGGCAGTTGATATGCGTTGGTTCTCAACTAACCAAATAAAGCTATTAAAGGAGCAAATGAACTAAACTGGATGAAAACTACCCGTATAGTGCTTCTAACCATTGTAACTCTGTAACATACAACGTAAAGGACAGAGACAGTACAATCACCATGCAAAAATCAAACAACTCCATGCTTTAAAAAGAAAAGTCAGGTAAAGTTTCTTCAGTATTTTCATCTTTCATGCTCCAACAAAGTGCACAATAAAATGGTAAAACAAATTATAAAAACAAAATCATTGTGTAGAAAATTGGATGATGACCTGTATCATTTTACTATATAAAAAGAAAATGCCTCAAATACAAATACCATCAAAGTGTGACACTCTACAACAAAGAGTATAAAACAATCAAAACTGATTCATGGACCGGAATAATAATAAAAAAGAAGAAAACATGTTGAATTTGTTTCACAAGATTATTGCATACCAAAGAAAAATTGGGTACCTCAACGATTCCGCGTTTTGGATATAAACCAAAATCTTAAAATCTTCTCAAAATTGTATTTAGAAGAACGAAAATTGTATCCCATTACTTGCTGCAAATAAGTTATATTCTTCCACAGCATTCATATCCTTCGCACCACAACTATCACCAGATGTTTTCGAACAACTGTTCATCTCAACCTCTTTTCTGGGAGGAGACGCTGAAGCGACTGCATCAGGATTAAACCCGTTTGAGACATCAACGGGTCCACCAAAGTGAAAGAGAGAAAACCCAATGTCACCATTTTGTGTATTGTAAACATTGCCATTTTGTCCTCCTGCACCAGTTGAGAATCCGTTCTGCAAATTGTCAGAATTTTCTTTCTGTTCAATTTTCTGTGTCGTGGGCACAGCTTTGCTGTGGTCTTTAATACCATTGATTGGCGGAACAGGTTGGTACATTGGCAGCTGACCATGGCTTAGTAATGGTGGAGCCAATGGTTGTAGACCACCGACGCCATACTGAAGGAAACCTGAACTATAACCGAATGGGCTAGCAAATAGATAGTGGTTTGGATGCGGTAACGGCATCAGCCCATTAGTTGGGGCAGTGGTCCATGGAACCGGGCCCTGATGATAATAACCCATAGGAGCTTGAAACACCGGAAAATGTATACTCTGAGCTTGCAATGGTGGTTGAATAATATTGTTCCCTTGAGGCTGAGATCCAGGGACACTTTCCGTTGCTTTTGTGTTCTCCGCCTTAATGGTTCCACAATCGGGAAATTCATTCTCGACACAGAGTGACGTTTCTTTGACGGTACCACAATCAGAAAATTCCTTCTCGATACAAAGTGATGTTTCTTTAATCACTTCAGAATGATGGCTGGCATATTCCGAATCTGATGTGGATGACGACTCAGGATTCTGAGGGTTTGAGGAAAATGAAGTATTTCCATCACCTTCACTAAGACATGATGAGCAGCTATCAGAATTTGAGTTACTGCTGCTGCTAGAAGACACGTCTGTTGTCCCACTTAAGGATGAGGTTGCATCCTTCAAATCAATATCCTTTTGATTGGAAGGACTCGAATGGGTCCCGTCTGATGAATCAACCCGCTTGACAGATTCAGTGACACAAGCAGATAGATCAGATCTCTTTTGCGTTTCCATAGGTTCCCATACTTTCTTTGTATATGGTGAATCTCTACCCGAACCATTGTTTCCAGTAATAGTTTTCGCCTTAGGACTGTACTTGCTTTCTGGCTTACTTATTTTGGGTCTGTAATCATTATGTTGGTAGCAATTGCAAGCAGAAGAATCATACCTGCCATTATTTCTATTATTATTAGAACAATGTGATCTCTCGGTGTACCTTGACCCATTTGACCTTCTTATGGGCTTATTTACACCATTAAAGTTACCATTTCTAGGAAAAGCTTCAAAGCCGTCATTATTGTGGAACCGTGGGCCAGGTTTGTTGATGATGGAACCACTTTCGAATCGTCGCCTATCAGACCACTTTGTGCATTGATCGAGATGATAATCTTTCCAGGGTTTCAGTCTCCTGCGTGGGTGCTTTAACTGATCATTATCAAACAAGAGATTCCCGTTTTTCCTATAACTAAATTCTGCATTGGAGTTTTCATCATAATCCAATATTTGTTCCTCTCCGGTATAATCTTCTGATGCATGTATGGATGGGGGAGTATCTTCATCTTGCTCTTCACAATATGTGTTGTTGGTGATAATTATTTCATCGTTATCACTTGTTAGTTCCTCTTTACTGACATCCGAAACGGTAGAAATTTGAGTAGGCTGAGAACAATTTTTTTCTTTTTCCTTTTCCTTACTTCTCAACCTCTCTTTCCTACGAAGTTTTTTTTCTTTCTCTTTTGCTCTTCTGCGCTCTTTTCGTTCTTCTTCATCTCGTTTCTCCTTTTCTTCTTCTTCGAGGAGTTTACACTGAGGAAGAATAGAGTTAAGGAAGCAACATACAGCATAAGCTGGTAAGATGAGGGCGTTGGATAACAAGTCTACAGGTGGTTGGGGTTGAAACGGATCAAGTCGGCTTGACCCGCACATACTTTTCTCAATTTTTTTTTTTTCTTTATACAGATAAGTAATAGGCTTAATATGCTTATAAAAACAAAAACACGATTATAGTAATTAAAATATTTGTACAAAAAATTAGGGGTTGATTACGGGCGAGGTTTAACCTATTTGACTTGTTCCCTTTTAGCAAAACTTTTATTTGACCCATTTGAGATAAAAGCACAGCACAAAAATCAAGCCATTTATAAACGATATCATATCCAAATGAAGGTGTTTACCTGTTTTTCCAAAGTAATTATGTCCTTGCAAGCAACCATCACACGGTGTTCCAATAATTTTAGTGCAAGAGATACAAACATGCTATGTGCATTTTGCCGTGCAGTCCCTTCTCTGAAAGCCTTTTCAACCTATAACAAATAATGGCAAAACTAAAGTCAATCAACAGAACTGTAAATACAAGGAGATTAATATAGATAATTGCCAGATGCCAAAAATTATATAAATAAATGCAAAAACAAGCATAACTGCCTGCTTTCACTGTATGATTTTGACTCTTTGAGCCAGATTTATTTCACTCCTTGCAAAAATACAATAAAAAAACAATTTTGTTTCGAAGAAATAGGAGACTTTTGACGGATTAAGAAAAAATGTAGATGCAACGAAAACCGACACCTGTTTTCCAGAAGCTTACATTCTTTCTTGGTATGAATTCTTTTTGTTTTTTTTCTTGCAATAAAAAGTTAAGTAGAATAATTCAAGAAGTAGGTTACTGCATAATAAAAATTAAGTTAACAGTATAAAAACACCACTAAGAACAGACACGCAATGAGCTCCCAAAGTCAGTCATATTATTTTCCAGAACTTAATGAAGCATCTACAAGGTAGTACGCTGGATTTAATAAATATAATGGAGCATAAGTTAACCTCCTCCACCCATTCAAAAAAAACAAAAGCTAATATTAGAAAACACATAATTAGCTTCTTTTACCTGTTCCTTAAAAATAACTGTTGCAGCATCTAAAAGAAACTCTCGAGCAAGTTCTGGACTCTTCGCATGTTTTTGGGGACGCGAGCATTCCCCGTCTAGCTCATTCCCATCTTTATCCATGGAATCATCATCCTGAAATCCGTCTATACGAATAAGAATCATTTAAGTAGAAAGATACTATAACCATTAGTAGAAAGCAAAAGCTTAACTACCTCTTCTTCCTCGGCCTCTTCTGCATGCTCAAAGAACCTCCTAATGCTTTCACCTCTAGAAATTGTAACAAAACCATCACCGACTACAAGCCTGCCATGAACACAATGTTGACCCTTCAAAGCATGAGCTTTGACCGAAACTTCATTGCAGCGCCCATCAGTTCTCCATGCCCTTAGAGTGATATAACATGAATTCAAACCAGTTAGATCAAGACCACTTGCTTTAACCCTTGCCTTTGATCCAACATTTTCAAATTCTAATATATCAGATTTCCCTTCCCCAGTTCCAACAGCCCATTCATAATGCTCGTATATTCCGGTAGAGTCGGCATAATTTTGATGCCAATCAGCCTGGATTGTGTCAAGAGTAACCTGCAAGAACAACATCGCCTCACTCAGCTGTTCTATGCCTCTACTTTGTTAAAAGAAAATGGAGATTATATAAATTCCAAAGGGCTGGTAATAGCAAGATAAAAAATAACTCGTGGAAGTATTAATGAAAAATTGGGTTACATTTTCTATAGTCGTACGTACATATAGGTGAAGCTTTGAATTATGTTGAAGCTCAAATAGGTAAAAAAGGAAAACGGTCAAATGGATTACATGGATCAAACGGGTTGAAAGTAACTCCATGTATATTAAAATGCAGCACAAAATACAGAAAACAGATACTAATATTTTTTTTTAAAGAAGTGTTTCCAACTATGTTAACCCACACTACAAAACTACCCATCTAATTTCAGATAGGCACAAGATTACCCATTTTGACCTGAACCCAGTTTATTCCATTATCCAACCCTCCTGACCTGACCAAGCACATACATCGAGTTTTATATGTTAATACCTCATACTGGAAGCTTGTATCAGCCACACAGAACCAGCTCGTGCAACGTGCTTCTCTTCTCATGCGCTTAAGTTCCTTTAGCTCCTTAAATTCTCGGATAACATTCTTTCTGCAATCTCTACAAAACCTCTTGCTGTCAAACCTGTGAAATAAGGAGGCAATAATTAAGGTGGTAGCAGAATGTTATTTTGCAAATGATCATCAAAACTTAAGCCAACTACTAGAGTTCAATCAGATGTATTTTATCTTGTCAATGTTCCTCTCATCTGGCAAACTTTACTACCAAAAAAAAGTTCATTTACTGTGTATGCATTTATAAACTGAAAATTCTTTATTCGTCTGATGCCATACCTGCTTTACAATTTTTTGAAAACCCTTCACTTTATTTGCAACTCCCTAGAAAATAAAAGTTAATAATATAACCAATACATAAATAACTATTCCTACACCAGCAGATAAAACGTTTACACACTAGCTGTATATCGAGTTACTAGAAGTTCAAAGTAGAGCTTCTTACATACAAAAACAATATGCAACCAACAAGACATCAGTGAAATCTAGATGCAACTTCTTCCACGTAAATGCACCAAGCAAGGCAACAACACAATCAAACCAACAAGACATCAGTAAAAACTAGATTCAACTTCGTCTACGTACATGCACCGAGCAAGGCAACGACAAAATCAGTCACTTCTACACTACTCGTGTTATTTACTTTATTTAAGAGAGTAAAGAAAATGCTAGTCATGAAAAAAGCAATAAATTTGTACCCTCATTTTCTTTTTTACAGAGAGAAACAAAAGAACATGAGGTGGGAGAGGAGGAGGGATTTAATGAGCTTTTCTTACAAACTTTCCTCCCATTTTCGGGAAGAAAGTGAAGGAAAAGTGTAGCAAATTTATGTAATGACAAAACCGTCTTAAATGAGTACCTTTATAATTACCAAATATTTACACATTCAAAACACAATAGTAAAACTGATCGTAATGACAAAACCGCCAGTAATGAGCTTTTCTTTCCTTTCCATCACTTTCCTTCCAACTCAAGAACATTAATAAATTACGGCTAAGCCTTTCTTTTCATTTCCTTTTAACAAATCAGAAACAGAAACCTAGCGCTTGGAACACTTAATAGAGGTAGCCATACCAACGAATGGATGAAGACAAAGGGATCAACAAAATGCATTCCATGCATAATTCAGGGTAAACAAAAAGGCAAATGAGTTACTCTTTTTGGAGGAAACATAGTTGGATCACTACGAATTCAGCGAGTTTAGTTAAGTAGCTGAACTAGGTTGTTATGGGCACACCAAATAAAGGGAAATGACAATTAAGTGAACTAAATACTTATGTTAGAAGAACTTATTCATCTGATGTAGTTTTACTTATTCTGATAAGTGTTAATCTCTGGCTCATTCATTAATTACACAGCACGTATAAGGAAATATGAATGCTTCCCTGTTCATGATAGGGTAATTTCATTCGTTACTAATAAAGTTTGTAACCAATACCAACCTGTACATTAGCCGTTCCATAAAATCTTCTTCCTTCATCCTTAAAAGAGAATAGCGGGTCTCCTCTCCTAGTGCAGACCAAAAATCAACCAAAGTGCCAACAGATAGTCTGGCAGTATGCAATGCGCATGTTTCCCGACTCCCGTGACCTCTGCCATATCCCACCATCCCTTGACTAATCCATCCACGACCTCCTCCTCCACATGCGTCGGGATAAAGTTTTTCACGCTCCCGCTCCCTTGATCTGGCACTGTCAAAGACCTGATTTGAGCGTAATATGAGATAAAAACATTACCACTCCAGAAAAATAATATGACAAATAGTAATCAGTATGACAACTATACAGGCATCGGGCATGTACATTTTGGAGCCCCTTTAAATATTTTGCACAAATATAGCAATCCAGAAGGGTAAGTGTTCCATCCTTGGTAGTAGTTAGACCACCCCAAGGGTGAACAGATGGATCTTGAACACCATCATTGCCCTCAATTGCCAAACTAGCATCCTCACCCTTTCGAGATTTTGAGGCTCCAAGTCTATTGCCAGAACCCAGGCCATATGTTGCCTCTAGCTGCAATGACTTTCCATACATAACAATCTGCATAAAACCTTCTAGAAGTAACCCATTGCATCTGGAGCAATACATATTCTTACGAGCTTGTTCAAAAAGACTTTGCTTGTCAATCCTCAGGAGCTCTTGCCTAGCTTGCAGCGGTAAGTCGCTCCAGAACTACACAAATAACACAAACCCTTTAATTACGATATATCATCAATATGCACGCCATACAATAGCAACACAATACTTTCGACATTGCAATGCCAGTTTTATCACTTAAAAAAAAAACTTTTTTTTCCTAGCATTGTAGTTCCAAAAAATGAAACACGTGATCATGTCGTACTACCAATTACATCTACTTTCAAATAATGCAAGTGAAACTTGTGCACAAATATTTGTTAAATAAATACGTTTACAAATCCAAGGACCCTTGGGTAAACCTATGCCTCTTGAAATCTATCGCACAGATAAGTCGACTCAACTCCGAAACACAATTAACCAAACACAACTCCAATATAACACCACAAGCTACAAAAAACAATGCTATCCACTTCTATCTATATCTATATCTATTCTATACTACTTTATAATGCATTTAGGCCTTCTAAAATTAGAAGGCTTAAAAATTCAGACCTTTTTACTTGCTTATTATGGAAAGAGTTTTTCTAACCAAAAATTAAGATAAGGAGCTCAATCATGAGATGACATGTGTCACTTCTTAACAAACTCTAAGCCTAACTTCTAACAAACTCCAAGCCTAACTCTAACCACTAAAAATTAAGATAAAGAGCTCCAATTATAAAATGACATGTGTCATTTCTCAACTAAAAATTCATCTTTATTTTAAATTAAAATATCTTTTATCTACTTATTTTTTATAATCTAATTTCACCATATTTTCTAAAATTTTATGCTCTTTAATTCAACATCCATTTTGATATATTTTTATGAGTTTTTGTTTTTATATTTTTAATGGGTTTATTTTATTTTAATTCAAATTTTTACAACTTTAACCTTTATTTCATTTATTTCAATCAATATAATCTTGATTCGTCAAAATCATATACTTTTGGGGTAGTGTTTGACGTAAGAGATTGCGAGGTATTTCTATATGCGGGAATAATGATGTCGCGGAAAGCTACGGAAAGTTACGGGTAACCCAAACAAACACTTACAACTAACACATATACATTGGAAGTGTTGTGAAACGAATTCACTTACGGGTAAGCAAACACATATAACTATACTTATCGCCGCCATTGTGCGCGGGTATCCGACTAGTCATATAATAACATCGTTTACTACTCTTCCTTACTTGCCTACTTAATCAAAGCAACTCGCACCAAAAAATCACATCATATTTACCGCTTACGAAACATAACATTTACCCGACATAACATCTACTAATCACATCTTAAATACTAAAGTTACAAATACAAATTTACACATAAACAACAAACTCACAAAACCCTACTTAGGCATACGAAAGTTAACATTGAACCAACACATAATATCAACTAATCACAACATACTACTTACATATATAAAAGTCAACACTGAACTGACAAATTAAACATCTACTAATCATACCATCCTACTTACAAATATGAAAGTTAACACTGAACCGACACATTAAACATCTACTAATCACAACATCCTATTTATGTATATAAAAGTTAACATTGAAACAACAGATTAAACATCTACTAATCATACATCCTACTTACATATACGAAAGTTAATACTGAACCGACACATTAAACATCCACTAATCACAACATCCAACTTACATACATGAAAGTTAACACTGAACCAACACATTAAACATTTACGAATCACAACATCTAACTTACTTACATGAAAGTTAACATTCAACAGACACATACATCTAATAATCACACCAGATTCACTCCTAACAGTAACCAATACAAATTCACATATAAACAACAAAATCACAATGTCCTATGAAACTTAACATTTGACCGACACATAAGATCAACTAATCACAACATCCTACTTACGTATACAGAACTCAACATTCAATTGACATATAACATATACTCATCACAACATCCTACTTACCTATACGAAACTCAACGACACATAACGTCTATTAATCACAACTCTTAACTCCAAACCGTAACAAAAAAAATCAAACATAAAAAGCAAAATCACAGCATCCTACTTACCACTTAGGTAACTTACCATTTAACAGATACATAACATTTACTAATCACAAGTCTTGGTTTAAAAATGCGCGCATCATTGCGCAAATTGCAAGCATCATTGCATTGCATTTAGAATTTCGCATCATGACACCTAATGCGAGGCCATTCCAGATTGCATTCGCAATTGACCGCAATTTATCGCATTTGTGTAATGCTAGCAATAGTCGCAATTAGTGCAATTTGGAATTTAGGCTGATTTATGAAGCCCGACTATTTTAATAAGGACCTTAATAAATGACATCCATAAAAATACACAATGGCAACCATAGTTCTTGCCCTACATCTAAATTACCCCATTTTTATTTCATTAAGCTCATGGTGGTTCGACAAATTTTACAAAGTGAGTAAATTCTTTGATTTACTTTAATGCATAATCGAATAGTTTTCTTCTTTCTGTTTTGTGATTCAAGTTGTAAAAATCATATGTTCTTCTTTGATTATAGTAATCACATATGTTATTTTATTAGGTACAAAGTGACTTAATTTATTTGATTCAACATTAGAACTCATTTATTGTTCAGCTTTGACTAAACTTTATAATACTAACTTTTGCAATTGATTTAATTATAAGTAAATTATGATTCTTTGTTACTGATATAACTTGCATCTTGTAAGTATACTTTTGATATATTGTAACATCATGTCATCATCTACTTTTGATTATGTTAGTGTTTTATTTATAAGTTTGTTGTATTTACTTGGTACTTGGTAAAAATATAATATTTACAAATATTTTTTTCACTTTCTTAATACTAAACGCATCGTGTCTAAATTGCGCTCGCATTCGCATCACGCATTACGCATCGGCCTTTGGGACCTTGAGCGCATCGGATCGCAAAACGCAATTTTAAACCAATATCACAACATCTTAACTACTAATGTAATGAATAAGTTTACATATAAACAACAAAATCACAACATCCTACTTATCACTTACGAAACTTAACATTTAACCGACACATAACATCTACTAATCACAAAATCGTAACTACCAACGTAATGAATACAAATTCACATGTAAACAACAAACTCACAAAATCCTACTTACATATACGAAAGTTAACATTTAACTAGCACATAACATCTACTAATCACAACAGACTAATTAATAACGTAACGAATACAAATTCAGACATAAACAACAAAATCACAACATCTTACTTACATATACGAAAGTTAACATTTAACCGATACATAAAACATCTACTAATCAGCACATACGTATATGAAACTTCATATTCAACCGACACATAAACATCACAGCATCGTAACTACTTACGTATACGAAACTTAAACATTTAACCGACGCGTAACCTGGGTTTTAAAAAGCGCGAAGCGCTCCGTTGCGCTAAGGGTCAAAAAACCGAAGCGCGAGGCGATGAGGCGAAAGCGCACGCCTTTCGTAGGCGAGGCGCATACTTTGTACTAAACGATTATAACTTCGTTAGAAAGCATAATTCATATATAAAAACACATAAAGAAGACATTTAACAACAATAACACCGATTCATTCCCCATTCATTCTCAAAGTTTGCGATTCCATATCGCTAAAATGCTACATATTACAAAACACAGATCATAAGCTTATCAAATTCCTACAGGACAATAACAAAAGGACCACAAAGGGATGCATGTGACCAAAAACCATGCAATGCATAAGAATGAATGGGGATTTATGCAAATCAGAAGAAAGCATACATTCCCCATTCATTCTCAAAGTTTGGGGTTCCCTGTCTCCAATTATTTTTCTTATTGAAGGTTTTCTTAAAGCCCAATTCCCAACTAGAAGGGACTAACAATAGTCCATTTAAACCCTTCTAGTTTTATTGTCCTTTTTAGACCCATAAACACATGAGGCGTTAAAAAGCGCTCTTCAAAGGCGCCAAAAAGCACCGCCTTTTCTCGCCTTTTGTAATGGTCGCATCGAGGGTCCCGATGCGATGACCTTCTTGCCTCGGCTCGCCTCACGCCTTAGGCGCAAAAGGCGCTTTTTAAACACAGCAGTAACATCTACTAACCACAACATCGTAACTACTTACGTATACGAAACTTAAACATCTAACCGACGCGTAACATCTACTAACCACAACACTGTAACTACTTACGTATACGAACTTAAACATCTAACCGACGCGTAACATCTACTAACCACAACATCGTAACTACTTACGTATACGAAACTTAAACATTTAACCGACGCGTAACATCTACTAACCACAACACCGTAACTACTTAATCTGAAACTTAAACATCTAACCGGCGCGTAACATCTACTAATCACAACAATCTAATCAAATAACCGTAAACATCAATATCACATCATCTATAAGATCTAACAATCAAATTAACAAACTACCTTCTGAAGCTGATTAAAAGTAACATCATCTCTTCGTTTCGACCAAAACGCAGCATTCGACTTAACCGAAACTGATCCATACGACGTCGTCATATCATCACCATCATCATCATTCCTTAATTCCGGCATATCTCAATTATATAATCAATTCTCCATCAATCAATCAATCAAAACCTAATCAACACTATATAAAACAAGCAATAATTAAAATTAAATTGAATTAGATGATAATTAATTGATAATTAATTAAATAATAAATGAATTGTGATGTAATTAGGTGTATACCTGATCTGAGAATTAAGAAGATGTGATGATGAAGGAGGAGAAGGGTTTTCGATGAGATTTGGTGGTTGTGTAAATGTGTGTGATTTTAGTGTGTGATGGAATTTATATGTTGTGAGATTCACCATGTGTTGTGTAGTTATGGTTAAAAAGATGGAGATACTGTTACATTACTAGTCTTTCTTTTTTTAGTTTATTTTTTTTTTACTTTAACCTAATAAAACAATATTACACTCTTTATTATAAACTACGAGGTATCTGCATGTTGCGGTGACGGGTATTATGTGATTAAAGTCCGAGTTGATCAACCTGAGAAAAAAACAAAAAAAATAATCTCGGTACAGCAACGGTTCTGACGGTTCTCTCGGGTTCGTTTTCGGCCGGCTTTTGTTGACTAGTTGAACCGGTGATGACTTTGGTTCCTGGTTAAACTAGTTGAACACGTTGTCTGGTCAAGTTTGTAAAGCCATATGTACCATGAACTTGTTTTCATAGAAATTGAATGAAGCTTTGTGTGTTTTATTAGTTTGTACAATATGTATGATAACATGTATTTATCATTTTAAAGGTGTTTTAAAAATAACATTTATTAGACGAGTTAAAAAGTTAATATGTAGTTATGGTTATAGACGATTTTTTTATATTGTATGATTTTAATTGCTTTTTTAAGTATTTTTACAAAAGTGGATTAAGTATTATAATTAACGCGATGCGGCGGCGGATACCCTGAAATAAAAATTTCAATGAACCATGCTTTATAATCTGAAACGTTTTATGTGACGATAAATTTTGGATGCCAAAAGTTTCATATCGCATATTTCAACTCTTTAGAATATTATAGTAGAGACTCTTTCGGCGTTCGACGGGCGGTATCAGTAATAAAACTTTCGACAAAAAAATTTTCAAATTTATGTTTTCTCTTACAATAACTTTACCAATAGCGAAAAATAATGAGTTTGAGTAACTTTTAAGAACAAGATGAGGCGTATTTAAAATAAAAGAATGATCACTTAACGTTTTATTAGATATTTATTACCAATGACAATTAACTCACTTACTATTTTAACAATCTAGTGAAGTATTCCTTTTAGGATATGTAACACCCCAAATCTCGACAAATGGAAGACTTAATCAAGTTTTCGGGCGTTACTTTTGGATTGGTATCGCACAAGTAAAATGAAAGATAACCATTTAACCATTTAAAACCAATCCCAAATCAAATATTCAAACATTTAATCCAGAAGATATAAATTTTAGGCCCAAAACATAGTTTAACATAATAGGTCCCATTGTTTATCAGTCGAAAATGATCCTTGAACCACGCCTCCATGCCAAGCTTCCACACATCAAATAATCCAAACATCTCTCAAATACACGAGAAATCAAGTTAAAAGGTCACCATTTGGTGAGTTCATAGGTTTAAGTTCAACAAAATCATAGTGGACCTGTAAGAGTTGATTTGCTATGCAAGACCTAGATAGAATAATACCGTTTGCACACGCACAGATCCTACCCGGATCACCAACCATATAATAACTTACTCGGGCCCCTGCGACTCTAGTCCAGCACTGTGACACACGGTAAATTTCCACTAAAAATTTAACTGATAATTAGTAATTTATTATTACTAAGCCTAAGTCATTAAGCATGCATAAGCTTTGCACGATCATTTGAGTAGTTAACTCGCATCTGATGAGATAAGCGCATAACTTTGCATTCATATCATTTTATGAATATTTCATTTTGTCTTATGATTTAAATTGTGAGGCGAGAGGTTATCTCGTTTTCTCGATGACGAAACCTTTGCGCGTCCGACACTATGATAAGGGCAAACAAAGCAAATAATAAACCCCGTAATGGAAAATATTACCAAGATAATAATATTTCCGAAGCGTATCTAGAAGATACTACATTTTTAAAACTATCGAACTTTAATATTGCAGTCACAGTTTTATAACGCGGGATACCAACATGCTTAATGCAATATTTACCTTAAAGTATAACACTTTGTAATTTAAAGTATTGAAACAAACATAAAATTGTACAAACTAATTTAACAAAAACACAAAACACAATTACCTACCCTACATATCACCGCCCCCTTTTATTTTATCGTTTTCTGCCTTTTATTCCCACACGTTTCCTCTTCATCTCACAAGATAATACCACAAATCTTTGTCTTCCCAAAGAAGCTATCTACCTTTCCCTGCTACCCATGCCATACGCCTAGGCCGAATCTCCCAAAAGGAGAAAAACCCAACATGTCTTTCCATCTTGTTCTTCTCACTCATACCAAAACCATGAAAGATTTCTTCTCCAAAAACCATCCTTGATGCGCCGGCCATGGTTCGAAAGAATCCAAGGGGAATCAAAAGAAACATATCTCTACTCAAATCCATCTTGAGCCAATTCACAAGATTCGTCTATCCTTGAAGCTAGCCAATTTAAACTAATCCAAGACCCAAGGAAGAAAGAGGAGTCAAACCCTCTTGTTGTTCTACTCTTTTTATTTGGACCGAACCACAGAGTCACAAACATCCCCTAAATCGTTTAGTCACAAAACTTCTCGAGGTGCAAAAGGTGTGGTGGTGATTCCTGTTGGTTCGGGTTTATTTCGTGTTGTAATCGGGTTGTGTCGAAAAGTATTTCCTTCCTTGTGTCGAGACTCTCAACTGGTTTGTAAGAATCTTTAATTTCTTTTCTTTCAATATGTATCTTTCTTCAAGTATTAATGAATTATAATCTGGACATAAGTCACATCTTGTTTAATATCTTAAAGATGAAATGCTAAGTTTAGTGTTCTTGTTGATGACAAATCGTGTGAAATAATTTAGTCTCAAGTAAATTTAGTTGTTGTTGGGTTCTTTTGTTTTGATTTTGTCGAATCCTTGAAACAAAGAAAAACGAGAGTTTTGGGTAGACTAAGAACTAGTAATACTTGATACTTGGTAAACAACCTATGTTGCTCTAGACTTAAGAATTGGGTCGGTTTGGGTTACTGTCGAGATGAGTTTTGGTAACACTTGCAAATGTAGAGATGTCGAGTTTGTCGAGAATAGGAAACAAGGAAGACTAGGTGAGTCAAGCTTTGTATAAGTCCACTAAAAATGCTAGAAAATACTAAGTTTTGAATCCAGGAAACTAGCATTAGTTTCGACATGTTTGTCTAAGTACTCAACCTTTATGTAAACCTCGGTAGCTAGTGTCGGACTCTGGCTATACATTTAACCGAACCAATCACATCATCCTTTGTAAGCATGATGAGTTTTGCTTCGACCAAGAACCCACTTGAGTACTCGGAGCATTTTCGTTCCATGTCTTGTCGATGCTTCACATAGATATGCATCCCAAGTTAGTTATCACCTTGTCATTGTAAGTTTGCTCGAGAACTAAGTGTTGTTGGTTAATTTAGTGAAACCGGACTCAAAATAACTTAGGTGTTGGGAGAGTGGAACCTTGATGTTACTCGACCAACCTTTCATCTAAGTACATCTAGCAATAAGAGTCGAGTTGTGTTTGAAGTAAACCAAAGGCTCACTATGGTCGTCAACACTTTTTCTCTTTTCTCTTGTGTCACTACGTAGCAACGGGGAACCAAGTCGAGTAGTACTCGACCCAAACACATGTTTCGTCACACCTTGCTCATACTTTCAGTGAAGGGATTAGCCAAGTCTCGCTAGAAACAAACTCCAACCATAGCCACTTTTCCTTCGTTACTTCATTTTCAATAAGGAAGACTTTCCATCAAAATAAGATGTGATTGAGTCATAAAAATGTCAAGTTGAAGCACTTGACTACCTTTCCCACTTGCATCAATATTGACCCACGGTAACAAAGTTTGAAGGTAATCTGTCTCTTAAAAACTAGTACATGTCTACCTATAAAAGCATGCTAGTACTTGACATCTTATTTTGAAGTTAAAACTTCGTACAAAACACCTTTTTGTATCACTTGAGCCGCAGCTCAGTTAGCATCCCAACAAAAATGTCATGCGCTATCAAGTAGCCAAGCCCATTTCTACATGTGTTCACTCCGGGCCCAGGCCCAATCCTTGTTCCCTGCTGCAAGCAACACGGGCCACAGCCCATGACATTTCGGATATTCATTTGGTAGTCCAAGCCAAACCGCAAAAATAAACTCAAAATGTGTAATGATTCGACATAAACAACAAGTATTTTAAAACACGTTTCGCCTAACAATGTCTACGACCACTTTTAACGTCGAATTTATGAGCAAACGTATGTCAAGAAAAATTTCCGTTTAAAACGACATATATATATATATATATATGTACGGAACAAGTTATGATAAATAAATAGAGACCACCAATTCATTTTATCATGCAATAAACTTTATCGTCTCCAAATTCAACTTACATGTTTTCTAAATACAATTGGAAAAATAAACAAATACTAGTTTTGACAATATCATTTTGCGTCAACTAAAATAAGTATATACACATTTATATACTTACTAGTGGAACATTGTAATATCAAACTTTGGATATTAAAACCATACTAGAGTCAACATGAAAAGTATATATACATTCATATACTTACTAGAAAAATCTTTCAATTATTTTTACAAGCTAAAGTATAGTTTTAATACAATTATGAAAACAATTAAACTACTTTGAGTAAGCAACACTTAAAACAATGAACTAAATCTTGCCCTCCTTATCTAGGTCGCGTGTCGGTGCCGCTTCACAATATTCACTAAGTCCTACTTTTGGATTGCACATTTGCTAAGGTGAGTTTCATAGCCCCACTTTTACTTGATAAATTATTTTATACATTTTGGGGTGAGAAATATGCAAAACATTTTATGGACCAAAACTATAACATGATTACTATTACGTGGTTTAGCCTAAGCCCTTATGTCCCTAGAAAATGCCCTTTTTCATGAACCGTCAATTCCCATTGGGAAACGCGAATGTTATAAATAGATCTATTGAGGTGACTCCTCCGTTCGGTTGGCCATGCTTAGGCAAGGCGAAACGTATACCATGTCGAATCAAGTGTTGAGGACAAGACACTTGCTATGGGCCCCTATATTGTATGACATCTTTTAGCATCGTAAACGTCGTAGTATCGGTTGCATGAACTTAGAGCTAACGTAATAGACTTTCATCCATATAACATTATATTCGTTGTAATGATTATATGACTTTGCTTATGGTCCAAGCTTACTATTTTAATTTAAACCTATGAACTCACCTGACTTTTAGTGACCTTTTAGCATATTTTCTCGGTGTTTGAGTTATATTCATGAAGGCAAGGCAAGAAGCGGATGTATGGTCGTAGTAGTATTAAAGAAGTGTTTTACACAAAATGATGTTTTTACATTGGGACCACTAAAACTAATGGGATGTACCCATTTATTTAAATTATGTTGTAAGACAATGTTTTAAAACTATTTTATGAAATCAAGCGGAGTATGTATTCCGTTCTTTATTACTTGTGTTATGATTCACCAATCCGTAGCAGCGCCCCTAATTACACGTATGCTTCCGCTAAACAAAATTTGGGGTGTTACAGATTAACATCGAGCCTAAGTTATAGAGAACTAGGTACATATAAACCCTAAACTATAACTACTTTTCACAAAAACATCATACTACGATCACGAGATGCCGCTTGCCTTACTTGCCATTTTACTTAGAATGCATTTAAATAGGATTACATGTTTTATTTCCTATTTACTTATACACTATTTCATATCCATCATGAGCATATTTTCCACATACTTACACATATGCACAGTCTTGTCACAGACCATGCCTTCACCAGCCATTCCTCACGATGTTCAAGAGGACATCCTACTTGCTCACTCACCGCCATCCGCCACTTGCACACTTAGCCACCGATCCGTGCGTGCGGTCACACTAGCGATCGACCGGCTATTGCACCTACTCCACCTATACCTACCCACCACCGCTCCATCGCCTTTGTTGGCAGCGAAAACCCGTATGATTGTGAGAGTACCGGATATCGAGAGCGGTATTCATTTGTGCTCTGCATTAGCTACTCGGATGACCCGAGCTACTTACATGGGTCCTCTTCTACTTCGAGTCATCTACACCATCATCCACCGAGTCACCACCTCATCGAGACTCGGAGATCTACCGATTCCTACTGGAGGAAGACAGGAAGAAGATCAGGAAGAGGATCCCGAGGAGGAACTACGGAACCTATGCCGATCGAGTGTTCCGGTTATGTTGCACAGCAGAAGATATGAGTACAGTGGTCGGAGATTGTCCAGAGTATATGGGAGTTAGGACGAGCTCGGGATGGCTTAGAGATTAGCGATGACATGGATATTGATGCACCATTTGGATTAGGGAGAGCCGCTTTTCTCCACAAATCGGGAGGAGAGTAGTGAGGTTGATTGAGAGATATTGATTGCTTGATCGATTCGGTACCACATATCGCTAGTCCGAGCTACGATCCATCATCACCTTCGTTTGTACCATCTGCAGCAGATATGGGCGCCTTGAGCGCACTAATCGACGACTTGAGACCATTGAGAAGCCGCACGGTTGAGGCATAGAGCGAGCGCACCTATCAAGATCTCCGGATGGTGATCCGACCCTCATTGAGAGGATATTTATCCGATTGGACTCTCGTGAGACTCGCTAGGAGTCCATTCGATCGCTAGAGAGGATCGATCCAACACGCTTGCAAGCTTGCGAGCGGCGTGTTGAGGTTTGAACCGAGTTACGGATATATTGTATGAGGCGTGGAGCTCGAGAGACACGAGAGGATGCGACCGGGTTTTAGGGTTGAGACTCGGGTTGAGGGCGCCGAGAGTTTGACAGAGTAACGAGCCTTGGGTAAAGGTGAAGCTCGAGACACGGACGACTGTAGGAGCTAGAAGGCGTCCGGTGGATTGCTAGAGATCTTGTCGCAGAAGGATGGCGAGGACTCACGGTTTAGAGTCTATGTTAGCATCTCGGATGAGGCGTATCGCGAGTTTGGAGGATACGCAATGAGAGTTAGTTGCTACCATCGAGCGATTACGCATCGAGCGTGGACATCCTTAGATCCTATTGCATGATGTATTACACTAAACTGAACTATAACAGTTAGTGTTAGTTATCACTCTTGTACTTCAGTTGTATTTCCGTTGTATTTCCATTGTATTTCCATTGTATTCCGTTGTATTTCGGTTGTATTCCAGCTAGTATCTCATCATGTACCGTAGGAACCTTGTAACCGAAGTTCTATCTATGTCAAACTTATTTTCCTATCCAATTGTCTTTACTTTTATAGATTGCTCATATGATCTATCTACGGTAACCACACTATTACGTGGCACTTACCTTGTTTAAAAGGTTCTATATCTCATCACCTTTCTTACTGCAGAAATGCCGCCAAAACGAAGATCAAAACGTACCAACCCTGGTGGAGCCTCCAATGCTCCAATTCCAGCGAGAGTCACTCGCAACCAAGCTGCAAATCTTTGCTATTCCAAAGCAGTCACACTGCGATCGATCTGAAGCCACTACTCCCGCTAGGACTACTCCAATCCAACCTATCATGAATCAAGCCATGATTGACCAACTAGTCAATGGCGGTAAACGCCGCTTTGTCAGCAAAGAAACCACTAGTCTACTAATGCTGGAACTTCAAGACCACCCACTCACAACCGCACTTGTACTTATCAAGACTTTCGTAAAACCATGGTGGAGGCTTTAGTGGAACCGGAAGGAGCTATCGGTCGACTAGATGGATCGAAAAGCTCGAGATTGTGTTCGAATGCAATGTGAAGAAGAGTCTAAGGTTAAGTATGCATCATTCACTTTCACGGATCTTCGCTGACTGGTGGAACAATTTTCTGAAATCCGCTAGTATCGATGTTGCCTATGCCATGCCATGGGAGAACTTCAAGGAAATGGTACTTCGAAAGTACTGTCCTCGTAATGAGATCAAGAAGCTCGAGCATGAGTTTTGGAACCTCAAGGTTCAAGGCACCAATATGGCTGCTTATAATCAACGATTTCAAGAATTAGCCTTATTGTGTCCTGAAATGGTTCCCACTGAGACCCGATTGTTAGAGAGATACATCGGAGGACTGCCCCAACCTATCAAGGGCAATGTAACCACTTCTAAGGTCACCGATCTTCATGAAACCATCAAGTAGCCAACAAACTCATGGACCAAGTGATTGAGGATTCCATGGACAAAGTGGTTGACAATAAAAGGAAATGGGATGACCATACTCAAGGCTACAACAACAATGAATACCGTGGCAACAACAGAGGAACAACCGCAACAATCAAAACAAGAGGCAAAATGTTGCTAGAGCTTATGCGATGAATGTTGGGAAAGAAAACCGTACTCGTGGATCGCACTATTGTGTAATCGATGCACACCGCATCACAAGGGCGATGTAAAGTCAATCCGTAATTGTCGAAAATCGGACACTTAACCGAGAACTGCAGTCCGAATCATTGGCGACAGCTCAAACGACTCAACTCGGGACCCAAAGCTAATATAACTTGCTTTGGTTGTGGTGAAAAAGGGCATTATAAGAATGAATGCCGAAAGACCGTAAACCAAGGCCGTGAAGGAAATCAAGGAAACCGAGGAAATCCGTGAAGCCATGGAATGGCGGGATTCGTGAAATGTTGAACAAACGAGTAATCGTGGAAATGGAGAAGGAGCTCGTGGGAGAGTCTATCGCAGTAACCAAAGTGGAAGCTCGGAAGACCGAATGTTGTGACGGGCACGTTCCTTATAAATAACCGTTATGCATCCATATTGTTTGATCACGGGGCCGATAGGAGTTTTGTTTCTAATACATTTAGTCCACTACTCGATATTGCCCCAACCGCATTAGGAAATGCATACAACGTGGAACTAGCTAATGGTAACATAGAAAGGGTAGATACCATCATAAGAGGTTGCACCTTAACCCGTTAAACCACCCATTCAATATCGACTTGATACCGGTAGTATTGGGTAGTTTCGATGTCATTGTCGGAATGGATTGGTTAGCAAAATATCATGTCGCCATCATTTGTGACGAAGCTCGCTCGAATACCCTATGGAGATGAAGTCCTAACAATAGAAGGAGCAGTGACGGAAGAAACACTTCAAGGCGCATGTCATTTCTGCACTAAGGTGTTGAGGTGTATCGAGGAAGGATGTCACATCTTCCTAGCACAAGTCACGGAAAAGACGAAGCGGAAAAGAAGAAAACGTCTCGAGGACGTGCCAATAGTGAGAGAATTTCCGAGGTCTTTCACGAAGACTTACCAGACTTCCGCCACCGACAGTTGAATTTCATATTGATTTAGTGCACAGTGCCGCACCTGCTGGCAAGAGCACCTTATCGATTAGCTCCAACGGAACTCCGTGAGTTATCGAACCGGTTGTCGAATGCGGAAAAAGGATTCATTAGACCAAGCTCATCACCATGGGGAGCACCATTCTTATTCGTCAAGAAGAAGGACGGAACTTTCGAATGTGCATTGACTATCGTGAATTGAATAAACTAACCATTAAGAACCGCTACCCACTACCGAGAATCGATGACTTATTCAACCAACTTCGTGGTTCAAGTGTTTATTCAAAATCGACTTAAGGTCCGGATACCATCAACTAAGGGTTCGAAGAAGACATTCCCAAAACCGCCTTCGTAACTCGTTATGGACATTACGAGTTCCAAGTCATGCCTTTGGGTCGACCAACGCGCCACCGTGTTCATGGACCTCATGAACCGAGTGTAAACCTTACTTGGATAAATTTGTGATCGTATTCATTGACGATATCCTAATTTATTCCAAGAGTGTGAAAGAACACGAAGAGCATCTTAGATTGATCTTGGAATTGTTGAAGAAGGAAGAAGCGATGCGAAGTTCTCAAAGTGTGAGTTTGGATACCCATTGTGCAATTCTTAGGTCATGTAATCGATGCAGTGGCATACATGTAGATCCCGCTAAGATCGAGTCAATAAAGGATTGGGCGACACCCACAACTCCTCTTGAAATACGCCAATTCTTAGGACTCATTGGGTACTCTGTAGGTTCATTGAAGGTTTCTCAAAGATTGCCAAATCTTTAACCAAGCTAACCCGAAAACACCAAGTTTGACTGGGAGAAAAGGAAGAAGAAGCTTTTCAACTCCTTAAAGAAAATTGTGTAGTGCACCCATACCGGCCTTACCCGAGGGTAGTGAAGACTTTTTGTTTATTGTGACGCTCACACAAAGGGCTTGGAGCGGTGCTAATGCAAAAGAGAAAGTGATAGCATACGCCTCACGCCACCAAGACTCATGAGAAAAACTACACAACACACGATTTGGAGTTAGGATCAGTTGTATTCGCACTCAGAATTTGGAGACACTACTTGTATGGCACAAAGTGTGTCGTATACACCGATCACAAAAGTCTACAACACATTTTGGATCAGAAAGAAGCTGAACATGAGACAGTAGATGGTTGGAATTACTCGGTGATTATGATTGCGAAATTGTTACCATCCGGTAAAGCGAATGTAGTAGGCGATGCTCTCGGTGGGAAAGAGCGACCACAACCTCTTAGAGTCGATCCTTGGGTATGACAATTAGTTCACCTCTCCCAACCAAGATTCTTGAGGCTCGATTGGAAGCACTCAGGAGGAAAATCGTCCGAATGAGAACGCTACGGAATGCGAGAAAGTGAAAATGGATTCGTGAAAAGGTCGGACGAACTTTGTGTTCAAAGAGCTAAGTTGGATACCACTACTGAGGAATTAGCGACATTATTATTCATGAATCCCATAAGTCTAAATACTCCATCCACCCAGGATCCGAAAAAATGTACCTTGATTTGAAGAAATTGTACTGGTGGCCCAACATGAAAGCCGACATTGCAACATATGTCAGCCGGTGTTTAACTTGTTCAAAGGTTAAAGCTGAACATCAGAGACCCTCAGGCCTACTAGTACAACCCGAAATCCCCGAGTGGAAATGGGAACGTATAACAATGGACTTTATCACTAAGTTACCTAAAACCTCTAAAGGCTACGACACTATTTGGGTAATAGTTGACCGTCTCACCAAATCAGCACATTTCCTACCAATGAAAGAGAGTGATGGAATGGAAAAACTTGCACAACTATACCTGAAGGAAATCATCGCACGCCATGGTGTACCAATTTCCATCATTTCGAGACGAGAGATAATGTTTCACCTCAAACTTAAAATCACTTCAAGATGCTTTAGGGTCTAACCTCGACATGAGCACCGCTACCATCCTCAAACCGATGGACGAGCAAGAGAACAATCCAAACATCGGAGGATATGCTAAGAGCATGTGTGATAGACTTTGGAAATGGTTGGGATAAGCACTTGCCACTAGTGAATTTTCTTACAATAACGCCTATCACACAAGTATCAAAGCCGCACCATATGAAGCACTCTATGGTGGGAAATGTAGATCACTGTGTGTTGGGCGAGAAGTTGGAGAAAGTCAACTTCATCGTCGGAATTAATCCAAGAAACTACCACAGAAGATTGTACAAATCAAAAGCCGACTACAAGCGACTCGTGACCGTCAAAAGAGCTACGCGGATAAAGGAGGAAACCACTTGAGTTTCAAGTGGGAGATAAAGTTATGCTCAAGTTGCGCCGTGGAAGGCGTGATCCGTTTGGAAAACGTGGAAAGTTAAATCCTCGTTATATTATACCTTTCAAAATTCTCGCGAGAATCGGACCGGTAGCATACCGACTGAATTACCACAAGAACTCACTCTGTACTGGCGTGTTTCATGTGCAACTTAAAGAAATGCCTTTCCGACAAACTCTTGCCATTCCTTTGGAAGAAATCCAAGTTGACGAAAGATTGAATTTTGTCGAGGAACCCATTGAAATTATGGATAGAGAAATCAAACGGCTTAAGCAAAGCCGCATCCCGATCGTCAAAGTCCGTTGGAACTCAAAGGGGTCCGAATACACATGGGGCGTGAAGACCAATTCAAGCGCAAATACCACACCTTTCTCTACTTCACCAAGAAATCCTAAGCGAAACCGAGGACGGTTTCTCTTCCAGCGGGGAGGATGTGACACACGGTAAATTTCACTAAAATTTAAGCGATAATTAGTAATTTATTATTACTAAGCCTAAGTCATTAATCATGCATAAGCTTTGCACGATCATTTGAGTAGTTAACTCAGATCTGATGAATAGCGCATAACTTTGCATTCATATCATTTTATGAATATTTCATTTTTGTCTTATGATTTAAATTGTGAGACGAGAGGTTATCTCGTTTTCCTCAGTGACCGACACTGCACGCGTGCCGACACTATGATAAGGGCAAACAAAGCAAATAATAAACCCCCGTAATGGAAAATATTACCAAGATAATAATATTTCCGAAGCGTATCTAGAAGATACTACATTTTTAAAACTATCGAACTTTAATATTGCAGTCACAGTTTTATAACGCGGGATACCAACATGCTTAATGCAATATTTACCTTAAAGTATAACACTTTGTAATTTAAAGTATTGAAACAAACATAAAATTGTACAAACTAATTTAACAAAAACACAAAACACAATTACCTACCCTACATATCACCCCCCTTTTATTTTATCGTCGCTTTTTTATTCCCACACGTTTCCTCTTCATCTCACAAGATAATACCACAAATCTTTGTCTTCCCAAAGAAGCTATCTACCTTTCCCCGCTACCCATGCCATACGCCTAGGCGAATCTCCCAAAAGGAGAAAAACCAACATGTCTTTCCATCTTGTTCTTCTCACTCATACCAAAACCATGAAAGATTTCTTCTCCAAAACCATCCTTGATCGCCGCCATGGTTCGAAAGAATCGAGGGAATCAAAAGAAACATATCTCTACTCAAATCCATCTTGAGCCAATTCACAAGATTCGTCTATCCTTGAAGCTAGCCAATTTAGGCTTGATCAAGACCCAAGGAAGAAGAGGAGTCAAACCCTCTTGTTGTTCTACTTTTTATTTGGACCGAACCACGTAGTCACAAACATCCCTAAATCGTTTAGTCACAAAACTTCTCGAGGTGCAAAGTGTGGTGGTGATTCTGTTGGTTCGGGTTTATTTCGTGTTGTAATTCGGGTTGTGTCGAAAAGTATTTCCTTCCTTGTGTCGAGACTCTCAACCCGGTTTGTAAGAATCTTTAATTTCTTTTCTTTCAATATGTATCTTTCTTCAAGTATTAATGAATTATAATTTGGACATAAGTCACATCTTGTTTAATATCTTAAAGATGAAATGCTAAGTTTAGTATTCTTGTTGATGACAAATCGTGTGAGATAATTTAGTCTCAAGTAAATTTAGTTGTTGTTGGGTTCTTTTGTTTTGATTTTGTCGAATCCTTGAATACAAAGAAAACGAGAGTTTGGGTAGACTAAGAACTAGTAGTACTTGATACTTGGTAAACAACCTATGATGCTTTAGACTTAGGAATTGGGTCGGTTTGGGTTCTTGTCGAGAGAAAGAGATGAATTTTGGTAACACTTACAAATGTAGAGATGTCGAGTTTGTCGAGAATAGGAACAAGGAAGACTAGGTGAGTCAAGCTTTGTATAAGTCCACTAAAATGCTAGAAACTACCAAGTTTTGAATCCAGGAAACTAGCATTAGTTTCGACATGTTTGTCTAAGTACTCAACCTTTATGTAAACCTCGGTAGCTAGTGTCGGACTCCGGCTATACATTTAACCGAACCAATCACATCGTTCTTTGTAAGCATGATGAGTTTTGCTTCGACCAAGAACTCACTTGAGTACTCGGAGCATTTTCGTTCCATGTCTTGTCGATGTTTCACATAGATATGCATCCCAAGTTAGTTATCACCTTGTCATTGTAAGTTTGCTCGAGAACTAAGTGTTGTTGGTTAATTTAGTGAAACCGGACTCAAAATAACTTAGGTGTTGGGAGAGTGGAACCTTGATGTTACTCGACCAACCCTTTCATCTAGAGTACATCTAGCAATAAGAGTCGAGTTGTGTTTGAAGTAAACCAAAGGCTCACTATGGTCGTCAACACTTTTTCTCTTTTCTCTTGTGTCACTACGTAGCAACGGGGAACCAAGTCGAGTAGTACTCGACCCAAACACATGTTTCGTCACACCTTGCTCATACTTTCAGTGAAGGGATTAGCCAAGTCTCGCTAGAAACAAACTCCAACCATAGCCACTTTTCCTTCGTTACTTCATTTTCAATAAGGAAGACTTTCCATCAAAATAAGATGTGATTGAGTCATAAAATGTCAAGTTGAAGCACTTGACTACCTTTCCACTTGCATCAATATTGACCCACGGTAACAAAGTTTGGAAGGTAATATGTCTCTTAAAACTAGTACATGTCTACCTATAAAAGCATGCTAGTACTTGACATCTTATTTTGAAGTTAAAACTCGTACAAAACACCTTTTGTATCACTTGAGCGCAACTCGCTTAGCACCCCAACAAAATGTCATGCGCTATCAAGTAGCCAAGCCCATTTCTACATGTGTTCACTCATGGGCCGGGCCCGATCCTTGTTCCCTGCTAGCAACAACACGGCCACGACCATGACATTCGGATATTCATTTGGTAGTCCAAGCCAAACCGCAAAAATAAACTCAAAATGTGTAATGATTCGACATAAACAACAAGTGTTTTAAAACACGTTTCGCCTAACAATGTCTACGACCACTTTTAACGTCGAATTTATGAGCAAACGTATGTCAAGAAAAATTTCCGTTTAAAACGACATATATATATATATGTACGGAACAAGTTATGATAAATAAATAGAGACCACCAATTCATTTTATCATGCAATAAACTTTATCGTCTCCAAATTCAACTTACATGTTTTCTAAATACAATTGGAAAAATAAACAAATACTAGTTTTGACAATATCATTTTGCGTCAACTAAAATAAGTATATACACATTTATATACTTACTAGTGGAACATTGTAATATCAAACTTTGGATATTAAAACCATACTAGAGTCAACATGAAAAGTATATATACATTCATATACTTACTATAAAACCTTTCAATTATTTTACAAGCTAAAGTATAGTTTTAATACAATTATGAAAACAATTAAACTACTTTGAGTAAGCAACACTTAAAACAATGAACTAAATCTTGCCCTCCTTATCTGGGTCGCGTGTCGGTGCCGCTTCACAATATTCACTAAGTCCTACTTTTGGATTGCACATTTGCTAAGGTGAGTTTCATAGCCCCCCTTTTACTTGATAAATTGTTTTATACATTTTGGGGTGAGAAATATGCAAAACATTTTATGGACCAAAACTATAACATGATTACTATTACGTGGTTTAGCCTAAGCCCTTATGTCCCGAAAATGCCCTTTTCATGAACCGTCAATTCCCCATTGGGAAAGCGAATGTTATAAATAGATCTATTGAGGGTGACTCCTCCGTTCGGTTGGCCATGCTTAGGCCAAGGCGGCGTATACCATGTCGGAATCAAGTGTTGAGGACAAGACACTTGTTATGGGCCCCTATATTGTATGACATCTTTAGCATCTGAAACTATCGTAGTATCGGTTGCATGAACTTAGAGCTAACGTAATAGACTTTCATCCATATAACATTATATTCGTTGTAATGATTATATGACTTTGCTTATGGTCCAAGCTTACTATTTTAATTTAAACCTATGAACTCATGACTTTTATTGACCTTTAGCATATTTTCTCGGTGTTTGAGTTATATTCATGAAGGCAAGGCAAGCGGATGTATGGTCGTAGTAGTATTAAAGAAGTGTTTTTACACAAAATGATGTTTTTACATTGGGACCACTAAAACTAATGGGATGTACCCATTTATTTAAATTATGTTGTAAGACAATGTTTTAAAACTATTTTATGAAATCAAACGGAGTATGTATTCCGTTCTTTATTACTTGTGTTATGATTCACCAATCCGTAACGCTCCCTAATTACACGTATGCTTCCGCTAAACAAAATTTGGGGTGTTACAAGCACCCTGTCGTGGCAACCTCTGAACAAGTTGCCAACCCCGGGCTAGGTCGAGATAGAAGTCTATTCTTAGTTAGGCACGATTAAACCTAGACTAAGGTAACAACTATCGCGCATCTATCTACTCACCAAGCATATAAGCAAATCCAAATAGTTTTAACGGTCCAAAAAAAGAGCATGATTCTCACCCCAAAATAGTTCAAAACGTAGTTAAAGTGGGGCTATAAAACTCACTTCGAGCACTCACCTCGCACAATCAACGCACAAATATCACTAGCGAAGATAACGTAAATCGCAACACAACAACTATCGACTCGGCACAACCTATTAATGTAGACCAACTTAATATACATATTCCTCAAACTCAACGTTATCTACCCCAATATATTCCATTTCTTTATTTCCAAAAACGTCTCGTTTCACCATTAATCCTAGTGTTTGGTATCCTCATGTGTGGGAGTATCGACTCAATATGATTCCATGAATGCACCCAAACAACCAATATATAACTCAATGCGACACTATGAGACCTCTAAATGATAAGCTCCATAGTTCAATAAGTTTCGGAATAAATAGTAGACCTTATCGAATTCGTCAACTCGATAAACTCATTCATTTATTCGTGTCGCTTATTATCCCATAAATCAATCGTATCCTAAAGAGTAATAAGGATAAGTCGCCCATTAATAAGGTTACCAGCGTACCTAGCGGACTCTTATTAGATTAAATCAACCTAATAAGTCCGCTACCCACGTGATCAACAATATTAATGCTAGGTTATCCGTAACCCATGCACACATAACGCAAATAAATAATTACTTATCAACTATTAAATGTCCAAAATTGACATTTATTGATAAACGTGTACTCGAAACATTACTTACTTGTTTATTACAAAACATTACCAATTTAGTCGTTAGTTTCTGTTTAAAAATAGTAAATAACAAGATAAAATCTTGTTATCGATATTTTGGTACAAAAGCCCATTATTATTTACATTTCATAGCTTTATTAGCATTTTCATATATGTATATATATTTAGTCAAATCCCATTATTAGTTTCATAACGTTATTCGTTTCGAGTCCACAAGCACGAGTCATAACTTCTCGGCTTTTAATCAATCAATTGTCCAAATTATACTAAAGTCCATATTACGGCTTTGTCGGAGTCAACTATTGACTAAAAAGTCAAAGTGACGCCGACGTAGCTCAAAGTCACAATATATATATCAAGTCCATAATTAAAAGTCATAACGTCGAATTCAATCCCAAACCAACTCAAAACAATCTCGCCAACCAATCAATCAACCAATTATACTCGAAACCAATGTTATGACCTAATGGTCATGACACTGTCATGATTAAGACCACGTGAACCAAACAAGCTTCTAAAAGCTTTTCGGCTCCACGCGTCTCATCCAAACCTCGACTAAACCAATCAATAAGCTACCAAATCGACCGACTCGGACCCAAGACCCAAGTGGGTCACATACGCAACCCATGGGTCACGCGACGTGACCATGGTGGTTCAGTCGCCCATGTTGCCCAACCAAACACAACTAAATCCAATCCACAACACTCAAATCCAATCATTCAAGCTCCAAACACTAACCAAACACAAAACCCATCAACTATTCTTAATCAAGAATATGCAACTAAACACTAAAATGCAAACCCATCAAATTAATGCACCACGATGTACCAAACACTAATTACTTGTTTATTTCAACACTAATTAGCTTTAATTTCTTGTCCCACCCAAAAGCCCCAAAATTGTTCATGGGTCGAAACCCTAGAAATCAATTCGTGGCTTTTTATCACCCAATCAAGCTCAAAACATGTTCTATTTACCTTCTCTAATCACAAATTATAAAAGCCCTTTGAAATCTTTTGAAACCCTAAAAGTACGAATCTTAATTCTTGAATTTGTAGGTGTTAATGAAGTCCAAATTGAGTGTATGATATATGGTTGGAAAGAGGAGAAAGAGATCTTGATTTTAGTGGTGGAGGCGAGATGACACTCGCCGGAATCCGGCGGTGGTGGCCGGAAAAAGTGGCAGCCAAAGGTGGTGGTGGTGGTTTAGGGTTTTTAGAGTGAGAAACTAGAGAGATAAAGTAGTGTGTGTGTTTTTCTAGTGAGAGAAAGAGATGAGGGAAATGAGACTTGAGTGGGGCTTATATACTAGGAGCTAGGGACCTCAAAAATAATTAATTAGGAGGGGGCGGCTAAAAGTAGAAAGGGAGGGTTGGGTTGAAACTTTTCTTATCTATCTCGTTTACCCATTCCCGAGCTCACATATCATCCCCCAGTGTCCCACTATATTTATTTAACTTTCCCACATCGTTACTTATGTTTTCCACGAGTTTTGACTACTGATCATTTGAGTAGTTAACTCGCATCACGATGAATAAGCGCATAACTTTGCATTCATATCATTTTATGAATATTTCATTTTGTCTTATGATTTAAATTGTGAGGCAGAGGTTATCTCGTTTTCCTCGATGACGAAACCGCAGCGTCGAACACTATGATAAGGGCAAACAAATAATAAACCCCGTAATGGAAAATATTACCAAGATAATAATATTTAGGCGTATCTAGAAGATACTACATTTTAAAACTATCGAACTTTAATATTGCGAGTCAGCTTTTATGGATACCAACATGCTTAATGCAATATTTACCTTAAAAATAACTTTTGTAATTTAAAGTATTGAAACAAACATAAAATTGTACAAACTAATTTAACAAAACACAAACACAATTACACCTACATATCACCGCCCCCTTTTATTTTATCGTTTTACGCCTTTTATTCCCACCGTTTCCTCTTCATCTCACAAGATAATACCACAAATCTTTGTCTTCCCAAAGAAGCTATCTACCTTTCACTACACCCATTACCCGCCTAGCCGAATCTCCCAAGGAGAAAAACCCAACATGTCTTTCCATCTTTTCTTACTCTCATACCAAAACCATGAAAGATTTCTTCTAAAAACCATCCTTGATCGCGACCATGGTTGAAAGAATCGAGGGGATCAAAAACATATCTCACTCAAATCCATCTGAGCCATTCACAAGATTATCATCCGGAAGCTAGCCATTTAAACCGATCCAACAAGGAAGAAAGAGTCAAACCCTGTTGTTCTACTCTTTTATTTGGACCGAACCACAGTCGCAAACATCCCTAAATCGTTTAGTCGCAAAACTTCTCGAGTGCAGGTGTGGTGGTGATTCCATTGGTTCGGGTTTATTCGTGTTAATCGGGTTGTCGTCGAAAGTATTTCCTTCCTTGTCGAGACTCTCAACTGGTTTGTAAGAATCTTTAATTTCTTTTCTTTCAATATGTATCTTTCTTGTATTAATGAATTATAATTTGGACATAAGTCATCTTGTTTAATATCTTAAAGATGAAATGCTAAGTTTAGTATTCTTGTTGACAAATCGTGTGAGATAATTTAGTCTCAAGTAAATTTAGTTGTTGGGTTCTTTTGTTTTGATTTTGTCGAATCCTGAATACGAAAAGCGAGAGTTTTGGGTAGACTAAGAACTAGTAGTACTTGATACTGGTAAACAACCTATGATGCTTTAGACTTAGGAATTGGGTCGGTTTGGGTTACTGTCGAGAGAGAAAGAGATGAATTTTGGTAACACTTACAAATGTAGAGATGTCGAGTTTGTCGAGAATAGGGAACAAGGAAGACTAGGTGAGTCAAGCTTTGTATAAGTCCACTAAAAATGCTAGAAACTACCAAGTTTTGAATCCATGAAACTAACATTAGTTTCGACATGTTGTCTAAGTACTCAACCTTTATGTAACCTCGGTAGCTAGTGTGGACTTGACTATACATTTAACGAACCAATCATCATCATCCTTGTAAGCATGATGAGTTTTGCTTGACCGAGAACCCACTTGAGTACTCGAGCATTTTCGTTCCATGTCTTGTCGATGCTTCCATAGATATGCATCCAAGTTAGTTATCACCTTGTCATTGTAAGTTTGCTCGAGAACTAAGTGTTGTTGGTTAATTTAGGCGGACTCAAAATAACGGGTGGGAGGTGGAACCTTGATGTTACTCGACCAACCTTTCATCAAGTACATCTAGCAATAAGAGTCGAGTTGTGTTTGAAGTAAACAAGGCTCGGCTATGGTCGTCAACACTTTTCTCTTTTCTCTTGTCACTACTCGTAACAGGGGAACCAAGTCGGTAGTACTCGACCCAAACACATGTTTCGTCACACGCTCATACTTTCGGTGAAGGGATTAGCCAGTCTCGCTAGAAACAAACTCCGACCATAGCGCTTTTCCCGTTACTTCATTTTCAATAAGGAAGACTTTCCATCAAAATAAGATGTGATTGAGTCATAAAAATGTCAAGTTGAAACATGACTACCTCCCACTTGCATCAATATTGACCCACGGTAACAAAGTTTGGAAGGTAATCGTCTCTTAAAAACTAGTACATGTCTACCTATAAAAGCATGCTAGTACTTGACATCTTATTTTGAAGTTAAAACTTCGCAAAAACACCTTTTATCACTTGAGCGGCTGGGTTAGCATCCCAACAAAATGTCATGCGCTATCAAGTAGCCAGCCCATTTCTACATGTGTTCCTCCGGGCCCGGGCCCGATCCGTTCCTACGCAAGGCAACACGGGCACGACCCATGACATTTCGGATATTCATTTGGTAGTCGAGCCAACCCAAAAATAAACTCAAATGTGTAATGATTCGACATAAACAACAAGTATTTTTAAACACGTTTAGCTAACAATGTCGACCACTTTTAACGTCAAATATGAACAAGCGTATGTCAAGAAAAATTTCGTTTAAAGCGACATATATATATATATATATATGCGGAACAAGTTATGATAAATAAATAGAGACCACAATTCATTTTATCATGCAATAAACTTTATCGTCTCCAAATTCAACTTACATGTTTTCTAAATACAATTGGAAAAATAAACAAATACTAGTTTTGACAATATCATTTTCGTCAACTAAAATAAGTATATACACATTTATATACTTACTAGTGGAACATTGTAATATCAAACTTTGGATATTAAAACCATACTAGAGTCAACATGAAAAATATATACATTCATATACTTACTAGAAAATCTTTCAATTTTTTACAAGCTAAAGTATAGTTTTAATACAATTATGAAAACAATTAAACTACTTTGAGTGCAACACTTAAAACAATGAACTAAATCTTGCCTCTTATCTGAGGTGGCGTGTCGGTCTTGGCTTCACAATATTCACTAAGTCCTACTTTTGGATTGCGCATTTGCTAAGGTGAGTTTCATAGCCCTTTTACTTGATAAATTATTTTATACATTTTGGGGTGAAATATGCAAAACATTTTATGGACCAAAACTATAACATGATTACTATTACTGGTTTAGCCTAAGCCCTTATGTCCCTAGAAATGCCCTTTTTCATGAAGTCAATTCCCATTGGGAAGCGAATGTTATAAATAGATCTATTGAGGTGACTCTCCGGTTCGGTTGGCCATTGCTTAGCGGCGAAGCGTATACCATGTCGAATCAGTGTTGAGGACAAGACACTATGAACCCCTATATTGTATGACATCTTTTAGCATCTGAAGCGTCGTAGTATCGGTTGCATGAACTTAGAGCTAACGTAATGACTTTCATCCATATAACATTATATTCGTTGTAATGATTATATGACTTTGCTTATGGTCCAGCACTATTTTAATTTAAACCTATGAACTCACGACTTAGGCGACCTTTTATATTTTCTCGGTGTTTGAGTTATATTCATGAAGAGCAAGGCAAGAAGCGGATGTATAGTCGTAGTAGTATTAAAGTGTTTTACAAAAATGATGTTTTTACATTGGGACCGCTAAAACTAATGGGATGTACCCATTTATTTAAATTATGTTGTAAGACAATGTTTAAAACTATTTTGTGAATCAAGCGGAGTATGTTCCGTTCTTTATTACTTGTTATGATTCACCCAATCCGTAGCAGCTCCCACCAGTACAGTATCTTCCATAAACAAAATTTGGAATTGATTAACATCGATTTAAGTTATGAGAACTAAGAATACATATAAACCACTAACTATAACTACTTTTCACAAAACATCATACTCACGACCCGTAGATTATGCTTGCCTTCTTGCCATTTTAGAATGCATTTAAATAGGATTACATGTTTTATTTCTATTTACTTATACCTTTATTCATATCCATCATGAGCATATTTTCCACGTACTTACATATGCAAGTCTTGTCCGCAGACCATGCCTTCATGACCATTCTCGCGATGTTCAAGAGGACATCCTCTTTGCCGCTCGCTGCCATCAGACTTTGCACAACAGCCAGCGATCCGTGCGTGCGGTCGCACTAGCGATCCGGCCGGCTATTACCCTCTCACTATACTACCACCACCGCTCAGTGACTTTGTTGGCGGCGAAAACCCGTATGATTGTGACAGATATCGAAGCGGTATTCATTTTTTGCATTAGCTACTCGGATGACGAAACTCTTACATGGGTCCTCTTCTACTTGAGTCATCGACACCATCATCCTGATCGCCCCTCGCCAGACTCGGAGATCTCGCGATTCTTCTGGAGGAAGACAGGAAGAAGATCAGGAAGAGGATCTGAGGAGGAACTAGGAACCTATCTTGATCGAGTGTTCCGGTTATGTTGCTGACGGCGATATGATACAGTGCGGAGATTGTCCAGTATCGGGGAGTTAGGGCGAGCTCGGGATGGCTCGAATTAGCGATGACATGGATATTGATGCGCCATTTGGATTGAGGCGGGCGGCTTTCTCCACCGTCGGGAGGAGAGTAGTGAGGTTGATTGGAGATATTGATTGCTTGATCGATTCGGTACCACATATCTAGTCGAAACTACGATCCATCATCGCCGTTTGTACCATCTGCGGCGAATATGGGCGCGCAAGCGCGCCAGACGACGGACGAGGCTGCACCGGTTGAGGCATGGCAAGCAGAACCTATCGGGATCTCGGATGGTGATCAGACCACGTGAGGATATTTATCGGTTGGACTCTCGAGGAGACTCTTGGGAGTCCATTCGATCGAGCTAGAAGGATCGATCCACAGCTGCAAGCTTCTGCGGCGTGTTGAGGATTGAAACGAGTTACGGATATATTGTATGAGGCGTGAGCTCGAGACAGGATCTTTGGGTTTTAGGGTTGAGACTCGGTTGAGGGCGTCGAGAGTTGAACGGCGAAATCGAGCCGGGTAGAGGTCAGCTCGAGATACAGGACGACTAGAGGAGCTAGAAGGCGTCCGATGGATTGCTAGAATCTTGTCGAAGAAGGATGGCGAAGGACTCGGTTTAAGTCTATGTTAGCATCTCGGATGGGCGTATCACGAGTTTGGAGGATGCAGCGGCGGTTAGTTGCTACCATCGGCGATTACGTCTGGCGTGGACATCCTTAGATCTATTGCATGATGTATTACACTAAAGCGAACTATATGATTAGTGTTAGTTATCCTCTTGTACTTGATTGTATTTAGTTGTATTTCCATTGTATTTCCATTGTATTAGTTGTATTTAGGTTGTATTCGACTAGTATCTCATCATATGCTGGTAGGAACCTTGTAACAAGTTCTATCTATGTCAAACTTATTTTCCTATCAATTGTCTTTACTTTTATAGATTGCTCATATGATCTATCTACGGTAACCACAACTGCGTTACTTTACCTTGTTTAAAGGTTCTATCTCCGCTTTCTTCTTCTTTGAAATGCCGTAACGAAGATCAAGCGTTACCAGCCACGGTGGAGCCTCGATGCTCGATTCAGTGAGGAAGTCGCTCATGACGGTAAAATCTTTATTCCAACAGTCGCTGCGATCGGGCTGAAGCCTTACTCTGCTGGGACTACTCGATCGACTATCATGAATCAAGCCATGATTGACCAACTAGTCAATGGCGAGATGGCAGCATTTGGTACAATCTACTAATCTTTGGAACTTCAAGACCACCGGCTCGGCAGCGGCAGTTATCAAGACTTTAGTAAAACCATATGGAGGCTTGGTGGAGCAGGAAGGAGGCGTCGGTCGACTAGATGGATCGAAAAGCTCGAGATTGTGTTCGAATGCGGTGTGAAGAAGGTCTAAGGTTAAGTATGCATCATTCACTTTCACGGATCTTTGCTTTGACTGGAGAACAATTTACAATCCGAAATGTCGATGTTGCCTATGCCATGGGAGAACTTGGAAATGGTGCCAATCTTGTCCTCGTAATGAGATCGAAGCTCGAGCATGAGTTTGGAACCTCGAGTTCGGCGCCAATATAATCGCTTATAATCGCGATTTCAAAATTAGCCTTGTGTCACGAAATGGTTCCCGAGACCCGTTGAGAGATACATCGGAGGGCCCCACCTATCAGGGCAATGTAACCACTTCAAGGCTGCGATCTTCATGAAACCATCGAGTAGCCAACAAACTCATGGACAGTGATTGAGGATTCCATAGACAAAGTGGTTGACAATAAGAGAAATGGATGACCATTCTCAAGCTACAACAACAATGAATACCAGTGGCAACAACATTGGGAACAACAGCGACAATCAAAGCAAGAGGCAAAATGTTGCTAGAACTTATGCGATGAATGTTGGGAAAGAAAACCGTACTCGGGGCTGCACCATTGTGTAATCGATGCTGCTTGCATCTGAGGCGATCTCTTAGTCAAGTCTTGGTAATTGTCAGGAAAATGGGACACAACCGAAGCTGAGGTCAATCATTGGCGACAGTTCAAACGACTCAACTCGGGACCCAGCTAATATAACTGTTTGGTTGTGGTGAAAAAGGCATTATAAGAATGAATCGAAAAGACGAAACAAGGCGTGAAGGAAATCAGGAAGCAGAAATCCAGGAAGCCATGGGAATGGCGGGATTAGAAATGTTGAACAACAGTGTCGGAAATGGAGAAGGAGCTCGTGGGAGGTGTCTGGTAACAAAGTGGAAGCTCGGGAGGACAGGATGTTGTGGCTAACATAAATAACCGTTATGCATCCATATTGTTTGATCACGGGGGATGGGAGTTTTGTTTCTAATACATTTAGTCCTTGCTCGATATTGCCCCATTGCATTAGAAATGCATACAGCGTGGAACTAGCTAATGGTAACATAGAAAGGGTGATACCATCATAGGGTTGCACCGCAACTTTGTTAAACCACCATTCAATATCGACTTGATACCAGTAGCATTGGGTAGTTTCGATGTCATTGTCGAATGGATTGGTTAGCAAAATATCATCTTGCCATCATTTGTGACGAGCTTTCGTTCGACCTATGGAGATGAAGTCTAACAATAGAAGGAGCAGTGACGAAGAAACACCGAGCGCATGTCATTTCTGTACCAAGGTGTTGAGGTGTATCGGGAAGGATGTCACATCTTCTAACCAAGTCGCGGAAAAGGCAAGCGACGAAGAAAAGCGTCTCGGGGCGTGCCAATAGTGAAAATACGGTCTTTCTGAAGACTTACAGGGACTTCACTTGACCCGACGGGTTGAATTTCATATTGATTTGGTGCAGTGCGCACCGTGGCAAGAGCACCTGTCGATTAGCTCAGCGAACTCCGAGGAGTTATCGAACGGTTGGAACTTCGGAAAAAGGATTCATTAGACCAAGCTCATCACCAGGAGCGCCCGATCTTGGGTCAGAAGAAGGGCGGAACTTTCGAGAATGTGCATTGACTATCGTGAATTGAATAAACTAACCATAAGAACCGCTACCAGCTGAGAATCGATGACTTATTCAACCAACTTGGGGTTCAGTGTTTGTTCAAAAATCGACTTAAGGTCCGGATACCATCAACTAAGGGTTGGGAAGAAGACATTAAAAGCCTTGAGAACTCGTTATGGACATTCGAGTTCCAGTCATGCCTGGGTTGACCAGCCTTGGTGTGTTCATGGACCTCATGAGCAGGGTGTGTAAACTCTTGGATAAATTTGTGATCGTATTCATTGACGATATCCTAATTTATTCAAGAGTGTGAAAGAAACGAAGAGCATCTTAGATTGATCTTGGAATTGTTGAAGAAGGAAGAAGCGTATCGCAGTTCTCAAGTGTGAGTTTGGATACCATTGTGCAATTCTTAGGTCATGTAACAGAGCAGGGCATACATGTAGATCGCTAAGGTCGAGTCAATAAAGGTTGGCAACACCAGCGACTCCTCTTGAAATCGCCAATTCTTAGGACTCATTGGGTACTCTGAAGAAGGTTCATTGAAGGTTTCTCAATTGCCAAATCTTTAACCAAGCTAACCAGAAAACACAAGTTTGGTAGGGAGAAAAGGAAGAAAAGCTTTTCAACTCCTAAGAAAAATTGTGTAGTGCACCCATCGGCCTTACGAGGGGTGAAGACTTTTGTTTATTCTGACGCTTATGAGGGCTTGGGCGGTCAATGCAAAGAAAGTGATAGCACTCCTTCGCGCCAGTGAACTCGTGAGAAAAACTACACAACACCACGATTTGAGTTAGGATCGGTTGTATGCTTTTCAATTTGGAGACACTACTTGTGGCGCAAAGTGTGTAGTATACCCGATCGCAAAGTCTACAACACATTTGGATCGGAAAAGAAGCTGAACATGAGGCAGTAGATGGTTGGAATTACTCGGTGATTATGTTGCGAAGTGGTTACCATCCGGGTAGCGAATGTAGTAGGCGATGCTCTCGATGGGAAAGAGCGACCACAACCTCAGAGTCGAGATCCTTGGGTATGACAATTAGTTCACCTCTGACCAAGATTCTTGAGGCTCGATTGGAAGACGCTCGAGGAGGAAAATCGTCAGAATGAGAACGCTGCAGAATGAGAAAGTGAAAATGGATTAGTGAAAAGGTCGGACGAACTTTAATGTTTCAAAGGCGGTTGGATACCACTCTGCGAATTAGCGACATTATTATTCATGAATCATAAGTCTAAATACTCCATCCACCAGGGATCCAGAAAAAATGTACCTTGATTTGAAGAAATTGTCTTGGTGGCCCAACATGAAGCGACATTGCAACATATGTCGGTGGTGTTTAACGTTCAAGGTTAAGGCGAACATCGAGACCTCGGGCCTACTATACGACCGAAATCCCGGTGGAAATGGGGCGTATAACAATGGACTTTATCACTAAGTTACCTAAAACCTCTAAAACTACGACACTATTTGGGTAATAGTTGACCGTCTCCTGAATCGACATTTCCTACCAATGAAGAGTGATGGAATGGAAAAACTTGCCTTATACACGAAGGAAATCATGCATAGCGTGGTGTGCAATTTCCATCATTTAGAACGAGATATTTTGTTTCACCTCAAACTTAAAATCACTTCAAGATGCTTTAGGGTCTAACCTGAAACCACCATACCATCCTCAGCGATGGACGAGCAAAGAACAATCCAAACAACGGAGGATATGCTAAGAGCATGTGTGATGACTTTGGAAATGGGTGGGATAAGTTTGCCACTGGTGAATTTTCTTCAATAACGACTATCACCATGATATCAAAAGCACCATATGAAGCACTATGGTGGGAAATGTGAATCACTGTGTGTTGGGCGAGAAGTTGGAGAAAGTCAACTTCGAGTGGGGTAATCGAAAACTACAGAAAGATTGTACAAATCAAGCGGGCTACAAGCGACTCGTGATTGTCGAAGAGCTACTGTGGATAAAGGAGGAAACCACTTGAGGTTTCAGTGGAGATAAAGTTATGCTCAAGTTGTGGCAGGTGGAAGGGCGTGATCCGTTTGGAAGCGTGGAAAGTTAAATCCTCGTTATATTATACCTTTCAAAATTCTCGCGAGAATCGGACCCGTATCTGGGCTCGAATTACCCAGGCTACATGCTGGCGTTTTCATGTGCAACGCGAAGCACGTCTTGTCGCGCATCTTTAGCGCAGCGCCCTATGCGCGACACATCTTCCATCGCACTTCTTTGTCAGCGCGCCAGCCTTATCTTGCGACTGCGTCTTACAGCCGCGCCTCTTTATCGTAGTGCTGCCGCCATTACGGAAGTGCGTCTTCATCGTCGCGACATCTTTAGCGCGCACTCTATGCGAAGCACGTCTTCAGCGCCACTTTGTCTCGCACTTGCAAGACATCTTGCGCAGGCACGTCTTCGTCGCACCTCTTTGTCGCGCCTCGTTGTACGCCTTATTACAATCGTCTTCTGTCGCACCATCTTGCGTCGCTCTTGGTACAAAATGCGCCACACCGTGATGCGCGCTACGGGTTCCACTTTCTCACCTACGCGTTCGAACTTAAGTCTAGCATAACATAGCCATGTGCTATCTCATACTAAAGTGTTTGTGGTGAATAGGTTTGAGATAATATGGGTGGCGTCTGATTTTTTTTGAGTTTGATTAGGGTTGGAAGAATGTTATAACATTAGGGTTGTGGGTAATGTGAGTAGTAATTTTATACGGGTCAATTTAAGGTTGGTATTGTGGGCTTTTGATTGGATGAATCGTGTAGCTTCAAGTGTTGGACCAGTTAGTGAATTTTTAATGGGCCTTCCACGAGCTGAATTTTTCCTCAAAAATGAAATGGACTAAACCTAGTTTAGTTTATTTGATTGAAAATGGGATGAAACATTAAAATGGATCTATAATGGTTATTTTAACTAACACATTGTGCTGAAATTTTTAATTATTATCAAATGTACTTTTAATACATTGAGGTGCATTTTGGTATAACTTTTGGCTAAATGGAGTGGTATATCGGTGTGACAAATTTTTCACGGGATACAATTTTTGAAAAGATCGGAAACCATTATCAAGTTCATTTTAACCGTCAACGAAGGCTAGTTTTGGGCATTTAACCGCAAGATGCGATTACGAGAATTCACTATTATTTATTTGAGGTTGAAGTGGGATATCACGGTGCATGTACTTAGTATCCAAGATATCGGGGTTGGTTGGATGCATGATTCTTCAAGATCCTTGTTCGAGCTTTAACCGCTTCGAATGACAAAGACTTGAGTTATCTAGTTGAACCGATGTAAGGAGTTACATTGTTGTGCTCACACTTATAACTATCACTTTTAAGGAGTTACGTTGTTGTGCTCAAGTGTCACACTAAGGTGTGGATAATTTGAGAAACTTTAAGTTTACTTTTTTCGATGGAGTTAAGAAAAGGGTTCTTCGTCGACAATAGTGCAAGTTTAAGTCACAAGTTCGGGTTATACTACTTGCCTCAAGTTCGTCATATTGGGTTTTCTCCATCAAGAGTCACTACAAAAAGTCGTCGAATGATAATGGGGTCGGTAAAGAGTTAATGAGAAGAGTATACACAAGTAGAGAAGTTTTATCGTGATTGATTCTTACGAGATATTTATGGTACTTCACACTTGTTCGATTAATTGAACATACATGGTTTCGATGTCTCCAATTCATCATCAACATACGTGGTGTATGATTCTGATTCATTGAAAACATCAAAGGGAATAGAGTATAGGTGGTGTCTGCTTCCTTTGTTGTTTTTGGATTTTTTTTCAAAAACCCTCTCCTTTCATGAATTTCTTCAATCAGGGGGAAGAAATTAGACGATCAATGGTTAAAATTTCTCAAGTTGGTGTTATCGTCTCACTTTCACAGAGTTATCGTGTGTGAAGTTACCTAAATATGATGTTGTGATGCCTCACACACGGTCATTCTATCGAGTAATTGCGATTCACAGGTAACTATTATTAGATGAACCGCAACATCTGTGGGGAAGTCGTTTCATTTCGCCTTCGTGGTTTTTGGTGTGAAGCATCTACATATGTGAGAAGATCTTGTTGATTTCTTGCATGTTACCCCGAACGGATTTTCCGTAAACAAGTCGATTTAGCTTGTGTGGTTTCTTGCTCATCTACAAATTCATTGCGATCGAAAGCGTCAAAAGTTAGAGGAAATGTTCACTACATCAAAGTTTCGAATCTGCGAAGACGGTTGTCGGTTGGGGGAAGTCGATTCAAACATCGCCAAAAAGGAGTGTACGGAGAAGTCGCTAAAGACATGCGGCATGAATTGGGGAAGTTAATCCAATTTATGCATGTTACATCATTTGCCTACAAGTGAAGAAAACGGTTCTCAAGTCGAGGTACAAGAAGAAGACAAAAGCGTAAACTTTCATCATCCTCAAGATTTGAAGAGCTTATGAAGATCTTTCTTTATTTGTTTTATACTTGTAGGAAATGTTGTAAGTAATCCCTTATGTCATCCCATTGGGGAAGATTGTTGAATCGCTCTAACACGTAAATGGAGCGACATTTACGGGATTACATTATCTATCTTATTTAGCCAAACACAAGGACTAGTTATGTCATAGTTTAATAGTTATGTATGCTTGCATTATATATACCCTCCATACTTCCATGGAGGGTGAGATTCTTGTGTAAGCCTTTAACCTTTCAATAAAATAACACATAGTTCTCTCCCTTCTCTTGTTTCTCTCTAACTTGAAGATGGGTTTCTTCCATCTTACAAGACCTCCCGATTCACTATATCAACCATAGAAACGGTCCTAACATAGTTCACAATATTCCCTAACATATCACCTCATAATTCAAATCGCATTTCATACCATAATCAAATAAGAAGCTTCGGCTTGGCAAGCAGGCGTGCGTCGGTCGAGGATCAATTTTTATTAAAAGTGGTTATAGTTTAGGGTTTATAAAATACCTAGTTCTCTATAACCTTGAGCTCTGATACCAATCTGTAACACCCCCAAATCTCGGTACAACGGAAGACTTAATAAAGTTTTCGAGGTGTTACTTTTTGGATTGGTATCGCACACAAGTAAAATGAAAGATAACCATTTAACCATTTAAAACCAATCCCAAATCAAATATTCAAACATTTAATCCAGAAGATATAAATTTTAGGCCCAAAACATAGTTTAACAAAATAGGTCCCCATTGTTTATCAGTCGAAAATGATCCTTGAACCACGCTCCATGCCAATCTTCCACACATCAAATAATCCAAACATCTCTCAAATACCGAGAAATAAAGCTAAAAGGTCAAGTTCTGTTGGTGAGTTCATAGGTTTAAGTTCAACAAAATCATAGTGGACTTGTAAGAGTTGATTTGCTATGCAAGACTAGATAGAATAATACCGTTTGCACACGCACAGATCCTACCCGGATCACCAACCATATAATCACTTACTTGGGCCCCTGCGACTCTAGTACAGCACTGTCGTGGCAACCTCTAGAACAGTTGCCAACCCTGGGCTAGGTCGAGATAGAAGTCTATTCTTAGTTAGGCATGGTTAAACCTAGACTAAGGCAACAACTATCGCACATCTATCTACTCAGTCAAGCATATAAGCAAATCCAAATAGTTTTAACGGTCCAAAAATAGTAGCATGATGCTCACCCCAAAATAGTTTAAAACGTAGTTAAACGTATATAAAAGTGGTGCTATGAAACTCACCTCAAGCAATCAACGACAATCAACGCACAAATATCACTAGCGTAAGATAATGTAAATCGCAACACAAAGAACTATCGACTCGGCACAACCTATTAATGTAGACCAACTTAATATACATATTCCTCAAACTCAACGTTATCTACCCCAATATATTCCATTTCTTTATTTTCAAAAATGTCTCGTTTCACCATTAATCCTAGTGTTTGGTATCCTCATGTGTGGGAGTATCGACTCAATATGATGCCATGAATGCACTCAAACAACCAATATATAACTCAATATGACACAATGAGACCTCTAAACGATAAGCTCCATAGTTCAATAAGTTTCGGAATAAATAGTAGACCTTATCGAATTCGTCAACTCGATAAACTCATTCATTTATTCGTGTCGCTTATTATCCCATAAATCAATCGTATCCTAAAGAGTCATAAGGATAAGTCGCCCATTAATAAGGTTACCCAACGTACCTAGCGGACTCTTATTAGATTCGTCAACCTAATAAGTCCGCTACCCACGTGGATCAACAATATTAATGCTAGGTTATCCGTAACCCATGCACACATAGCGCAAATAAATAATTACTTATCCACTATTAAATGTCCAAAATTGACATTTATTGATAAACGTGTACTCGAAACATTACTTACTTATTTATTACAAACATTACCAATTTAGTCATTAGTTTATGTTTAAAAATAGTAAATAACAAGATAAAATCTTGTTATCGATATTTTGGTACAAAAGCCCATTATTATTCACATTTCATAGCTTTATTAGCATTTTCATATATGTATATATATTTAGTCAAATCCCTTTATTAGTTTCATAACGTTATTCGTTTCGAGTCCACAAGCACGAGTCATAACTTCTCGGCTTTTAATCAATCAATTGTCCAAATTATACTAAAGTCCATGTTACGGCTTTGTCGGAGTCAACTATTGACTAAAAAGTCAAAGTGACGCCGACGTAGCTCAAAGTCACAATATATATATATCAAGTCCATAATTAAAAGTCATAACGTCGCAATTCAATCCCAAACCAAATCAAAACAATCTCGCCAACCAATCAATCAACCAATTATACTCGAAACCAATGTTATGACCCTAATGGTCATGACATTTGTCATGATCAAGACCACGTGAACCAAACAAGCTTCTAAAAGATTTTCGGCTCCACGCGTCTCATCCAAACCTCAACTAAACCAATCAATAAGCTACCAAATCGACCCGACTCGGACCCAAGACCCAAGTGGGTCACGTACACCAACCCATGGGTCACGTACGTGACCATGGTGGTTCGTACGCCCCATGTTGCCCAACCAAACACAACCAAATCCAATTCACAACACTCAAATCCAATCATTCAAGCTCCAAACACTAACCAAACACAAAACCCATCAGTTATTCTTAATCAAGAACATGCAACTAAACCCTAAAATGCAAATCCCATCAAATTAATGCACAAAAATGTACCAAAAACTAATTACTTGTTTATTTCAACACTAATTAGCTTTAATTTCATGTTCCACCCAAAAGCCCCAAAAATTGTTTATGGGTCGAAACCCTAGAAATCAATTCGTGGCTTTTTATCACCCAATAAAGCTCAAAACATATTCTATTTACCTTCTCTAATCACCAATTACAAAAGCCCTTTGAAATCTTTTGAAACCCTAAAAGTACGAATCTTAATTCTTGAATTTGGAGGTGTTAATGAAGTCCAAATTGAGTGTATGATATATGGTGGGAAAGAGGAGAAAGAGATCTTGCTTTTGGTAGTGGAGGTGAGATGACACTCGCCGGAATTCGGCGGTGGTGGCCGGAAAAAGTGGCGGCCAAAGGTGGTGGTAGTGGTTTAGGCTGTTTAGAGTGAGAAACTAGAGAGATAAAGTAGTGTGTGTGTTTTTCCAGTGAGAGAAAGAGATGAGGGAAATGAGACTTGAGTGGGGCTTATATACTAGGAGCTAGGGACCTCAAAAATAATTAATTAGGAGGGGGCGGCGGCTACAAGTAGACAGGGAGGGTTCGGGTTGAAACTTTTCGTATCTATCTCGTTTACCCATTCCCGAGCTCACATATCGTCCCCCGAGTGTCCCACTACATTTATTTAACTTTCCAACATCGTTATTTACGTTTTCCACGAGTTTTGACTATTTATTTGTCAATTTTGAGTTACTGGTCTAAAAGTTACAATAACTCTTGTTTTAGGCTTTTCTAGTGCCGAATCGAATAATGCCTACCAAATAGAGTTAAACGCAATACGATAACTCATTTAATAATGAAATAAACCGTAAAAATCAATCGACGATATAAAATCAAGTCACGGTTTATAAAATAGTGTTAAAGGCGAATCTCAGTTTAATTTAACGTAATGCGGTTACCTAAAATAGACTCCCTAAATTATCATTTGTCACAGGATATGAGGAGCTTTTTTTTTTCATGAGAAACTGTCTTCCAGAATGACGGTTCTCACGGTTCCCTTCCATGAGGGATCCGACTAGTAGAACTACAGGGATCCATGAATTTGTAGTGACAGAAAAAGAGTTTTGATAAAAACATAGGTTTTTGCATCTTATAGTTTTATACCAAGATATTTATTTACTTTTAGCATGCATTATCGGTTTTTAACGTATCTCAAGACTAAAAAATATGAAAGATATAAAGTAAAAGAAATGACAAACATATTATGAAAAATAAACTAGATAAACTAGAGCATTAGTAATATTTCATTTCAATGCTAAGAACGATACAAAGGATTGGGTATATAACACCAATGTAGATTAACAACACAAAGTACATGTCTCCATAAGAAAACTTAATCATGGGGAACACGAGAGTGATGGGTGTCAAGACGATGAGTACGAGGGCGATGTAAACCATGATGATGAAGATCTTTCTTGGTTTCGGTTTAAGATGAGATGAGAAGGAAGATGAAGTTTTGAATGAGAGGTAATTTTTGAAAGTGGAAGATTTGAAAAATGAGGGTTTGGTGGAGTTTAGACGATCGGAAGGGATATTTATGGGGAAGGAGGAAGTTTTGAGATTTGTGTTTTGTTTTATTATTGGAAATATTTGATTTTTGGATAAGGTAAAATAATTCACACATTTATAAACCTAGACTATAGACGGAAGAGTAATACGTATGCACGAGAAGTTTTCTAACGAAGTTACATGTAATATATGAGTATGTAAAACAATAATCATATAAGTTCCTATGTAAGCATACTTATTTTCTAAGCTAATGTTATCTAGAGATAAGTAGTAGATCATACCTCTAATGCACTAATGAGTGTCTTTCTAATGACAAGAAGAAATGTCAATAGACAACTCTGGTTCCTTCGTGATTAAGATACCTTCTTAGGGAAGGTAATCTTGTTACCAAGCAATTCCTATGGCTTGATAGACATGAGCTTTAACATAAGCAAAGTTGACAAGGAAGGTTAGTGCAATTTAATGAGAGAAAAAAAATAAAAAAATGTTGTCATGTAATCAACATCCTACTGTAAGTGTTTTAAAACATGGTGTTTGTTTTTGTAAAATACCTTCTTTGTAGTTTTCAATTACACACGGATCGTATCAAGTTTTTAAAGTACAACATACTTTAAGAAACTTGTTAACAAGCTCGATACCAATTGTAAAAACTAGAAGAGGGTTGAATAGTTTTACCGATTAAAACTTCGTTTTAAACTATTTAGATCGACTTATGTCAATCTATTTAAACATGTGTGTTGGATGTTGATAGACAAGCATATAGAAATATGTAATGAAAAGATAAAGAGTAGAAGCACAAAACCACAACGCGAGTATTTATAGTGGTTCGGCTACAAGGACGACTTCCTTGCCCTACTCCACCCCCGAGTCACCTACTCGAGAGTTTGTAATCACTACACAACACCAACTCCTTGTGGCGGAGAAACCTTCACAACGTTGCCTACTCTTTATCCGGTGCAAGGCTGAATCGGGTTATTTCACGAGGTAGAACCAAACCTATTACAACATTGTCTACCCTTTATCCGTACTAGGCTAAATATCGAGTTCCATTACAATGGAGGAACTACTACCCAACACTACACAAACAACTAACCCAAAGGAGATCCACTCCTTATAACAACATCAACAAGGATATCAATATCTTTTAAACCAATACTAATCTATTTTGTACATCGAACACACCATATCGAATGTACACCTTAAGCACCTTTCACTAATGCCTTTGCATTGACTTCTAGGCACCCTTCACTAATGCCTTGTGACTTGATTTCTAGACACCTTCAATGCCTTTAGCCTTGACTTCTAAGCACTCTTCACTAGTGCTTCTAATAAGGACGTTCGACACCTTTCACTAATGTCTTCGTCTTGACGCTTTAGACATCTTTCACTTATGTCTTCGGCACTACACTTCTAATGAGAAAGAAGAGAACTATCAACAAGAGAACCTCAGTAGTCTTGATGATAACGAAGCATGGCAACTCATGGAATTGAGCTTGATCGACTTCAAACGGTGGTGATCTCGCCTTTAAGAGGAACCTAGAGAATCACACAAAAACAAAGCTACATACAAAGATCACTTGGATCTGTTGTTAGAGAGTTTACAACTCAAAGAGAAAATATATATGAAAGGGTTAGAAACAATGAAGAAATGGCTCACTATTTATAGAGGAAATAGCTACTGTTCCACGGATCCCACGGATCCTCACTGGAGGATCCGTCCCTGCACATCGGGGATCCGTGGGACGCTCCCTTTTGCCCATGGGTTTTGGGTAATGGGTCATGGGTTATGGGTCATGGGTCCTAGACTTTGGACCATGGGTATCCAAGTAGATACAATGTATCTACAAGATGCAATGCATCTAGTCCATGGATCATGGGTTAAAACCATGTGTTGAAAACTAGAAGGGGGGTTTGAATAGTTTTACCAATTTAAAACTTCCTTTTAAATATTTAGATCGACTTATGTCAATCTATTTGGTTGTTTATGTTGTACGTTGATAGATAGATTTATAAATGTGTAATGAAAGATAAAGAGTAAGAAGCACATCACCACGACACAAGTTATTTATAGTGGTTCGGCTACAAGGACACCTTCCTTGCCCTACTCCACTCCTCGAGTCACCTACTCGAGAGTTCGTAAGCACTACACCAACTCCTTATGGCGGAGAAGCCTTCACAACGTCGCTTAACCTTTTTCTGGTACAAAGCTAGATACCGAGTTCTTTCACACCAAGGCGAACCACACCTAACACTACGTCGCCTACCCTTTATACGGTGCTAGGCTAACCACCGAGTTCTTTCACACCTTAGGAGAACTAATCCTATCACAATGTCGCCTACCCTTTATTAGGTACTAGGCTAAGCACCTAGTTCCATTATGGAGGAACTACTACCCTTCACGACACAACACCTATTATAAAGGAGATCTACTCCTTGTTACAACACCATCAAGGATATCACCATCCTTGTGAATAAATAAATACTAATATGTATAACGATGCACCTCATCGATTATACGACCTAAGCATTCTTCCCAAATGCTACTTGATTTGATTCTTCGGCATCCTTCACTAATGCCTTTGACATAACGCTGGCACCCTTCACTAATGCCTTCGTCTTGACACCTTAAGAATTCTTCACTAATGCTTTGACGCGGATGATGAGCACCTTTCACTAATGCTTTCATCTTGACACTTTCGGCATTCTTCACTAATGCCTTCAACCCAACATCTATGGAGAAAGGAAGAACTATCAACAAGAGAACCTTCGTTGTCTTGATGATGACGGCATGGCAACTCATGGACTTGAGCTTGCACGTCTTCAAGATGTGGTGATCTTTCCTTTAAGAGGAACCTACAAGATCACACAAAAACAAAGAGAAAAGCTACATAGATCTCTTAGATCCGAGGTTCTGAGGTTAGAATACTTGGGGAAGTATGTGTGTAAAGGGATGAATAGAAAAGAAGAAATGACTCTCTATTTATAGAGAAAATTCTCTAGTGTTCCCGGATCCACGGATCCTTCCACTGGGATCAAGCTAGCACAAAGCCGGGGATCCGTGGGCGCTCCTCTTTGCCCATGGGTATTTTTGGTTATGGGTCATGGGTTATGGGTTGATCCATGGTTTTCTTTCTAGATACAATGTATCTTAAGGATACAATGAACTTGGTCAAGTGGTATATATAAAACCATGGATTATGGGTCAATACCATTTGCTAGTATAAGGGTACAATCAAACCGTTGAAAGTCAAGTGGTATGCTCAAAATCACATGGTTATCAAGTACCATGGTTGCTACTTGAATCAAACATTGGCTACTCCTTAGTCAAGTGGTATAAAATCCATATGTTATGGGTCAAACATTTGCATGGTTGGGGATTGATGAGTCTCAATACTCATCATTTTGCGCAAAATCATCTCGAAAACACTCGAAACACATCAAAATGATTAAAATATCACAAATCGTTGTTTTATGTGTTTTAAATGCAAAAGATCAAAATCGGATGAAAACGTATCAAATTTGCAAAATTTTTAGTCCCCAACTTTCAAAAGTTGTACGATATATCAAAATAGAGAAAAATGTCATTTTAGGTCCATGGGATTCAAAAGTTGTCAAAACAAACCTTTGAAATGTAAATTTGCAAAATTACAACTTTAGTCCCTAAAATTTGAAAAATGTCATGTTTAGTCCTTGGACTTTTCAAAGATGGCATATATGGTCCTTAAATTATTTGAGAATGACAAAGTTGGCCCCTGGATAATAATTTCAGAAATTACATTTTGGTCCCTCTGAGTTTTGATTATACACATTAGCCCTAAACTAAACCCTTATACTAATCCCAAGCCCAAATATAAACCTCGCCCATTACCCTACCCATCCACTATCCAACCCAACCCCATTATCCTACCCGGTCAAAGGGTTTAACCCAACAAATACACAAACGCGCCCAAACACTATCTCCCCACCATATCCTCGAAATCACTCATCACCACCATCCCCTCATCTCTTTTCCATTTTCGTGTCCCCACCTCATCACAAATCCAAATATCATTAAATGATCCTCTACCCTCACTCAACCTCCTCAATCGCCAATAATACTACATACTAGTTATGTGTATATTTACCCAAATATGTAAACACTAGTTGTTGTACATATGTAATACTAAATCATAAAATCACTTATACTTGTTTTAGTGTTTTATGTGAAAATATGAATATGTTAGAAACTATTAGTTCAAACCATTTACGTTTTTATTTGTTTCGTTAATATGATTTTACGTTTGTTATCGACAAAATATTGAAGATCGTAAAATATAAATAAACGTTTTACGGCTTATTTGTATTAACAATCTCCCTTTTGTTGATGACAAAACATAAAATTATTTTAAGGAAAAGCTAAAATTGTAAAGTTTGAATTTGTAGTTTTACTTTCTTCTCCCTTTTTGTCGAAACAAAAGAGCTTCGAAGAAAACTAACACATTGTTTTAGGAAAACATGTGAAAGAAAAAAATTAGAGCAAGTAACGGAACGGATCTCGTCTTTACTCCCCTTGACGAGTCCATCCCTATGTAAGGCGTCAAGAAAGTAATACTAAGCGTTTGCAACTAAGTTTGCAAAATATTTCGCCTAAGTGACGAATGTGCTCCCCTGATGATTGCAATTTTGCAAAGGGATGTCGAAATGTAATCCTAATATTGCAAGTAATTGCAATGTATTGTTTTGACACAAAGCTCCCTAGCTTTAGGGTATCAAATGCTTCAAGTGTAGATTGAATAACTACAAAACAAAGGTTAGAAAACAAGTATAATGCACAATTTCGCATATGTGATCCAAGTTAGTAGAAAAATAGTTTTCGTCTCACGGATCCCACGGTTCCCTCCTAGTAGGGATCCGTCTAGGCAATTTTGAGGATCCGTATAGTCGATGATTAAATTCAAGAATGGTGATGTAACAAGTAATGTTAACATCAAAATGAGATATGTATTCACCAACAAACATATACTCAATGCAATATGGCAAGTAAACTATCATTCAATAAAACATAAGAGATGATCAACAAATCTCTAAAAACTAAGAGAATGATTTAGCCATATTCTACTAAAACTAATAAGTGACCAAAGCTTAAGAGGCAACAATGTGCTTGAGTCTAGGGATGAGTAGACTTGTTGATTTGGTCCAATCTTTCAAGAAGATGATTAAATATGAAATGCAACTCATTTCGTACTTCTTGAACAAGTCCTTGGGTGATTAGACAATTAGAGCAATTATTGTCTTGATTAGGAACAGGATATTTTGAGGAGGTTCTACAAATGATGATGGAGGTACATTGAGTAATTTAGGATGAGGTTCTACTAGGAATCAGAGTGGTGGTAATGGAAATTCCTTAATATGATCAAGTCCTTGGTGGTTCCTTGTTTCCAACGATGGACTAGTTGGTGATTGGGAAGTTCTCGGTGGTGAATGCTCTAATGAATAGAGATTTGGGTGAGAGAGAGGCTCGGTGAAGGAGTGTATTTCATGCTCTAGGAATGAAGGTTTAGACGTTTTGCTAGAACTAGGCATGTTTGGTTTAGAGATCGATGATCCCTTTTCTAACCTAAAAGGTTTAATGCTAATTATTGCGGTTCTATTGGCAATTGTTGATTGGGTTTGTTGAGGTGAGATTCTAGCACTATTATCTCTTACGGATGATGATTCGGTGGATGGGAAATCCTACCATTTGTGGGTTTAACCTGAGATGATTCGGTTGAGGAAATTTCGTGTACAACACGAGCAAGTTTCTTGGTGGTTCTTGGTTGGATGAGTTAGCACTAGGAGCTTTCCTCATGATGAAATGACTAAGGAAAAGGTTTCTAAATGCTAAGAATTATGTTGTGTTTGATGACTAAGGGATTCTAGCAAGATGACTTATAAAGGGAAGGATTTAGCAAGTGCATTCAAGACTTAAGTCTCTAATATCCTTTGGAATGTGATGATTAGCATGCACAAGAGTTAACTTCAGAGTTTTACTGATCTAGGGATTTAATTAGGATGAGGTGGAGTGTTCAAGTTAGCAAGATGAGCTTGAAATGATTGTTCTAGCAAGAGTTGACATAAATCTGTCACCCGGATCCTACGGTTCCCACCAATGGGGGATCCGTCTAGGCTAATCCTAGGGATCCGACTCTCGCAGAGAAGGAAAAAGAAGTGATGTTTGAAAGGTCTAAAGCCTATACCTTTTCGGTTCTCCTAAGTGTCTTTAAATGGAAGGGTACTTAAATGTTCAAGGGCAATGAGTGATGTAGCTAATGATTACCTTATATGGAAGAAATTGGAATTTCGTGAGTACCAATGAATGAGCAAAGATGACACTAAAATCTTGAGAGTGTCAAATGGAGCTAAATGATCCTAGTGATCGATAGTGACTTAGGATAATGTCTTGGAGAAGATCCTAAAGGTTTTAAGGTGGAAGAACTAGAATTTGATCCATTTCGACCAATTTTGAGGTAAGGATGATTATGATCAATTTTGCCATAATTGAAAGATTTCTAAGTCTAGATGTGAGGGATCATGTGAGAAATAATGAGTGATCTAGAGAGCGGAAGAGTAATGAGTTTAGGTGAAACGATAGATCGAAAAGCACTTTGAGTGTGATCCTTAATGAGCTATGAGTGAGTGTGAGGCTTACTAAGCTTGAGAAGGACTTAAGAGTTCCTAAGGTATTAAGTTCAGCTAGTGTGAAGTAGTCTAGGAACATGGTTTGAGGTGTAAAGGATTGAGACTCCACTTCTATTTGCTCGGATCCCATGGATCCTTCACTGAGGATCCCGCTAGTTACAAACTAGGGATCCGCATCCGGGACGCTTTTACTTAACAGTGAGCGTTTGTTCTAAGTATCGAACTTAGAGGCTAATGGTCTCTACAGTAAGCATACATGTATACAAGCAAAACATACTAAGAGCATGTAGAAATAGCACATAAGCAATTAAATGAGATCTAGCTCATAAGTAACACACAAGTTTATCAAACTTAACAACCGCTATTCACGAAGCTCAAAATAGATTTACGATCTAGATTAGTAAATCATTTGTATTAACAATGGCGTGCGAGTAGATGATGGTGTTCAAGACAATAGGGTTGTTTTGGCTAACTGAAGCAATGAACTATGTATAGTCATTACGGATGGTGATTAGCATACAATGAACTTCGTCCATGAAGTCATGTAGCTCTTCTCAATCAAAGCAAGATAATTGCTTGATGAGGCAAGTGGTTGTGATTAACTAAAGGAAAATTAATTTTACAACTTGTTTGATTAGTAATCCTAAGACAATGCAAAGTATTTCCATTGTAAACTTACTTCAGAAAACATAGGAGTATAAATTTCCCAAGTGAGAGAATGAATATGAGACTATTACTAGTGGTGCTCAATTACGGCTAAACACGACCATTTTACAGGCGATTCCACATACCCAACTTTATCAAGGAAGCAATTCAACCGTTAGGTCAAATTGAGTTTCTAGTGCAATAAGTTCTCCAAGATTCATTATCAAGTTAGGAAAATTTATATTCCTACAATGGCCTATCAAGAGTAACAATGATGATACTTTGCTTTGTTTGATATTATACTTGAGACAACTAAGGTGACGAAGGTGTCATGTTAAAATAAGTTTAAAAGTTGTCCATATGGTAAACAACAAAAATGGTTGGAAGAGCTAGTTCAACATATGTTGTTGGAAAGCTTTGAGTTTGGACTTTCGGATATGAACAATTATATTTGCGTTGCAAAATAGTTTACTTGAGTATATCGGATGAAATAATCAAGTTGTCAATCCTACTATGAAGCTTGGAGAGCGATCATGAAAAGGAAAGCGGAGAGTACATCATCAACACAAGTGTAGGTTATGATCCGATGTACATTCTTGTTGTTTTAGAAAACGATACAAGAAAATATGAAATCAAAAAATCATATAGGCACATAAAACATTTATGTTGCACACATGACAAACTCAATCAAAAATCCATTTTAGTGTGTTATATGTTTTAAACATTTTTCAACTTATAAAACTAACATTTTTGACACAACTAAATGTTACCCCAAACACTCTTTCAAGTAGCACATTGATTAGTAGAAAATTGCTAAATCGACAAGCAAGAGAATGAATAGCAAGGTAAGGAAACCAGATATGTTAATCACTCAAACAAGCATAAAAGCTATTTGAGATAAGCAAATAATCAAGTAATGTAAGGAAGACAATTTATCATTTAGCATAGCATACGAAAGTTCTTTTCATCGCTTTGTGTTAAATATAAACATGTATACCAAGCTTGATTAGTTTCTTTTATAAATATGATCAAAACCTTATTTTCAAAAGAGGACACATTGTTATTCAAAGATGAAAACATCCGTCTCCAATTAGATCAAAAGTTTGTGCAAAAGTTATGACCGAAAAATGACTTTCTATTATAAATCAATGATTTTGTAAATCTTTGTTTTGAATCAGTTTATGAAATCATTTTTAAATGAAAGTAGACTCAAATACCTTTAAAACGATAGGTGGCACGACTTCTAACGACTTACGGTTAATTAGTTATGAATTTTTGAAATTTAACCAAAAGTTGCTCTCTGTTGCACGGATATGACGGATCCTTTCTAAAAAGGGATCCGTGGATCTGACACTGATTCACAAAAATACATATTTTGACCCGGACGAAAAGGTTTAACCTTTGTAGACTTTTTAGTGAGGTCATATTACCCATTCCAATCTTTATTCAAGCTTGAATGAACATATATCAAACACAAAACTTCAAAGAAAAAAAAATAACTAAAACACTTTTCATATTATGCTTATTATAAGATAGAAGCATATATCACCATTTTGTCCACAAGCAATTTAACATGTTTTTGACAAAAAATTGTAACTAAGAAAACATACCTTTGCTATATCCCCTTTTTATGGTTTTAGAAACCATAGACGCGAAATACTTCATGATCTTCTAAGATACCCTAATCCTTTGCTATATTCCCATTTTATGGTTTTAGAAACCATAGACGCGAAATACTTCATGATCTTCTAAGATACCCAAATCCTAGTATGAAGACTTCTCAAAGGAAAATGTTAGAATGATCTATCACTATCCAACATATGATGATTTCTAAAAACATGACTTTTGTTTTAAGAAATTCCTTCTTTGTAGTTTTCAAACATACGGATCGTATCAAGTTTTTAAAGTACAACATACTTTAAGAAACTTGGTAACGAAGCTCGATGCCAATTGTGGAAAACTAGAAGGGGTTGAATAGTTTTACTAATTTAAAACTTCCTTTTAAATATTTAGATCGACTTATGTCAATCTATTTGGTTGTTTATGTTGGACGTTGATAGATAGATTTATAAACGTGTAATGAAAGATAAAGAGTAGAAGCACATCACCACGACACAAGTTATTTATAGTGGTTCGGCTACAAGGACACCTTCCTTGCCCTACTCCACTCCCCGAGTCACCTACTCGAGAGTTCGTAAGCACTACACCAACTCCTTATGGCGGAGAAGCCTTCACAACGTCGCTTAACCTTTTTCCAGTACAAAGCTAGATACCGAGTTCTTTCACACCAAGGCGAACCACACCTAACACTACGTCGCCTACCCTTTATACGGTGCTAGGCTAACCACCGAGTTCTTTCACACCTTAGGAGAACTAATCCTATCACAACGTCGCCTACCCTTTATTAGGTACTAGGCTAAGCACCTAGTTCCATTATGGAGGAACTACTACCCTTCACGACACAACACCTATTATCAAGGAGATCTACTCCTTGTTACAACACCATCAAGGATATCACCATCCTTGTGAATAAATAAACACTAATATGTATAACGATGCACCTCATCGATTATACGACCCAAGCATTCTTCCCAAATGCTACTTGATTTGATTCTTGGCATCCTTCACTAATGCCTTTGACACAACGCTTGGCACCCTTCACTAATGCCTTCGTCTTGACACCTTAAGCATTCTTCACTAATGCTTTGACGCGGATGATGAGCACCTTTCACTAATGCTTTCATCTTGACACTTTCGGCATTCTTCACTAATGCCTTCAACCCAACATCTATGGAGAAAGGAAGAACTATCAATAAGAGAACCTTCGTTGTCTTGATGATGACGAGCATGGCAACTCATGGACTTGAGCTTGCACGTCTTCAAGATGTGGTGATCTTTCCTTTAAGAGGAACCTACAAGATCACACAAAAACAAAAGAGAAAAGCTACATAGATCTCTTGGATCCGAGGTTACTGAGGTTAGAATACTTGGGGAAGTATGTGTGTAAAGGGATGAATAGAAAGGAAGAAATGGCTCTCATTTATAGAGAAAATTCTCTAGTGTTCCCGGATCCCACGGATCCCTTCCACTGGGATCCGGCTAGCACAAAGCCGTGGATCCGTGGGAACGCCTCTTTGCCCATGGGTATTTTTGGTTATGGGTCATGGGTTATGGGTTGATCCATGGTTTTCTTTCTAGATACAATGTATCTTAAGGATACAATGAACTTGGTCAAGTGGTATATATAAAACCATGGATTATGGGTCAATACCATTTGCTAGTATTAAGGGTACAATGAACTTAGTCAGTGGTATATATAAAACCATGGTTATGGGTCAATACCATTTGCTAGTTTTACCCATTTAGTATATACTTGTTTTACCCAACTACATTCAATGTATTTGGTCAATGGGTCAAATACTTAAGTTTCTACCCATTTACATTACCCAATATACTACATACTAGTTATGTGTATATTTACCCAAATATGTAAACACTAGTTGTTGTACATATGTAATACTAAATCATAAAATCACTTATACTTGTTTTAGTGTTTTATGTGAAAATGTGAATATGTTAGAAACTATTAGTTCAAACCATTTACGTTTTTTATTTGTTTCGTTAATATGATTTTACGTTTGTTATCGACAAAATATTAGAAGATCGTAAAATATAAATAAACGTTTTTACGGCTTATTTGTATTAACACCATGGGTCATGGATAATATCCATATATGACTTAAGCATGATGTCATGTAATGGTTATGGGTTATGCTCCATGGGTATGGGTCATGGACTTTGGTTTTACCCAACTCCATTTAATGTATTTGGTCAATGGGTCAAATACTTAAGTTTCTACCCATTTATATTGCCCATTATAATACATACTAGTTATGTATATATTTACCCAATATGTAAAAACTAGTTGTTGTACATATGTATTACTAAATTATAAAATCACTTATACTTGTTTTAGTGTTTTATGTGAAAACGTAAGTGTGTTAGTAAACTATTGGCTCAAATCATTTACACATTTTATTTGTTTCGTTAAAATGATTTTCGTTTTTATCGACAAACATTAAAAATCGTAAAATATAAATAAACGCTTTTACGGATTATTTGTATTAACACACTATGAAGTTAAAGTTCTTTAACCTAGCGATATGTGTCTATAAAGAGGTTTTGTGAGGTTCAAAACGCTGGTTGAGTGATGTATGAGTTATTATATACTAGTAGTATGTAAAATTACGAATATTTGTGTTTTAAAATTTTGTTTAAAATGCCACTTCATACATAACGCGAACAAATGTTATTTTCAAGATGTTGGTAACAATAGTAGGTCATTTTCAAGCGGGATGTGCGGTGGTGTGTTGCCAAAGAGTGGCGCGAACAATAGTCACGCCAAACTCCTCGTACAAACTTAACCTTTTTTTTTTTTTTTTTTTTTTTTTTTTTTTGAATTGCCATTGCATTTAAAAATAGAAGTTGATTTAAAAATAGAATTGCCATTGCATTTAACGTTTAAATTTGAATTAGGATTTGGGGTTTTGAATTCAATTTAACGTTGAAAACCACTTTATAAATAACATCAACCACCATTTTATTTCACATCTACATCAATCCAAAAACACACACACAAATGTCTCAAAATTTGAAGTGGAACAAGTCGAAGGTAGTTTGGATACAAATGCTATGGATATCAAAATAACCGTTCGAAAATATTTTATGGAATGACGTTATGCATATGTTCAATAATAGACAACCGATGACCATATAAAAAATTCAATCACGGGTAAATGGACGAGGATTAACGTCGATTGCAAAAGGTTCAACGCAATTTACAAACGATTCTGCGTGAAGTGCTCAAATGACCAATCTCATCTAAAATGCGAAACTAAGCTTCCAAAGAACAATTTGGTAGAAATGAGTTCAAATATGTTCACGTTTGGCGATTTTGAAAATTGCCCAAATGGGATGTCGAAGATTAATTCAGGTAGTATGTTATGTTTTTTAAGTTTATTGTTTTTTTATTTCTTGTAATGTTTTTTTATGAATAAAGTAATTTTAGGATATATTGTTTTAAATTTTATAAAAATAAAAAATAAAAATTGAGTTTAAGCATTTAAATTACAGTGCCTCAAGATACAGAAACTGGTCTAACAAAACTCAATTACCGTTATGCAATCTTACTTTGTAAATATTTAAGACATCGCGTTGAAACATATGATTTTATATGACTTGAATAATCATTATTTAGGATTTGGGGTTTGGATCTGCTTACATTCTCTTTGACCTTTTAGGGTTAGTCACCGCAGGTTGTTGGCCTCAATAGGTAGCTGGTCATGGTATCATTCTAACAAATATAAACGGTTGTGATTATCAATTAATATGAAGATCATTACGAGTCTCCATAAACCGTTTTTTTTAAACATAGTCTGATGCCCTGATATATCACATGTAGACTTTTATTTTTGTTTTTATTGACATTTATATAATGTTTTCAAACCCGGGTCGACCCGGCCGGTTCAACCGGTCGGACGGTGCACCGCCACTAAAACAGTCGAAAAATTGGGTTTCTAAAACCGGGTCAACCGTTAGACTCGCGGGTTTGAGTGACCCGGTCAACTTGGTCATGAAACCCGCCGGGTTTGGTTTTTCACAATTTTTTATGAAAACCGGGTTGACCCGTGGTCGAACTGTTGACCCGGTAGGAAAAAACAAAATAATAAAATTGAAAAACGGGTTGACCCGTGGTCGAACCGGTGCCTAATGACTCGACCGGTCGACTAAAACCCGTTTTTAAAACATTGCATTTATATGAAACCAAATATACTTGTTAAACATGTTTGAATATTATGATATATTTTTGTGGTAGAGAAACTATATCCTTCTGGATCTTTAATGCTATGTAAATAGATATGATAATGCCAACTCTTTTGTAAATAGATTGTAGTTAAACCATTTTATTTTGTTGGAAAATGTTTAATTAAATTTGATGCATATTCTAATCTCATGGAGTGGTATTATGGATTGAGATGTTCTCAAGCTGTGGTTAACATGACCCATCATGTTGAGTTTTTTGTGAGAGAGGAAATGCATATGGGCTCATGATTTTTAATTTAATGAAAAACTTTTATCTATGTTACTTATTTTTTATTGATCGACATGATAGATCATGCTAAAATCAGCTTCAAAGGATCTCAATACATTATGGATATATAAAAAATAGAATAAATATTCCTAAAGCAATAATTTCATAAAACTACAAATGAACAACCTTAAAAGCGAAAATGATTATGCATAAACTAGCAGGTAGTCAAGTACCCACATGTTGCGGTGGTGGATACATGTAATTGAAATTTTGACGAACAAATTTTTTTCTGTCGGTATTTATTTACGTTGAGAACTTTACAAATGGCGGGTACATGTAATTTAAATTTTCGACGAACAATGTTTTTCTATTAGTATTTACTAGCGGGGTCCTCGCGTGATGCGGCTACGGGTACCATGTAATTTAATTTTTGCGTCTAATAATTTATTTCATTTGTACGTTTTTTCGACAACAGCTTTACTGATTAGTTTGTTCGTTTAGAGACTATAAGCACTGACAAAAGTTTGATGAAACTTTGCTTAGCTTGTATTATTTTATTTGTTTATTTTTTGTGTTTAGTACTTGTTTGGTTTGTACAGTGTGTTCTTTTAATTGTATTTTTCATTCAAAAGGGGTTTTTTAAAGTATCATTAATTTGCAGCTTGTATGACTTATACTGTGTGTTATAATACTTATATTTATCATTAAACTAGCTTAGAGACCCGTTGACAACGGGTTATATTTTAAAGAAATAGATAAATAAGATGATAATAAAAGTAATAACGTAAATTTGTTAAATTTAAAATATGTGTGAGTCACAATCGATTTACAACCATCGCGTTGCCAATCTAAAATAGATTGACTTGAACATAAAATGATGTGTGATTTTAATGATCAATTGAGTTGCTAACAAACCTTGTAACATTAAAAATAATGAACCATAATATAATATAACGTGATTACACCAATGATACATACATGATACACCATGAACCTTGTTTAAAGACCTTTAAGTACTTCTTTATACACTGTTGTGGTTTTGGAGAGATTACCATCCTGATCACAAACGACAACCTTCAAACCCCGCTTGCTTTTTACTCTTGATACAACAACGTACAGTTGTCCATGTGTGAACACAGGACGGGGCAAGTACAAACCAACTTTAGATTGAACCTTGGGCTTAAAGCCATTCACCAATGCCATACGCATAGTCGCCTGCATCTTAGTGCCCTGTTCAAATCGAATATAACAAACAAATAAAGTAGTAACGGAGTTGCAGGATTAGATGTTAAATATTGAGTTATAATAATAAACTTACCTGTTTATCCATAATCACTAATTCCATGTTTTTCAATCCTTGTTTGCCATACACGTCCTGCATCCAACTTCTTACTATTCGCACACACAGTTTGATGTTGTCTTTAACTGCCGATAAGTCATTGATAAACCCTGAAACATATGTAGCCATGGTTGTTATGCTTGTTGAAAGTGATAATTTGAAAGGTTAATGTGGTAAACAATATACAAACTACTTACATTATATAGGCATAAATTTAACTACAATTAGGAAAGTCGTAACACACATAAATTAGGAAACTATTCTCCTAATTATTCTGCTTATCATAGAAAATTATTTTAATACTAATTCATTAATTCATTGATTCTTATTTGGGTTTATTAAAAATTACTTTTAATAAAATGAAACATATATATATAACAAACGAAATTCAATTTTATAACATTATGCTTTATCATTTTCCCCAATTTTCACCAATTTTCCCCAAATTCAATTTTGTTGCATACGATAAGCATTTTACCCAAATTTCCCCAAATACTAAAATTATTAGGGTTTCATACAAAATACATTATAATTCGAATTAATTAGGGCTTTAATAATTTATTAACATATTATAATTAATCAGAAAAAAAGAACATATGCAACAAACAATTGAAATGAAATAGAAACGAAAATGGAAAAAGGAGATAACTTATGATTTAAAAATAACAAAATCAAAATGGGTGGCAAATCAACATTTCTATCAATCGGTTTTACAAAAATAGTTGACACGAAACGTAAGGAGGAAGTGATTGTTTTGATTTTCATCATCAAATGATTTTTTTAATTTATGGAAACAGATTTGTGTATGATTTCTTACAATAAAAATGTAGGGAGGAAGAATAAAAGCATAAAATTTATGGAAGTGAATTAATTGGTGGTTACAAATTTACAAAAATAATTGGTGTTTAATGGTTTCCAAAAATAAGATTGAACAATGATAACGATGATGGAGCGTGTAGAGGAATGGTTCTACAAAAGCGGTGCAACATAAGAGTTGTACTATGATTCTAAATATGGTATGACACGTATGAGCATTAAACGAATTTTAATGCTTGGTGCTAGAAAGAACAAAAGCTTTATTTTATTAGATACAATTGATGAGTGTTTTAAGAATGTATATTATTTATGCATCAATGAATTGTAGCGTTGCATGAATACTTGTATTGTTGAAAATTAAGTTTTAAGGTATTTGATGTTATGAAAGTGTGTTTAAATTAGTTGTATATTTAGCTTATATAATTGTATTTCTAAATTTTAAGACATTAAATGCTAAAAAAAAACTAAATGCTTTAAAAGATAGTAAGATTTACGTCGACTAAAACTATACAAATGGCAACAAAACTTTTCAGGAATGGTAAACAATTGAAGTTTTGAGGAACAATGATATGTTATCTAAAGCAACTTCCAGTAGTTTATTTATTTATTTTGAACGTCGAACATAAGAAAGCATGCATTTTAGATGTAGTTTAGTTATTTTTGGGCCTAAGAACTCTCAAAATATATGAATCTGTAACTTTTGTGTTTCATAAATTTATACTATTAGTTGGAAATAAGTATCATTTTTTTATTTTTTATGTGAATTTGCAAATTTCACTTTACTTATTCATATATGGAAAATGTTTATTTTTATTTTAAGGGATAATGACAAAAAAATCCATCGAACTTTATCACTTCTGTGATTGTATGTAGTCGATTATTATTTTTTTTCATTGAAACATAAACCTTTTGAATATGTGTTATTGTATGTATCCTGTCAAGCAAAGCGTTGCATCGTTAGTCCTTTATACTAACGGTCGTTAGTAAATAACTTAAATTATGTTTTCTTACGTTTTTATACGTTTTCATCCGTTTTTTACGTTTCGTCCATTTTCTTACGTTTTTATAAGTTTTCATCCATTTTCTTACGTTTTCATCCGTTTTTATACGTTTTCGTTCGTTCTCTTACGTTGTTTATACATTTTCGTCCGTATTATACGTTTTGTCCTCAATGGATTCAAATTTGTTACTTGGAAATGATAGACATGGAGAGGATGCTAATAAGTACAGCGAAAATGGCCTTTAAGGTTAAACTCCATGAAGGGCAGAGACCACGATGATGACTCGCTTCATGAGTAAAAACTAAAATTATCAATATCAATTTCTATTGATGTTGCTGCATACATAAAAGGAATTGAGAAAATAATAGAGGGTGTCAATACGTTCCATCTACTTTTATCTTTAACGAGTCAAATACGTAAAACTTAAACATTGAGATACATAATATAGAAACATCTAGTCTAATGGGTCAGATGCCATTCCACCGTTTTGCTATGTTCTTATATAGAAATTAAACAAAATATGTTTCCTGTGACAACTCAATTCCACCTGTAACCCATCTAGTTTGACCCGCCTATTTTACATGTACTTTATTTTCTTTCTAAATGATACTCCTTAACACGTACCCTTTTGCCTATTTGACCTTGCAGCTATAAAATGTTCATATTTTCTAGTGTGAGTGACATGTTCTGTACAGCCATAATCAAGGCCTTAGCAGTTGGGTGACCGAGTATTTGAGCAACATACATATAACTTTGCTATCCACACGTTGTCTCTTGTTGTCAAATAATTTCTACTTTTACAGTCATAATGTAGTAGAGATTTAGTTTTATACATTCATTTACACGAAGACATGATCGGTGATGTGGTTGTTTGCGGTCGCCTTGATGTTATTCTGATCATCTGAACTTACTGTTGAATTTTATACTCATAACAATTATACATAAAACAAATACATCATCAAAGCAAGTAAATGGAAGACTATAGGAATAATATATGTAATTAATTAACCAAACAAGAAAGTGCGTACTTTTAAAGCAATTCAAGCAATCAAACGATTATGTGATCAAGTAACAAAACCCAAAACCCTAAACTAGGGTTTATACAAATCGTCCAACCCAAAAAATCGACCACCAAGGATTACAAGCTCAAGTGTGCTTGCTCTTCGTTCTGGTACACACGTACTAATAGCGATTTGATGTGGAGAAGCTAGTTCCTTGAATCACTAATAAACCAAACACTTTATCTTTGAGCTAAGACAAAATCGAAAACCCTTGGGGATGAGGGTGTTCGACCGGCCACACAAAGAGGAGAGGAGAAGGAGAGAAATTAGGTTATCAAATTGATCCAAGGTTAGTTAATAATGAATACATTGATTTGTATTTATAGTTAACATATCTTGGAGTCCAAGTTTGAGTGGGATTGGGTTTGAAACCCCACCGATCGGCCTAAGCACCCCAAAGGGATTCTAGAACTTTCCGACTTGTAATTTCATCTCTATTCCTTCTAGTTAATATTTAACGACCGTTAACCAAACCTCGTTAATTATTTAACTATCGTTATGTTTTATTTAGTGATTAATAATTAATAACAATAACGCTTTATTTATATTAATTATGTACATCAATTCTCATACGTAATGTGTGCAATCCGAAGTTTCGAGTTCGAATCCGGACATACTATTATTTAAATATCCATTAAAACCTTCGGCTCCCACTTGGATATTACTAAATATAGTAATGACATTGGTTAGTCTAGCTTTCACGCCAACGCCCCGGATCGAATCGAGCATGGTCTCTGGAAAAAACCATTTAATGATTCATCATTTTACTTATCCTTTTGTTACTAATACTACATTAACTATGAATATGGATCAAGTCATTTCATAAGTTAATATTACATTTCTCGTTGTACATGATTGAACAAGATTACCAAATCATCCGAGCGTATTCGGATAGATCTTGGGTATGGCCATACAAACATCTTGTCAACCCTACGAGGGCCCAAATATAGTATTATGCTTTGAAACAAATTCAAAGGAACAAATTCTCTTGACTACAAACATAACTCATGAATTTTGCAACACTTAGAAAATAGCCCTTATAACTACGATTACGGATAGCGTTAGACTATCTTACACAAATGCACTACATTCATATAAGTTATACGGTATCTCAAGTGCGAGGATAAACACTTCATGATATACTTAATGATAAAATCCAAAAGTATCATCATGTAAAGTTGGGATGAGTCCTATATTCAATTCATTGAATATCATGTGAATCTGGTATGTCCCACGCATCAATATACTTTAAAAGTATATTCTACCAAAACTCAGATTTGTCTTAATTCAATGACATTCCCACATCATTGATTGACAACGGACTATTTAGAATAACATAAGTTACTCATGGATTAAACATGCAAATATAGGATATAATATTAAGAAAATGAAAATAAACATAAACAACTATTTTATTTCATTAAAGTAATATTTTGTTCATAACATCCTCTATCCAAATACTAATCACGGATCGCATGAAACTACTAGCTAAGCGAAGTCCTATCCCATCGACATGGTCGGTAAGTTTATCTTTTGGCAAAGGCTTCAAAGGGATCACTAGATTTTCATCCGTATGAACTTTGAGTAGATTGATTTCACTATGTCGACTTGTTCTCTAACATAGTGATATCGGCGAGGAAAATGTCGGCGCCTTCATGACTCGGGCTCATTGGCAAATGTTATTGCAGTGAGTTGTCACAATACACATTTAAAGGTAATTCGATTGAGGGCATTACTCGAGTCCGAAATGAATTTCCTAATCCAACGACTTCCATCGCGACACAAGCGACTATGTACTCTTCAGAATAGACATCGCCAACCGTTGTTTGCTTCTTGCTCTTCGATCATTGCTCCTCCATTAATGACAAAGACATAACCCGTCGAGACTTCGTATCATCTTTATCGATTTGGAATGACGATCGCAAAACACAGAACATCAAGTTCGCATCTGGATTTCCTCCATACACTAGAAACATTTCTTTAGTAGCCTTAGATACTTAAGAATGTTCTTATGACTGCCGATGTTTCACACAGGTTACATTGATACCGATTGGTAATGTTACGTGCAAGCGCCACATCGGGCCTTGTATATCTCACGATACATGATAGATCCTCGGTACGAAGCATAAGGAACTTTCCTCATATATTCCACCTCGCCGGTGTTGACGCCGCAAAGTTTATTACTTAAGCCATGTTCAACTTGCATCGGCAAATATCCCTTCTTGGAATTTTGCATACTAAATCTCTTCAATATTTTATCAATGTAAGCACTTTGGCTTAGTCAATTAACCGCCTTGATCTATCTCTCAGATCTTGATTCCCAGAATAAATCTTGCTTCCCTAAGTCCTTCATAGAAAAGCACTCTCCAAGATAAGACTTTACATCTTGCATACTTGGAATGTCTTTTCCCATGATCAATATGTCATCGACATATAAGACAAGGAAAATAACATTACTCCCACTAGCTTTGTGATACACACATGGCTCATCAAGATTTTGAGTGAAACCAAATTTCTTGATTTCTTCATCAAACTTCTTGTTCCATTGCCTTGATGTAACACCCCCGAAAATCTTAATGACAGCGGAAGACTAATTCGGGTGTTACTTGAACGGAGATCATAGTCAATAATTATAGAAAACGACTCGAAAGAGACGTTTTATTAAAATAGTTATCATTCATCGAAAACTCATTGTTTGTTACAAAATATTGCAAATAGATCAAGTGTTTTTCCCAAAAGAAAGATCATGAGTTTGAAAGAAATGATAACTTTTATGTTTTACACCACCGGATAAGCCTTGCCATGCCCGTTCCGCACCTTGGTCATAATCTTCACCGATTACGAGATAACATGCTTAAAAGGTCAACAAAAATGTTGAGTGAAATCCATAGGTTTAAAATAAGTTGAACACAAGTATAAGATCATGATCATTGTAAACTAACAATATCATAATGAAAATATCACAGATTATTATGCGCTAAGCTCATGAAACCAAAACTCATTGCATACGAATTACGGTGTGCGTAAATATGCCCCAAAGGAGGTAATAGCCAATTACCTAAAGAAATTCGATATAGTGCGCCCGGTTGTTTCTCTATAACGAAGCGGGTTCGTTATTCCCATAGTACTATTCACGATATCTCGTTCACTCGCGGTGACTAATGGTTCATGATCGGGGACTTGTGGCTAACAACTTAGGCAATACCAATAATCAAGAAGATCAAGCATTTATGAAAAACCCTTGTGTTCTAGTTTAGAGCATGTATCTCCTCATGGGTTTATAAAAATAAAGTAAAAGCGAGGCTATGAACTCACCTTGATAATAATGCACTGCACAAATAGATCAAGCAAAATGTAGCGGAGGTTCCAACTCGAAACCTAAAATGATGAGATGGCGAGTCTCAGTAAATGAGCATTTTGGTTCGCGACCAAAATAATAGAGCATTGAATATTCTTATTCAATAGATCATTGGATTGTCCAATCCAATAGTGTGCGATCGTGATTAACGTTTTAAGTTAATTTACATGCTACATTGCCTTGATTAATGATCCTCACTTACGCATAAGTGAAATGTTTCCCCTCCCCCGTTGTGATCTTAATAGATTTGTTGAGTATTTTTAACGTGTTTGAATAAATTCCCCGTGTGTTTTATCGGATTTGATATATATATATAATTATAATCTTATAATATATATATATATATATAAATAATACATTTATCGTTATCCGAAATAAAATACTCATAAGATCAAAATACTTGTTTTACGAAGTTATTATGGGTTTATAAGTTTTCTAAACTTTTCCCGAATTTACACTTTTACCCTTGAGTTACAAAAGTACAAGTTTAGTCCTTATACTATTAGAAAATGACACTTTGTACCCAAAATGTATTTTATATCAAGACTTTCGAAATGACATTTTAGTCCCTTGGTAAAATTGATTTTACGAAAACGACCCTCTAGGTTCCTTTTATCGCTCTCAACCTTTACTTTTCCAAACTTGTCATTTCTAACCCAAAGTTTAAAATCTCTAGTTTAGGAAATTTACATATTCGCCCTTGGGTTTTCACGTGCACATGCATCGTGCATGATGCCCATGTACTTCGAAATGAGCATTTTCAACCCTTAGACTTTTATAAAACACTAGTTTCGTTTATAAATGACCCTTTAGCTTTTAAATATGTTACCCTTTTGACCCGATACTCATTTGTTTTGCAAATTTGATCCGAACTCCTTTTGAAATAACGAAAACTTTACAAAACTAGTACAAGCTTATCTCTAGCTTATTTCTTTAGCTTATTAGCTTATTTTGATTATATTGGGCGGGTTAGATCATTATCGGACTCGGATTGGGCTTAATGGACTCGACAGTTGGGCTTTAGGCCCGTTTGGTTTAAGCGTAGGAAATGAAGGTGTCGTGTGTTCCTAATAATTTTGCAATGTGTTCTCGACATATTAGACTAGTTTTAACGTGTGTGACTATGTGTCGTGATCAAGCATACCATACGTGTTGCTTTGAAATGGTGCGCATAACATATTTAACGTGTGAGAACTAATGTAAGCGAAGAATGAAATGAAAGCGAGTTGGGAGGGACTTACTTCACTCGAAATGAGTGGTGATGATACGTGTGAGTAGTGAGCGAGAAGAAGTGATCAACAAGAACCCCTTGTTCTCCTTATAATGTTATTCGCCTATATTAACCCCAAGCTTTTCTAATTCCTTTACCGTTTTCCTTCTTTTGCTTCTCCTTAATACCACGATGGGCGATTTTTGAGTGAAAGATATGTTTGAGTTTTGAAAGCTTATGTGAAGAAGATGTGTGTTTTAAAGAAAGCATAAGCATGGCTTTTTCATTTTATATTTCACTAGCTCTCTAATCTCTACTTCATTAGTCACATGTTGAAATGTATTTGGTCTTGATTTTGAAATGTTTCTAGGCGTGCAAGATGGTTGTTCCACTTAGAGACATGCTCTTGGTTAGTCACTTCATGAAAACACAAGATCCTTTGGTTAATGAAGTCAAAGTTGGTCAAATGGACATTAGGGTATTGTTTAATATTTGTTTAGGGTGGCTAGCATGTCTTTGCCCTTCTTTTTGCATTCATACATGAAGTCTTTGGGATCAAGAGGAAGAGATGGTTTTAGTTACCTTATTGTCACATGTTAGGACTAGTTTGGTTTCTTGTTTTGATTGCTTGTTCGGTTTCAACAGGAAGAAGCAACAAAACATTGAGTTTTAACTATACTTGTACACATGTGGGGATCAAGACCAACTTAAATCATGTTGGGTTGGACTTGGTAGCGAGGCCCAAGGAAAGAAAGAAACAAGAATGTTTGGATTGCTTGTTGGATTGGACGCAAGACAAGGCCCAAAGGGAAAAGTTGGGCTCGAATTGGGTAATGAGGCCCAAAGAAATGACGGTGTGGGCTTGGGTCGGTTATGAGGCCCATTTCGTGTCGGGTTGGTGGTGAAAAGTCCAATGAGTTCCGAGGCCCAATCTGAATTTTATATATTTTATTATAATTTAATTCGTAATTTTACAAATTTTACGTATTCATTACGTATTTTAAGGTTATCGGGATAGTGGGAAATTTATTTAGATCACAGCGGTATATTTATGAGCGCTCAAGCTGCGTTGATCATGCATATGTCATATGATATGCAAAAGTGATGTTTAGAAAATTTCATGACGAAATAGATCGTGATCAATTCTTGATTAAGGCGTTAAGTACATTGAAATTTTCCGGAGCTTCGGTACCTACCCTTAAGAGAACCGCGTCCATGATTAAACTCGCAGAGGTCGTGGGTGATCTAGATGAGCAGTGGGGATACTTGGGCGCATTATATCCTCGCGCCCGGTGAACTCGCACCTCGTTTCTTATGATTCCATCGAACTTTAACGATAGGAATGCGGCTTTGCTTAAGCCTTTTAACCTACATCCATGATCTCAACGGGTTCTTGACAAAGCTAAGTTTGTCATTGAGTGGATGTCCTTGAGTGGTGCGACTAGAGTTTCATCCGAAAGACACTTTTAAGATTCGAGACATGAAGCGTGTCATGTACTCGGCTAAGTTCTTGGGAAGATCAAGTTTATATGCCTTTGGACCAATTCTTTGAAGAATTTTAAATGGTCCGGCGTATCGAGGTTTGAGCTTTCCTCGTTTTCCAAATCGACCATCCCTTTCGGTGATACTTTGAGCATTACGGTCTCCGACTTGGAATTCCATTGGTTTCCTTGAGCGTCTGCGTAGCTCTTTTGTCTATCTCGGCGCTTGCAATCTTTGCGAATTTGCATTATCTTTTCGATCGTCTCTTGGACAATTTCGGGGACTGTAAGTTGTACTTCTCCAACTTCCGCCCCAAAGCTGGCGATCGGCATTTTCTTCCATAAAGTGCTTCAAAAGGAGCGGCTTTAATCTTGGCATGATAAGCTTTATTATTGTAAGAGAATTGGCGGTAAGTGCTTATCCCATCCTTTTCGAAATCAATCACACATGCTCTTAGCATGTCTTCGAGTTGGATCGTTCTTTCACTTTGTCCATCATGCGAGGATGGTGCGCGGTACTCATATCTAAGTTGGTACCCATGGCTTTTGAAGAGTTTGCCAAAATCTTGAGGTGAATCGGCTATCACGATCGGATATGATTGAGATTGGTACACCGTGACGAAACAATCTCTTTGATGTACAATCTAGCGAGTGTAATCATCTCGTCGTTCTCCTTGATTGGCAAGAAATGGCGGACTTTGTAGGCGGTCTACAATAACCCAAATGGTGTCAAAACCATTAGAAGTTTTTAGCGGTTTGTGATGAAGTCCATTGTAATTCTTTCCCATTTCCACACGGGAAGTTACGGTTGAGTTAGCAATCCGGATGGCTTTTGATGTTCGACTTTAACTTTCAAGCATGTCAAACATTCTTGGCGTATCTGATGATATCGGCCTTCATATTAGGCCACCGGTACAAAAGCTTTAGATCTTGATACATCTTGTTGGGACCGGGATGTATGGAATACTTTGATTTATGTGATTCATGCATGATGAGCTCTCGGATACCTCCAAGAGTGGAATCCAACTTCGATTTTTGAAACATAACGTTCCGTCCGATCTCTTCACAAATCCATTCTCATTCTCGGCATGCCATAAATCTTCTCATTCGGCCTATTTTCTTCTTTAAGAGCTTGATTTGAGCTTCAAGAATTTTCGACAGGGGTGAATTGATTACCATTCCCAATGATCTCACTCTAAGTGGCTTAGGCGATCTTTTACGCTCAAAGCATCGGCAACAACATTTGCCTTTCCGGGATGGTAACGGATCTCGCGATCATAATCACTAAGCAATTCAAGCGGCGACGTTGGCGCATATTCAATTCCTTTTGATCTAAGATGTGTTGAAGACTTTTGTGATCGGTGTACACTATACACTTGGTTCCGTCTGAGATAATGTCTCCATAATTTGAGTGCAAATACCACGGCGCCAAGTTCTAGATCGTGAGTAGTATAATTCTTCTCATGAGTTTTGAGTTGTCGTGACGCATAAGCAATCACTTTGTTCCTTTGCATGAGAGCGGCGCCTAAACCCATGTGTGAAGCATCACAATATACTACAAAATCTTGACTCCTTCCGGTAGTGCCAAGATAGGTGCTCATAAAGCTTGTTCTTGAGGAGTTGAAAAGGCGATTCTTGATCGTCTCCCATTCGAATTTCTTCGTTTTACGGGTTAACTCGGTCAATGGTTTAGCTATTTTAGAAACCTTGATGAATCTTCGATAATAACCGGCAAGTCCTAAAATTGGCAATTTCGGTGGGATTAGTGGGTGCGGCCAATTCTTATGATTCAATCTTTGCGGGATCACATGGATTCCTTCACTTGTCAATCACATGACCAAGAAATTGGACCGTCTCAATCCAAAATCACACTTGGAAAACTTTGCGTACAATTTTTCATCCTTGAGTAACTTCGGGACGGTCTTCAAATGTTCGCATGTTCTTCTTTATTACGAGTATATAAGAATATCGTCAATGAACACAATGACGAATTTATCCGAGATATGGTTTGAGACTCTATTCATGAGGTCCATAAATCTGCAGTGCATTAGTTAAACCGAATGGCATTACTTGGAATTCATAATGGCCATATCGAGTTCTAAATGCGGTCTTGGGTATATCTTCTTCTCTTACCGTGGCGATGATATCGGATCTTAAATCAATCTTGAGTATACACTCGAGCCTTGTAATTGATCAAGCGGATCATCGATTCTTGGTAAGGGATAGCGATTTTGATTGTGAGCTTGTTCAATTCTCTATAATCGATACACATCCGGAATGATCCATCTTTCTTCTTAACGAATAACACGGTGCTCCCGGTGAGGAACTTGGTCTAATGAATCCTTTCTCGGATAGCTCTTCTAGTTGTTTGGATAACTCTTGCATTTCGAGGGCTAAGCGATGCAGTGCTCGTGCTACGGAGTAGCTCGGGAATAAGATCGATTTGAAATTCGACTTGTCGGCGGTGGAAGTCCAGGCAAATCTTGGAAACACCTCGGAAAATTCCTTGATTTCGGTACATCTTCTAGTCGTTTCTCTTCCGACTTCTTTTCCGTTACTTGAGCTAAGAAGGCATAACATCCTTTTCCATGTACTTTATTGATTTCATACAGGATATGATACTTAAGTACTTTTTACTTTGATCTCCTTGGATGACTAAGGTTTCACCGTTGATCGGGATATGAGCGGTTTTCTCGTCACAAACAATCCTAGCACGGTGTTTGGACAACCAATCCATGCCAATTCGACATCGAAACTTCCAAGTTTGATTGGCAAAAGATCTATGAGGAGCGAGTGATCTTGTAATAGAATAGGACAATTACGGATTACGGTGTTGGTTCTATTATTTTCCCATCGGCAAGCTCTATCTCATAAGTTGTATCTAAAGGCGATTGGGGATATTTGAGTAATGGTGCAAAGTAGTAGATACAAAACTCTTATCGGCTCGAGTCAAACAAGATTTTTGCGAGAATGATTGTTAAGAGAATACGTGCCGTCACAATGTCGGGGTTCAGCGTGCATCTCCATCTCTAGCATGTACACTCTTGCGAGCATTGTTTGTTTGAGCGACATTTAACTTTGGGCATTGACTCTTGAAATGACCGGGTTCTCCACATCCATAGCGATTCACGTTTGTCACGGTGTTGCCTCTTCCGGGGTTTCGACAATGTTTACCTTGATGACCTACCTTGTTGCACTTATCGCACTTCACGGTACAAGGTCGAATGGTGCATCAAACATCGGTTACTGCGGGATGTGGCCTACATACCCTTTCAGCGGTGGGTGCGGCATAAGCCCTTGTGGCTTCTTGCCTTCGGTTTTGCCGATTGGTGGTGATTTGTTGTGGTGATATTGGTTGTTGTTGTTCGATTGTTATTGTTGGATCGATAGTGGTTGGAATTTGAGGTTTTCGATCATCAAACTTTCTTTTGTTGTCACTTGAGCCTTGTGCATTTGCAAGCTTTAGTATTGGTTCCATAAGGCGGTGGGATACGATGACAACTTCTTCAGCAGTTTTGGCTTTGAGCGATGACATCTCCTTGATGCTTGAGGTAAACCTCCGATCATAGCTTCCAAAGTTTTTCATTGGTGGGAAGCAGATGAGGACATAGAGCTCTCACTCATGGAATCTCTTGAAGTATGTCTTGAGATCATTACCTTTAGCGACCAAGTGGTAATACTCATCTTGAGTTTCTTGATCTCGGTCCTCGGGCATCTTGTTTCATTAACAGTTGTTTGAGATCGACCATGAAATCTTACAAGCTTCTTCCATTCCAATTGGTTGGCGTGGCCTTTCCACCAAGATAACGCATCTTCTAACAAAGTTCGATTGCAAACTTGACTTTGCAATCATTTGTCGATCACTTAAGCGAAATCTGGTCTCGGTCCTCTCAAACCAATGAAGTAAACCAATAGCACCTTGATTGCCCTTGAAGAATGTAAACTGCGGTTCATGAACTCTTTGTAATTACACTTGCGAGTTAAAGTGGACTCACTTTGATTTGTTGGAGTGTTAGTTGCATTTGAGTTTGCCATTTCAAGAAGGCGATGCGACCGCGACACGATTTTCTTGACAATGCGGCGACCTCGACCTCGCGTCTTTGCTGGCGACACGCTCGACTTGACCACTCTCGAGCAATTCGGGCGTTCTCGACTTCTCTTGCAATTTCGACTTGCCTTGCAATTTCAACTTCACGTGCCTCTTGGGCAAGTCGTTCGGCTTCAATGCGTTCGACGGCTTTAGCGATGTCGACATGTTGAGCTATATTGCGCTAACACTTTCGGCGACCATTTTACGAATAGCTGCGGGAGTGATGGTGGATGAGGTAGCTTTCTTCTTGACCATTTTCTAAAATTTTCAAGAATAAACACCAAGATTACGAAATTATCGATCGATGATAAAGCGATTTCATATTATACATTTCATAATAGTCCAGTTACCACTTTAAATAAATGATATGATATGAATATGATTTTCTCAACAAATCATAATATATATAAGGACATAAGGATTGGTTCGGCATACATCACGAGGAATAATAACATAACATTAGAATAATAGAAATACAACCATGGAATACATCGTTACATAGTTTGTTCACAACCATAAGTTACATCATCATAATACTTGTTCCAAGGTTACAAACCAAAATGATACAAGCCTTAATGCCTCATATGGCGGCTTTATGACACACACTAAGATAAAGATGACTAGGATCTACGCATCTCCCGATGTGTCATCCTGACGACGGCGAATCTCCTCGACTATAGCTGTCAGGTCTCGAATCTGCTGCTCACGAGCTTGGTCTCTCGCCTCGAGGTTATCAATCCTCTCCTCCAAAATGGCAGTGTGAGCATGAGCAGATGCAAGCTCGTGATGTAGGACTCTCTCTCGACCCAAGCGTCTCTCTCAGCGTGCTAGCATCACGAATAGTAGTCTCAATCTCCGAGTCAATTGGTTATGACCTCCTTGCCTCCATAATTTGCGTACTCATCATATCAAACACGATCTCGATGGAGTAGCGTCCTACCACAAGGTTCTCGACTTCTTCTTCCAAGCTCTCTATCCTCACTAGCGGAATCTCATCATAATGTGCCATGAGTTCATTCGGTTGATCTTCGTGCACGATAAGTCTTGTAGCCAGAGGAGGAATAGTGTGGTGCCTTTGGTTCACCGTGCGGTATATTGGAGGTGAGTGCGATGAGTCGAGCTTTCTCCAGCTCAAAGGAACTAGCGCTCCTCGTCTTCTCTCCAGCGTCGAGTAAAGGTATCAAGAATGACCATCTTCTAGCACGGTTCTTCCTTGGCCGACCTCGTTGTCCACTTGAGTAGGCTTTTCGGGATCGAGATAGTGATGGTGGATAGCATTTGATGCGAGCGGTAAAATTGGCTCACTAAAAGTGTCCAAGGAGGTGATCTTTGTCGGTGGTGATGAAGCGAGAGCGATAGTAGTCGATGGTAGAACACGATGAAGTGGCGGTGGTGGTGAAGTAGCGATGGGTGGAGCAGTGGGTGTATAGCGGTGATGGTGACGGTGGTGGTGGCCGGTAATGGTGGTGGTGGCATCACATGAGTCATGGTGATGGGTCGCACATGCTTCCTAGCGGTGCGTTTGAAGGTCTTACCATTAGGATGCGATCTATAAGGTACTCAAGCGGCTCGGGTTCATCGGGCTTAAGAACCACGAATCATCGTCGGCGGCGACGGATAGCGAGCGAGATGATCGGAAGAATCGATGAAGCGAGTCGGTGCTTCGATGATTTGGATGATTCATCATCCGGCAACATCTGACGGTAGCCATTCTTTGCGACTCATAATCTTGATCTAGGGTCATGGAAGCAAAAGCATTGTACTCTTGAGGATGGCGGTCATATTTGGAAGCGATGGGAGTTGAACAACTTCACCTTCCTCAAAGGTTCGGTTTAAATCAAAGCGATGGTAGTATGTGCAGATTTGGGATGGTGGCATAGTGGCGATCGTAGAGGACATGGTATCATCCATCTCGGTGTCGAGGAGAACAAGCTGGGTGGGATGCGAGACATAATCTTGTAACAACCCATAAATTAATGTAAGTAAATGCCAAATAATATAATTATTTCGATTAGCTAAGCAAATCTCCATGCCTAACTTAAAATGAATGCCATTTACTTATGATCTAGTGATGCATCAATCCTAATGCATAGGCGGTCACGGAAGGGCGTAAAGCGGTGGTGTAAAATAGTCCCGTTTAAAAGTGCGGTTATAGTCCAAATGATTTTGAAAACTCTTTGGTTCTCTATAACCTTGGCTCGATGCCAATCTGTAACACCCAAAATCTTAATGACGTGGAAGACTAATCGGGTGTTACTTGAGCGGAGATCATAGTCAATAATTATAGAAAAGCGACTCGAAAGAGGCGTTTTATTAAAATAGTTATCATTCATCGAAAACTCATTGTTTGTTACAAAATATTGCAAATAGATCAAGTGTTTTCCCGAAAAGAAAGATCATGAGTTTGAAAGAAATGATAACTTTTATGTTTTACACCACCGGATAAGCCTTGCCATGCCCGTTCCACCTTGGTCATAATCTTCATTGATTACGAGATAACATGCTTAAAAGGTCAACAAAATGTTGAGTGAAATCCATAGGTTTAAAATAAGTTGAACACAAGTATAAGATCATGATCATTGTAAACTAACAATATCATAATGAAAATATCACAGATTATTATCGCTAAGCTCATGAAACCAAAACTCATTGCATACACGAATTACCGATTGTGCGTAAATATGCCCCAAAGGAGGTAATAGCCAATTACCTAAAGAAATTCGATATAGTGCGCCCGGTTATTTCTCTATAACCGAAGCGGGGTTCGTTATTCCCGTAGTACTATTCGCGATATCTCGTTCACTCGCGGTGACTAATGGTTCATGATCGGGGACTTGTGGCTAACAACTTAGGCAATACCAATAATCAAGAAGATCAAGCATTTATGAAAAACCCTTGTGTTCTAGTTTAGAGCATGTATCTCCCTCATGGGTTTATAAAAATAAAGTAAAAGCGAGGCTATGAACTCGCCTTGATAATAATGCACACGCACAAATAGATCAAGCAAAATGTAGCGGAGGTTCCAACTCGAAACCTAAAATGATGAGATGGCGAGTCTCGGTAAATGAGCATTTGGTTCGCGACCAAAATAATAGAGCATTGAATATTCTTATTCAATAGATCATTGGATTGTCAATCGATAGTGTGCGATCGTGATTAACGTTTTAAGTTAATTTACATGCTACATTGCCTTGATTAATGATCCTCACTTACGCATAAGTGAAATGTTTCCCTCCCCGTTGTGATCTTAATAGATTTGTTGAGTATTTTTAACGTGTTTGAATAAATTCCCGTGTGTTTTATCGGTTTGATATATATATATAATTATAATCTTATAATATATATATATATATATATATATATATAAGTAATACATTTATCGTTATCGAAATAAAATACTCATAAGATCAAAATACTTGTTTTCTGAAGTTATTATGGGTTTATAAGTTTTCTAAACTTTTCCCGAATTTACACTTTTACCCTTGAGTTACAAAAGTACAAGTTTAGTCCTTATACTATTAGAAAATGACACTTTGTACCCAAATGTATTTTATATCAAGACTTTCGAAATGACATTTTTAGTCCCTTGGTAAAATTGATTTCTGAAAACGACCCTCTAGGTTCCTTTTATCGCTCTCGACCTTTACTTTTCCAAACTTGTCATTTCTAACCCAAGTTTAAAATCTCTAGTTTAGGAAATTTACATATTCGGCCCTTGGGTTTTCACGTGCATGCATCGTGCATGATGCCCATGTACTTCGAAATGAGCATTTTCAACCCTTAGACTTTTATAAAACACTAGTTTCGTTTATAAATGACCCTTTAGCTTTTAAATATGTTACCCTTTTGACCGATACTCATTTGTTTTGCAAATTTGATCCGAACTCCTTTTGAAATAACGAAAACTTTACAAAACTAGTACAAGCTTATCTCTAGCTTATTTCTTTAGCTTATTAGCTTATTTTGATTATATTGGGCGGGTTAGATCATTATCGGACTCGGATTGGGCTTAATGGACTCGTGAGTTGGGCTTTAGGCCGTTTGGTTTAGCGTAGGAAATGAAGGTGTCGTGTGTTCTAATAATTTTGCAATGTGTTCTCAACATATTAGACTAGTTTTAACGTGTGTGACTATGTGTCGTGATCAAGCATACCATACGTGTTGCTTTGAAATGGTGCGCATAACATATTTAGCGTGTGAGAACTAATGTAAGCGAAGAATGAAATGAAAGCGAGTTGGGAGGGACTTACTTCACTCGAAATGAGTGGTGATGATACGTGTGAGTAGTGAGCGAGAAGAAGTGATCAACAAGAACCCCTTGTTCTCCTTATAATGTTATTCGCCTATATTAACCCCAAGCTTTTCTAATTCCTTTACCGTTTTCCTTCTTTTGCTTCTCCTTAATACCACGATGGGCGATTTTGAGTGAAAGATATGTTTGAGTTTTGAAAGCTTATGTGAAGAAGATGTGTGTTTTAAAGAAAGCATAAGCATGGCTTTTCATTTTATATTTCACTAGCTCTCTAATCTCTACTTCATTAGTCACATGTTGAAATGTATTTGGTCTTGATTTTGAAATGTTTCTAGGCGTGCAAGATGGTTGTTCCACTTAGAGACATGCTCTTGGTTAGTCACTTCATGAAAACACAAGATCCTTTGGTTAATGAAGTCAAAGTTGGTCAAATGGACATTAGGGTATTGTTTAATATTTGTTTAGGGTGGCTAGCATGTCTTTGCCCCTTCTTTTTGCATTCATCATAAGTCTTTGGGATCAAGAGGAAGAGATGGTTTTAGTTACCTTATTGTCACATGTTAGGACTAGTTTGGTTTCTTGTTTTGATTGCTTGTTCGGTTTCAGGAAGAAGCAACAAAACATTGAGTTTTAACTATACTTGTACATGTGGGGATCGAGACCAACTTAAATCATGTTGGGTTGGACTTGGTAGCGAGGCCCAAGGAAAAGAAAGAAACAAGAATGTTTGGATTGCTTGTTGGATTGGACGCAAGACAAGGCCCAAAGGAAAAGTTGGGCTCGAATTGGGTAATGAGGCCCAAAGAAATGACCGGTGTGGGCTTGGGTCGGTTATGAGGCCCATTTACGTGTCGGGTTCGGTGGTGAAAAGTCCAATGAGTTAGGGGCCCAATCTGAATTTTATATATTTTATTATAATTTAATTAAGTAATTTTACAAATTTTACGTATTCATTACGTATTTTAAGGTTATCGGGATAGTGGGAAATTTATTTAGATCACAACGGTATATTTATGAGCAGCTCAGCTGCGTTGATCATGCATATGTCATATGATATGCAAAGTGATGTTTAGAAAATTTCATGACGAAATAGATCGTGATCAATTCTTGATTAAGGCGTTAAGTACATTGAAATTTTAGGGAGCTTACACTTGATGCTTGCTTGACCCATAAATGGATCTTTGAAGTTTGCATACACGCTTTGGAAACTTTGGATTCACAAACCCTTGATTGCGCCATATAGATGTCCTCATCTGGCGACCGTTTAAGCGGTTTGACATCCATTTGCCATATCTCATAGTCATAATGCGACTATGGCTATAAGAATCTAATAGCTCTAATATACGCTACAGGAGAAAATGTCTCCTCGTAGTCTACCCGTAGGTTTGAGTATAACCTTGAGCTACAAGGCGAGCTTTATAGGTGTGTGCATTGCCATCCATGTCGGTCTTTATCTTAAAGAGCCACTTACTTCCAACTACCTTAGCATTTGGGTAAGTCAACCTCTATCGAGACTTCGTTGTCTTTCATGGATTGCATTTCCCATTCATTGCAACTCGCCATTTTCCTTTTCGGGACTCATCATGGCAGCTTTATAGTTAGCGAGTTCACCAGATCCCCTAACATATTTTCCTCGGCTTCTACGTTGAGACATAGGCGCTCGGTGCCGCGTGGTCCTTGCGGATCTGAATGGGAACCACTTCAATCTCGGTGGGCGCATGGACTTTCGGGTTCTACTTGAGGTTGGCTAGTGTTCTCGAAGGTGTTGTATCTTTGATCATCTTCGGATCATATACTCTCCCACTGAATTCATGAGATATGAGATCCTTTTCAAGAAAGTCTCCATACCTAGCAACAATTACTTTGTTTCGGTGGAAAGTAAGTAGTAACCCATCGTTTCCTTTGGGTATCTCTGAAGACACATAATGAGATCTTTGTTGCGACTTATCAGTGAGTCACGTTTAACAAGCCTCACAACCCTGGACCTTTAAGTAAGACAAGTTGGGAGGTTTCCCATACCACACTTCATAAGGAGTCTTATCAACCTTCTTAGTTGGAACCATATTCAATATCGACAGCGGTTTCAAAGCATAATCCCAAAGGATAAGGGAAGAGTCGTAAGATTAAACATTGATCGCACCATGTCTAGCAATGTCGATTCCTCTCTCGGATACACCATTTGTTGTGGAGTATAAGGAGATGTGAGTTCTTGGACAATACCACACTCACTAGATAATCTTTAAACTCTTGGCTTAAATATTCACCACCTCTATCAGATTGAAGAGCTTTAATCTTCTTTCCTAGTTGCGTTCTACTTCCTCTTAAAACCTTAAATGTTTCAAAGACTTCATGTTTATGTTTAAGTAAATAAACATAACCATAAATTGAAATCATCGATAAATGTTAAAAGTAGCTAGCACCTTTTCTTGACACATGTCTTAGTGGTCCACATACGTCGTATGTATCACACCAAGAAGATCGAAGCCCTTTCTAAACTATTTGTAAAGGTTTCTTGGTCATCTTCCGAAATGCAAGATTCGCATTTATCAAATGATTCATCATTGATGTCTTGCAAAAGCCCATCGTGTTGCAAAATTGTTGCATGCGTTTCTTGCCTATATGAGCAAGTCTACAATGCCAAAGAAATGAAGAATCCAAATCACTTTTGATTCTTTTTATTATTGATGCTAAAATGCAATTATTTTATCAACAACATTATCATACAAATCAATTTCAAACACACCATTTCTTTGGAATAACATTAAAGTAAAAACATCATTTAAAAGCGAGAAATTCCATAATCGGTAAATGTATGAGCGAAACCAATATCTTTTAACAAGGAAGCGAAAGCGACACCTAACAATGGAAGGTGCGTAATGACAATCGTTTAATGCGATTACTAAACCCGAAGGTAAAACTAAATCAAAGCGTGCCTATAGCTTCAACGATTGCATGTGCTCCATTACCCGTGCGGTATTCTTGTCCATAGGCAAGCTTCCTTGCTCCTCTAAGTCCTGCGGTGTATTACATATGTGAATACCACATCGGTATCATATACCGAATTTATTTTATGAGGAAAAGCAAATAATTCTATCATCAAAAGAGTACACAATGCAGCCACGGCGCCATTATTTTTATACCTCTTATTACGCAACTCATCAAGGTACAATGGACAATTCCTCTTCGGTGTCCAACCTCGGTGCGATGATGACAAGCACGATCCTTCTTGGATTCTCACGCTTTTTGGGAGGGTACTTCTTGGGTTCTTCGATAAGTCATAACTTGTTTTCCTTATCGACTTTACCCTTACCTTTCCACTTTCTTGTTAAGCTAAGCGGCTTATTAGGCTTAGAAATTCTACCCATACGGATGGTCAAAACCGCGGTGTAGAGGCCTTCTTGGGCAAACCTTTTCATAATCAATGAGCATTGCATGTACCTCATTGTTGTCTTCCCGTGCAATGCATATTATAATTAGCATGAAACCATCAAATTCCTTGTTAAGGGATGCATTGATCGAGCCAATTTGTATGTCATTAGGGTAGACATAGTTCAAAGCCCTAAGCGGTCCATGTAACTCATCATTTCAGACGGTGAAACTACGAGGTTTCCCATCTCCTTGCTTGCAACTATGAAGAGCATCAATCAAGTCATACGGCTCTCTGATCACAGGCTTTTCAAACAACCTTTGCAATTCTTCCGGCATGAGATTAGGGAAGTAATTCTCAAATTGCTTTTGCAAGCTTGAGTTCATACTCCGAGCATAATGCGGCGACCTCATTATACTTGTCATACTCGGTTGCCATGCGGCTCGTAGCCCAATGATAGCATCGGTGCGAGTTCGGGAGGACAAGGCGTAGTCAAGTAATTGAGTCTTTTGGCAACCCTCAAGACAATTCGAGTTGCCTATACCAATCATTGAAATTGCTACGGTCAATTTCTCTCAATCAAACATAGATTTGAGCGCGAGGCTAGTGCGAGAGATTCGACTTGAGCCATTTCTACGAAATAAAAGTTCAAAAGTTAGTACTTTCGATAAGTAAACATTCAAGAAAATAAAATACCCTTTGGTCAATATTCATATTAACCATAGTATTTTCCTTGAATTTTGGATCCTCATTATCATAGTTCCACCACATCGGTTGATACGCTAGTGGTGAAAGTATAGAATAGGTGTCGTTGAAAAGCGATAATTGACAAACAAGTTTTCAATTCCAAAATTTATGGGATTTACAATTTTGCCAAAACAATTAATGCAAAGCGTAAGCATGTTTCATCCCATCTTATGCCTTAAGTTATAGGTCTCACTAACTAACTTAATTAAGTTGTCTAATTTAGAAAGCGCAAATCATAAAGTCGAGGTCTCACACAACAAAATAATTCACCTCGTTATTGTAATCTAGATCAAGGTCTCACATAACTAAATTACAACTTCAAGTGTTTCATATCATTAGATGGCATAAACTTAAATTTTAAAGGTACAATTTTGATGTGTAATCAAAACTTATGTATAAAAAGCATGCATACAACTTTATAACATAAAATTTTGAAAAACTTACTAAAAGATTTTAATTGCTAAGATTTAATTCTACAAAGTTTTAATCGATCGTTGAGAAACTTACAACTTTGCACTAAGATGCTTCATTACATAGAATGGTTATACTAGGTAGCTCGATCGAAGCATACAGAGCAGAGGACCGGGTAAGCGGCAAGCGCAGACATCCATTCGGTGAGACTATGCTCACTTCTTAAATACCCTTTATAGTTTGTTCTAGTGGGTGAGCCGTTCTAACCATTTAAATACATCGCATCATCGATTAAAGTTCAAGAATAATTCTTAGATAACAAATCAATTTCGCCATTATTTAGTCCATTTAATTTTCTATTCTTAAAAACCCTTTTGCTTACTAACATGTCAAAACAATATATAAACAAAAAGCATTTTAATAAAATTAAACACACTCAAATAATATAAACATATAACTAAACAATTTAACATATGTAAAACAATTAGCCACATGCATAATTATTTCAATAAACTCTAATAACAATTCTAGGCGTAAATAAATGCATACATTAACTAGGACTTTCATCTCATAAGGTAGATGAGCTACATACATCGACAAGTCGATTCGTAAGTCAAGTTAATAGTATACCAAATAGCACATAATTTTATTAGTTATAATTGAGGTCTTCCCCAATTTTATAATTATTAAATAAATAAAACATGTGTGTATCACTTAACAATTAATCAATATACAATAAACAATACTCCATGGCAAAACATGCATGTTCCACCATGGATTCCGCATAACAATTATCACCCAAGATACGCATATTACATGGCACATAACAATTATTCATTAATTAACCACATAAAATTAGCATGCAATCCTAGGGTTTCTACAAGTTTTACAAAATTAAAACCTAATAAATAAATATTAGGGTAATCGACCCATATATATAAAAATTAGGGTTTCGAATTCAAAACCCTAGAAACCATAAAAAACATGCAAATAATCATAAAGATTCAATTTTTATGTGTTTCGGTAATTAATTACATCATATTAACGGCTCGTGCTTCAATTTTTATGTGATCGATATAGAGTACTATTCCCCCAAAACGTACATGCAATGTCATGATTTATGTCTAGTATATAGTCTTTTGGCAGGGGGCGGCTAAAAAAGTAATACGAGGGATGATTCAGCCCAACAGTTTTTTAAGTTTCTATGAAATTACTGCATCAGTTTGCCACATGTAACTGGACAAGTGAATTGAAACAATGTATCATTTTCAGTCACAAAACTTAATGCAGTAATTTAGGAGAAGCTTATAACAAACCAAAAAGGTCGGCACTGATGAAAAATAACTCGTTCATTCAATGAGCAATTCGGTACAAAATTGCAGTCACACAAACCACAAAATGATAAGTATGTCGCACAAGTGCATCGCATTCACACGTTTACATTTTCTAGTAGGTGATATCAGTTTTCATTGTCCGGAAGTAGACACTCTGTTTCTTTTGTGCACTTCCTCAACATCTTAATTTTGGGCACCAAGGCGCATGAGGCTTAGTGTGTAATGAGAAATAAATGGTGACAACAGTGATAGTATTGCTTGGTCTGTAGGTGTAAGTAACACTTGATCAATGATCTCTGAAACACACCTTTGAGGGTCATTATGTTGTCTATGCCCCAATTAGAGTCTGAAGGCTCGATCGGATGAAGAAGAATGATCGGACTATCTCGATCAATCATCCTAGCAGCAGATTCATCAACAATTTAAGATAGCCTTTTGTTTTGTTCAATCACATTGGGGTTCTTTTGTGCCTCCTCTTCATCTTTGGCGCTTTGTTCACGTAGCTTCTCCTTCTTTGCAGCACCACGAATAGCTAATTTTTCTTCTTTTTCCCAAAGCTTCTCCTAGTTGGAGTAAGCGGGGATGGATCAAGTAAACCCGTCGAAACTTCTTCTTGGCAACACTTTTAGCAAGTTCGGGGTCCTTAGCCATCTTAGTTGGATCCACCTCGAAAACCACAATCAACCCCACTGCCCACCAGATGATAAACATCATTTAGGCTGTCTTTTCCTTGAATATCTTTTATATTCCAAAGGAATAGACAACCTAAACGATGCAAGATCATCTGGGGCAAAATCAGGTTGACAATGGTTTATGAGGTGGATCAACTAAGATAACTAAGGACCCTAAACTCATTTTTCACCCCACTCATTTTAACTTTTTTTCTTCTTTCAAATGGATATAATTGAGTACAAGTTCGGCAACAAATTCCCATAATGTTTCTTAAAACTTCAAAACTCATAAACAAACCCGCACGTCTACTCACTATCCCTTCCTCTTCCCTTTCATCTTTATCTTGAAGTTGATAGTAAGTGAAGGCAAGCGGTATCAAATCAACTTAAGATCGGTTCCCACCGCCTTGGGCAGAACCCCGGTACCTAGCAGCTTCAAGCGGGATGTCTTTTTCATAGTTGAGCATACAATTGTAAGCTATGGTGTTTATGCCCCAATCATAGTATGGAGGCTCGGTAGGATGAAGAAGAATAACCCGTTGTCTCGATCAATTATCATAACAGCAAATTTCATCAACAATTTCAAATACTCTTTGTTTTGTTTAATCATGTAGGGCTTTTTTGTGCATCCTCTTCATCCTTGAGAGCATTTTCACGCGGCTTCTCCTTCTTTGCAGGACCACTAGCAGTTATTTTGCTTCCTTCTCCCAAAGCTTCTCCCAGTTGGTTTAAGGGAATGAATCATGTAAACCTGTCGAAACCTCTTTTCAGCAACACTTTCTGCAAGTTCAGGTACTTAGCCATTTGAGTATCCACCCCATACACCACTATCAAGCCATTCTTCCCAGCAGAAGATCTTGCATCTTTGAGGTTGCTCTTTCCCTTGGAATATCTTTTCTCAAATATGCACTTGTGTTAATTGTTCCACTTTCTAGTACCCATAACTCACAAACATAAATAATTACCTAGAATCTCATTGGTGTTAACAACAACAAAATGTTAACAAGAAAACAAATAAAATAAAACCATTTCAGATCTATTTTTTTAAATACTACAAAAAGATTTATAATGAAAGTTTACACATATAAATATATATATCATACAAATTAAATACTTTAAAAAACTTTTACATAACTTTATAATTTATAGAAACCAAACATGATTTTTACACTTCCATCTATATTAATGAATTAGATGATCTCTAAACCACATTACTTATAAATCCAAATTATTAAACTCAAAATTAGGTAGATCGAAGTTACCTTTTAAAGATGAAGAACACACCATAATTCCGTGACAAAGATCCTCTTCAATCTATAAGAAACAAAATGAGACTTAAAACTAAAGAGTACGTAAATTTTTTTTTTTTTTTTTTTTTTTTTTTTTTTTTTTTTTTTTTTTTTTGGCAAACAAGTGATGGTAGGATTTTGTGTTTAACATGTACAACTCAAGATATTTGGCTAACCCTTATACCTAAATATGGAAAGTTTTGTCATACATATTACACAAAAGGAACTTAAAATAGAAACCCTAGCTAAGACATAATAGCTCACATGCAGCGGAAGAATGCAGATTTGTGGTGTTTGCAGGTAGATGAAGGCATCGAAGTTATAATGAGACAGACCTATGGTGGTTGTGGTTGTGGCCTGTGGTGGTGTTTTGTGTGTAAATAGTGACTGAGATCACATATTCAATTTATATAGAGAGAGAAGTAGTTGTTGACATTAAATTAGGATGTATGAGGCATATATTAAAGGCATTTGGATTACAAAGATGATAAGAATGGTTAAGTGCTCGTATAACACTAATAACCAGCGTGACATAAAGTTACAGTGTCTTATATCAATTTGGTATCTGATATAGAACTCGGCAGATGTGCATTATGTAGGCAAAGAGTGTCAATGTTCGATAGTAGGATTATGATTACCCTTATGATGCCGTTGAAATCCACTTGATTTATAACATGCAGTGGTCATAAACCAAGAGACACTATCTCTATTTTAGTGCAACAAACGGAGCATATTTCTTGGACAAGATGGTTTTGGCCAAGGGATACCGGGAGCTAATAGATTTGTCGTCGAAGCAAGCGAATGACCTCAATCGGTTCAAAGTTGTAACTTGATAATGACAGACATGGTGAGGATGCTAATAAAGTAAAGCGAAAAATGGACAATAAGGTTAAACTTCATGAAAGGCAGGACCATGATGATGACTCGTTTAATGAGTAAAAAACTAAAAGTTCTCAATATCAGTTTCTCTTGTTGTTGCTGCATACATAAAAGAAATTTGAGAAAAGAATAGAGAGTGTCAATATGTTCCATCTACTTTTGAAATAGTTGAGTTGATTTGTGATGCGCGTACGAAGCGCGTTCGAGTTCAAAGGAACTTCCTTTTCGTCGAACAAGTTTTTCAACACCCTAGGCAGTGAACCTAATCGTTGTAGTGTAGTATTGGGTAAGCCTCGGGTATTGATATCGTTCTCTAGGGGAATAAGAATGCTAGCAAGAAGTGTATTACGCTAAGGTGGTGTTGAGGATTTTTTTATTTATTTATTTATTTTTTATTTATTTATTTTTTTTTTATTTTAAAGCTAAGGGTAAAATCTCAGGGCAATTGGTTTGGGGTGGTATTTCTACCGATTACTTCTACTATCTATTATCTAATACTACGGGTAGCTATGTCTATTTGATTGTGTGCTCGTATGATGATTAAAATGTGTTTACCTATATACTATTACTCCTAGTTATCTTTTATTGTTGGTTGAATTATCACGTCCTTATTCTTAACGCGTTGTGTTTTCTAAGGTCGTAGGGTGCCTATGCCTAACTATTTGAGAATACCTTGAGGTTATTGCCTACGAAATCCGCTAGATTAATCATAAACTAATTTTAAAGTTATCTTTGGATGTTTAGTCTATGAAATCGACTAAGTGATTCATAAACTAATGTTCACAAGTATTACTCAAGCATTTAAACACAACGATAGCCTAGTTGTACCCTAAGCCAATTACAATTACGATAAGAGACAACCAAGCAATAGTTAACGACTATGTTTCATAGATCTAAGCAAACACACAAGAAATTTAGCTAGAAATGTTAAACAAGCAAGCATCTACACATTCAATGGAAGACATAACGATACTAATGGATTAAAACACTTATCTTGATGTGTAAAATAGGGCTTGGAACCTAAAATCTTGTCCAAGTCGGACTACAAACGTTTAGGGTTTTACTCCAATAGTCTACCTCCTTAAATGCGGAAAAATCGAATTCTATATATAGATTTACACTTACGCGCGCCGCTTTATAGGTGGGATGTCGGATCGCCGTCATTAGGGTTTTCGTCACGGCCAAGTTATCGATGGGACGACTTCACGTTGTAGTTGTGGCGCCATCGGGCTTTACATGGGATGTCGTCTTGGTTACGGATCCGGGCCGCCCGAGATGAAAAGTCTTAGTGGCGCCCTTCCTCTTCAAAGCTCGACCGCGTCGGTGTTATGAAACAAAATTCCATTGAGTAAATCGGTGCATTTTTTTTATCAAATCTGTAAAGAGGGAAGGCGTAGCCCTTTAATTGGGACGCCGTCAGGTTCAGTTTGAGTAGCTTGAGTGCCTTCGATCTTGACTTTGCCATTTTCTTCATGTATTCACTCCTTTGCGTCCAAATAAACATCATTCCAGCATTTTGCTCCCAAGAGACCTAAAAAGTGAAAAGGAACGAAATTAAGCAGTAACGGATATAAAAGTGGTCGATTAAGGGCTTAAATGACCCCTAAAAAGTGTACGTTTTTAAATCCTTATCAAATATCCCTACACTTGGTATTTGTTTGTCCTCAAGCAAATGTGCTTTTGGCCAATCAATTTATAAGTTAGGGGCATGAAGCATGGGTTTAACATAATTCACAATAAGCAAAAGCACCGCAATAGTCATAACAAGTATGAAAATTATATACTAGCACCTCACAAGGGGTGTTTGGATTCTCTCATTTCTCGGGTGTATATGAAATATAGAAAATGGAAATGGAAGATAAACACTCATTACCTGGCATAGTACATAGATTACTATAGGATTGAGACTAGATCAAACCTCCACCGCTTTGGCGTAAGCACCTAGGAACAACTATCTAAGAGGTCTTTTCAAGGGTTGTAACGTTAGGCTTACGGTAGGGAAACAAAGGGTTTTATGTGGAGTACTTACATAAACCAATGTTAGGTCCAATACCTCCTTGTGATTAATGGGATTGAAATCTATTTATTGGATCTATAAAAATTAATAGATAGTTTAGAAGGTTATCTAAATGTGTTGTTTTCAAGAAAGCTTGGAAAGATAGCTGAGATATTGGGATTGCCAAGTGAATATGGTGAAGAGGTAGAAAAGTGTTATAATGTATACTTGGATATAGTAAAATGTTACTATAACATAGCAAGAGTGCCTAAAGTTTGTGAGAAGATCGTGTTGAAAGAGGCCCTTTGTGATGGCAAAAGAAGGTTATGATCGAGCCTATGTTGAAGACCAACACGATAGAGTTGGCTTAGAAAGAAAGCACAAACCGAGAAAGAAAGCTGTGGGAATACATTAAGAAATTTGGAACACTTTGGAATCAAGCTTGAAGATTCTGATGATGAAGGAAATGAACAACAACCAAGTGCTAAAGAAACCGAGAGTGTGAAGCTGCAAAAGGATTGTGAAGATTTTAAAATGAAAGGATTGGCGCAGAGAACAAGGAGATCACGAGGACAACACAAGCACCTTAAGTGATGACTTTTTCTGTTGGGCTAATGTTCGGCCGAGCCCATGGGCGCAGACTATTGACCCGAGCCCATGGGGTGAATGTCGATTTTAATATTCTAGTTATATTAGAATTGTAGTAGGATTAGGAAAGCTTGTTCTATTCCTATATATACAAACCGAGCTGTGGTTTGTCATTATATATTCAATATCGGTTTTGTAAGCAAGTATTTTTCGATTAATTGGAGAGCTTATTCCAAGTAACATTGGGTGTTTGTTGTTTGTTTAGTTCACATGCGTTTTTACATTCCTTAAGTTCGATCGGTGGTGTCCTTTATTTGGTATCAGAGCAAGGTTAAAGCTTGGTCGATCACGAAGGGTTTCAAGCGATCGACTAAAGGGTTCCAAGATTAGTCGATCACGAAGGTTATCAAGCGATCGACTAAAGGGTTCCAAGTCGATCGAACACAAGCTAAAGGGTTTCCAAGAAGTCGATAAAGTTTCAAACTTTACACTTGGTTTA
>CM040240.1:58493049-58541407 GCA_022545495.1 Chrysanthemum lavandulifolium
ATGTATTCGCCTCTAGAGAGAAATAGAAGTACTCATTTGCTTCTTTGATGAGCTCTGACAGCTTATCACAAAGAGCACCTCAGGATGTACTTGAGGAGTATCTTGACAACACATGATGCGCATATGCATATCACGGTTATTGACATACGGTGTCTTTCGGTACCAAGTCCCATATTGATGGTTCCTTGGAGATACCAAAAGACCCGGTGCTTGCTTCAAGGTGCTTTTAGTAAACGCTGCAGTATCTATTATCTGAACAACAAACAAGATGTACGGTCTACTAGCGTTGAGGTACATCAGGATACAATCATACTACGATATTTCATTTGGTCTATCATGATCACAGAGTGGTCCTCATCTAGTTTGGTTCGATCAATCATGGGAGTGTCAATAGGGTCACTGAATCAAATCCAAATTTCTTTAAGATCTCGGTTGCATATTTAGATTGATTTATGAAAATGCCTGCGGACTTTGTTAAATTTGTAATCCCAAGAAAAATGACATTTATCCCATCATTGACATTTGAAATTTTGAACTCATTTCATTTGAAAATGGTCACACTCATTAGGGGTCGGTCGAGGCAAAGATGATATCATCAACATAAATTTGAGCGTGAATTAAATGTTTGCACGACTTCACAGTGAACAATGTTGGATCAATTGCTCCTTTCTTTGAATCGATTGGATAGAAGAAACTTCGATAGCGTATCATACCATGCCCTTGGGCTTGATTTAAACCGTATAGAGCCTTATTCAAGCGATAAGCGTGAGTCGGATGCTCGGGATTCACAAAGCCTTCCGGTTGGGTGACATACGACTTCTTTAAGATCTCCGTTGGAAATGCCGTCTTCGTCCATCGATAGACTACCATGTTCTTACTAGCGACGTTAGCCAAGAAGATTACGCGCCTCGTCGAGCAACGAGGGCAAAGGATTCCTCAAAAGGCAATACCCTCTCTTGACAATATCCTTTAGCAACCAATCGAGCCTTGTTTTAACACATCACCATGCTCGTCAAGTTTTACTTTGAAGATCCATTTTAGAGCAATGATCATAGCATAATCTGGAGGCGGTACTAATTCCCATACATCAAGTCGATCAAACTCATGAATTTCTTCTTGCATGGCATTGAACCATTGTCTTCATCCATGGCGGTTTTAACATCTTTGGTTCGATCTTAGATAGCGAGTTAAAGAAACACCATAAGGCATCTGTTGCAAGTTGTTTACGTGTGGATCTTGGGCGAGAGGGGTTTCCAATGATGTTGTCTAATGGGTGATCGTGAGTCCATTTTAAGGTGTTCATGTGGTTGTGGTTGAAGAATTATATTGAATTGATTTCTCTGATGAAGGCAGTTCGAGAGGATGATTCAGGGAGCAAATATATTTTTAAGCGGACATCTTCATGAGTAGCAAAGTTTTCTTCATTGTTGATACGAGATACCATTCCTGCTTGTACACTCGATGATTGATGATTTGTTGATGAAGACAGAATGATCGGCCGTGCTTCTTAGCTTAAAGATATTGAGGCTGAAGGATCAACATCATTTAATTGGATAGGCGACCTACTTTTGTAGGGTGTGAGATCATTGCACTTAGCTCATATTGTTCATCAAACATAGGATCAAGCAGTTTTCTTAATTCATCTTCGATGGAGGTACATATGAAGTGATGGGGAAATGGTACAGCGATGAACCAATAGAATTTGTTTTGAAATACGGGTCCAGGCTGGATTGTCCGGGGGAGCCGTTTGACGATCCGACTCATCAAACGTAGCGTGAATTGTTTCCATGACATTTCGGGTTCTTTTGTTGTGATTTGGTATCCTTTTGTTTGATGCATACCCTACAAATACTCCAATGTCCTTTTAGCTCTAAGTTTACCTAAGTCTTGACCTCATTAGTTGGATAACGCAATACTCCAAACACCGCGAAGGAAAGAGAGATTAGGTTTTACTGTTGTGGACAAGTTCATATGGAGTTTTTCCATGACCGGTGTGAATCGAGAGCGATTTTGTGTGTAGCATGCGGTGGCAATAGCTTGACCCAGAGAACATTGGAACCTTTGAGTAAATCGGCATTGTTCTAGCGGCTTCCACAAGAGTTCGATTTGGTCTTTCAACTACACCGTTACATTTGAGGTTAGTGGAACACTTCTTTGATGGTGATTCAATGCTTTCATAAAATTCACTAAGTTTTTGTTAACAAACTCGGTTCCATTATGCATCACGGATAATTACATTGTTTTGTTAAGTCGAACTTATGGCGAGTTTGATGAGTTTGATGATGATATCGTGGAGTTTCATCCTTTGTCCTTAAGAACTTGACCGGGTGAATCTAGGTAATCATCAACCACCTTCACATATTTCTTCCCAAAGATATTACACTCTCATTGGTCACATAAATCCATATGAAGGGTATGAAGAACTTACATTGAGTTTGTAGGTTTGGGTTTATGGGCATACTTTTTGCTTTTCCCAATTGGCATCTTTGAACAAAGATGATCCTTTTCATACTTTAGTCTAGGTAAACCTACAACTAAGTCCTTTACAGGAGAGATCATTGATGGTGCGAAGTTCGGTGATTGAGACAACGATGCCATAATCATGACTTTGTTTGAAGCCTTTGACAACAAGCAAATTGGAAGACTTCATCGTATCATCGATAGAGATGGTGTAAAGATTTGAACCACGAGTTCCTCTTAGCAGTTCTTACCATTAAGTTCTCTAACAAAACTAGTATATTTTACGAAGGCTACTTCTAGATGGGAATCACGAGTTGACCAGCGAGAGAGCAGTTATGACCAAGACCTTCCAGCATAGTATACTAGAGATGACACTATCACCAACAACATAATCTCCATAACCCGTAATTGCACCGAAATGATCATTCCGAATCTAATCTGTCGATGAATTTGCTCGCGAGTTCATGAGCGTGACGGTCTCGGTCATATGCTTGGAAACGACTGAGTCAGTGTACGTAAAGCAATTTGAGCGATCCGGTTGAACACGGACAAGAATGGATAACGGATAATTGGGATCCCATGCAAGAATGGGTTCCATTTGGTTAGTAACGTGATTGGAACACCCACATCGGAAATGGAAACATTTAAATCGGAGATAGATTCAATGAAATCATTAGTAATAGATGCAATCATCTGGTGTTCGTATTTGGCCTATTCAAAGTATGTTCACTTCTTAAAGGATTTCTTCCGTGAGGCATCTATTTTCTAGTGGGCATTGTCTTAGCATATTGAGGACGGGTGATTAGCCTTTGACCAGCGAGAATCAATCTATATCCTACCTTCGAAGGTTCTTCTATGGGTTTCCACTATTTTCTAGTTTTCTTTTGTTTTGCCTTTTAGCCTTATTAGCGTTTTTAGCATTAACACTTTTCACAGGACAATTGACCGCATTAGGCAAAACATTCATACCACGTTCATGATTAGGAGCAAATTCAAGCAATCATCATTACAATGTTTGCAAATAGTATCGAATTGAATTAATTACTGAGCGCGCTAAGGCTAATACTAGAATCCACGATTCGTTTATTAAGCTCGAACATAAAGTTCCTAGATTGTTCTTCTACTCTTTTCGGTGCACATTCTTAGCTTGCGATGTCCTATCATTCCTTGTATTGTCTTGAGACTTTGACTGCTCACTAATGTCACTTGATTACTCCTGTGGGAATGGGAACATTAGTTGGTTTCTACTCTTTGCTTCACTGTTTAGATGTCTTTGGGATCGAACTACATTCGAGCACACTAAGGTTCACTCTCTTATGTTTGGAATTACTAGGTTTGAACTTCAGAGGGCACACTAGGTATGCTTTCGGCATTCACGGATATGGAATCGAACTACTTGAAGGCCTTTCAAGGTTCGCATTCGACATTGGGCATCGAATGAATATCATACTTGGCACTAGGCATAGAACATGGAATCAAAGGATTAACTCTCTCACCTAATGACTTAGGGCATATTGTGATTAAGCATTCTAGGATTTCTTGAGATCGTTTGGCATATAAGCATGCATGCCCAATTGCATTATCTGTGGTTTTTCTAACTTATCCTCTTCAACAATCTCACATGAGACATTCTAGGCAATCCTTAAGGGATGAGAAGTATGTTTGAATAGAAAGTTTGTTATTCTGAGATGAAGAGGGACATATTTCACAGATAAAGCATATTTGTTATCCATAGGTACCTTTGTCCATCATTCCCCCCATTGGTCATTGGCATTTCCTTTTACACAGCTCTTCCGATTCTCAATTTCCATTTGTAATGAAGCTATTTGTTCATTATTTTTATTCTGATGTGACCTTTATTGATTCAAATAACTCATTGAAATGACGTTTAACCTTTTTCATTTTCTTCAGAAAACTTTCGTTTTCTTCTTTGTAATGTGTTTACTAAGTTTTGAAGATGAAGCGTTTGGGGTTCCGAGAATCTAAAGGATGAGGCATTTGGGAACGATCTACATTGTTCTTTCACCCTTCAATTTGAGAAATTTGGGCTTTCAACTTTCGATCGTGTTACAATGAGCTTTGAATCATGCATCTCGTTTGTTTATTTGAAAAACTTCATCAAACTCGGAGCATCGAGGATGTCTTGATATTTGAAGTTTTTACATTTTCTTTAAAATGTTGATATTTTAGTTGTAAATTAAAATGCTCAACCTCTAGCATAGAAAAATGTTTAACCAAATTGTGTCGATCATCCGGTTCAATTTTCTCGATTAGTTTAGAATTAGTTTTTCTCAAGCTCAATGACACGATCATGGGAGACTTTCGAGAACAACAGATAGTTCATGAAATTGAGAAGCATTAATTGAACAATTTGTAGCGATGAAAACACATCTTGAGCAATACATTCAGAAATCATATTCTCATTCAGTGTATGCAAGTTCTTCCTTTCAATCTCATTATATTTTAATGCTCGCTCATAATCACTAACCTCAACTATCATTGCATCAAATTCCTTTTCCATTTCTTTAATGTCGAATTTGTTCCTTTTAAGACTCTCAAAGTGATCTTTTAGTTGTTTACGAAGGCATGACTTGATTAAATAACATTCTTTAGTTTGCTCAAACCTCTTTCTCCTTGATTATACCAATGGGTGTGATCCTTTTCTTTTGCAGTTTTCTCAAAAATCAACAAATAGTTGAAAGATAACATATTGAATGGTTAAGGTCTTGCTTTTAGTGGCAATTGTTCTAGAACTAGATGCATTGGTGTATTTGGAGGATACCTGATCGCTCTAGGCATTTTCTAAGGGGGGTTGGTTTCAAGAATATTTTGACTTTACCTATCTAAATCCATTTTCGAACACTTGTTCGGGAGTTAACAATGTCACGAGGCTTAAACTTGTTTAAGGCAATCAGTCTCCTTTTGTAATCATGGGGTGTGATGATTACTTTCTTTTCTTACATTTGGATCAGTTAGTTTCTTGTTCATCTTTTCTCTAGTGATTTCATCGATTTTTATCTTCCTCACGAGCACTCAACGCAACTAGGTTTCTGTCTAGGTTTAGGATTTCATTACCATCATAAATTACCTTATATTGCAATTCTAGCTTTTTTAATGACCTCGGGATTAGGTTCCTCCAACAAGAGGCGATCTTTGTGTTTATCACAAGACTCTATGCTTAGTGATCATGTGAGCGATCTGATATGGTATTCCTTGTATGTAAAACTTGTTTTCAAGTTTGTTTTCAAAGTTTTGATTAGAAAAATCTTTCAAGAGTTTTGATTCCTTTGCATTAAATTCTTGTAAGCATTTCACATTTCTTGAAGTTCTTGTTTTTGTAGCGGTTTTAAGCTTTTCTTGCAAGAATTTAACTCTTGTTTTAATACTTCTTCTCTAAAATTGCGTAGGATATTGGATTTCATACACATCAAACCATAATAAAAGATGGGCGTAAGTGGGTTCTAGAGAGAAAAGTTAGAGGTTTAGGGAACTTTAGTGAGAAAGAAAATTCTTATTATGAGCTCCAACTCTACCTTGGAAGGTAGAGAGTATTTATCAATCTTACAATAAACGCCACTGCAGATGCATGGATCGAACATCTGGTGGGTAAGACCGTCCGTCCTCCACGGTGTTACTTAACTAAATACTACTTAACATAAAGAACTACACTACGAGCTTTCTAGCGATTACATATACTTGAGGTGACCGACTCTTTTATACACAAATTTCTAATTCCTAACAATCTCCCAAGGAGGTCACCTCAATCATGTACTAAAATTACATTGAATACAAACAGATATTACAAAAAAATTGTTCTTGCATTCTTGTTGTAGTACTTTGCTCAAAGCTCGTAGTCATTGATTCTTCTATATTGCATGTATGGAAAATCAAGTGGAGGTCTTTCAACGATCCACGTGATAATAATTACGAGCCGACTTTTGAGATCATCGGCAATCAAAAATCTCAGAAATCCATTGTGGTGTTGGTATTATGTGAAGTTGTGGCAGTTGGACCGACATGCTTACATTACGGATCATGATTTCTTCTTATCGGAGTAGCGGAAGCTTTTGTTGATTCATGATATTGGCGACAGCATCTTGAAGAGCATGGTATGAAAATATCGAGTCATTGATGCCTTTATCATGATTTCTTCGAGATGAATGTGTTGAGTGAGCATGCGGCTATGGATTAACCGCTTCATTCGATCATTACGCAAAGCGTGAGAAGTACCGCATAAAACATTTAGCAATAAAGCGCACGAAAGTGTCTTTGATCACTTCGTTGAATTGAGGTACCACGACCGCGGTTCCCGTTGATCGGTTACAATCTTGCATGTGATCGGTATAATTCAAAGAATTTCCTTGGCAGGTTTAATTGCTCTAATGTTCTCAAACGGAACATCTCAAAGAAGACAACACGGGTGAGGTGAACCGCAGATAATTCGAATAAAGATTCTTGATTGATGAAAAGAATGAAAATTTAAAAAACAATGGTGTATAGCTCGAAAAGAAATTGTTTTTGATTCAAAGAATTAGATAGCCCCATTGTTTTGTTAGGTTGTCACATGGTTGATCAATGAGTAGATCTCCATGCCACCTACGAGAGCTTGTTTATTGGCTCGAGCTTTCCATCTTCATTGTGAATATGTGCATATCACTCAAATGTTCTAGAAATACCACAAGGATAATCGTGGACTCAAGATTTAATCTCGATGAGTGTGTAAATACTCATCATTTTGGTAATCAGGCAAGCGTCTAAAAATGCTCGAAATGCATCAAAATCTTGAAAATATTCCAAAATTGAATTTATATGTTTCAAACGCAAAATGTTCGAAATTTGATGAAAAATGAGCTAGGTTTAAGCATAATTAACGAGTTTCAGTCCCCGAGTTTGAAATAGTCCACAGGCACTTAATTTCAAAGAAAAAATCACAGAGGTCCTTTTAAAATCATAAGTTGTCAAATTAGTCCTTTGGTGCAATACAGCGAAGGTTTAATGAAAATTACAGTTTGGTCCTCAAGTTTAAAAATTGGCAAAATGGTCCTTTTAAAATTTGAAATATCGACTGCGGTCGATGTACTAATGAAACTTGTCATTTCAGCCCTTGGAACAACTTTGAGATATTGGCGGTGGTTCTCAATTTTGAAAATTACAAATAAGTCCTTGATATTATTAAAGAGCCTAAGCCATGGACCTTATCGACCCAGTGACCCCTGCCATAACACCCACGGACCGCTTACCATTTGACCCTTCCCTTTAATATTAAAACCCGTCAAACCTATTTGACTTCCACCTCCTTCAAGTCACGGGGTGCCTTAACCCGTACATCAGCGTACTGCATACTCGACCCAGCATCCACCATCGTATCCTACCCCTACCTCACTCACCCCAAGCCAAGGTGCATTTAATGCCCATTCAACTAACACTCAACCCCATTTATTAAAATAGTTTTGCGCCAAAAATGCATCAAATATCCGGCTGTAATCAAAAGTAAAGATGCTACTTTGGATTTGAAGAGAGGTGAGAAAGAGAAGTTTAGTGTATAAAGTGGAAGAAGTAGGCAAGAGAAGAGTATAGTTTAAAATTCTAAAATGTATATAGTTTCTAATTTCTTAGCCTTAAATAGTTTTTGTTGTATTTTAAAGTTTCATTGTATCAAAGAAAAGCATTTCGATTATATTCTGACTCTATTTAAGTATCAATTCAAGTCTATGTCCAATTTCATATTTTATGTTCCTTTAAGAATTTTCATTCTCAAATTCCTATGTCAAAGTGTTAGTAGCTTAGTTTTACGCTAACACGAGATTGATTCAACTTAATATAGCTTTACAAACTTATATTCAAGTTGTCAAGCACCTTTGGATATTGATCTAATGAAAGTCAAAATGGAGCAAAAGGGTATAAAATGGATAATGGGTGAAGTAGTCTTTGGTTTTAGGGTTGAATTAGAAGCTATAGGGTTGGTTTATATAATTGAGTAGTTCTTGTGTTCAGGTTTCATTGATTTTGAGCCATAGTCGGCGAGGACCATTTGTAAGTGATTTTCAAAGTTTCATAGCATAATCTGTTTTTGTAGTTATAAGTAGTTAAAAACTGTTTAATTAGTTGTGTTTAGAACAAGTAAACTCGGATTAATGGTTATATTATCTAAATCGGTAGTTAGTGTAGGTTTTAATTGCATAACGACGGTTTTCAAATGGTATCCGGATCAATAAGCGTAACTTGAACTTAGAGTTGTATTGATGGAATAAGCCCATTGTTTGTTGATTGTGGCACATGGTTGATCTAATATCGTCTATAAATTGTGCTGCAAAGCTCGAAGTCAAATCGTCTCAATCTTGTCTCAACTATATATTGGGAGATTTTTGAAAGCAAACTCTTGATTTGTGTTTAGAATTGATAGTTTTAGCTTGCGATAGTATTATTTCATCTTATAACTTCATAATAACTCACAAATTAGTTTCGTCTCACAAAAGTCAAACCTTTCTCATTGCTTCATAATTGAAGTTGAAAAATCCACTTTTCACTTATTGAGAGGAATTATCATTGCTTCATTCTTGGGTCAAATTAAGTGAAAATTGTAGGTTTAAAAAGTTCAATTTGGTCTTATTTCTTATTATCATTTTTGGGAATTTTGTCAAGTTTTTAGAAGTCTCAAAAGCATGAATGTGAGCTTATATGCACAATGCGAGCGAAGGCACTGATTTTGTCTGGATCTCACATCTACCTACCGGGAGCTTGTTTGATGTTGGCTCGAGTCTGTTTTTGGATTATAAGTTCCACCAGGGCTAGTTTAAGTTCAGAATGGTTTTCATTTTTAGCTTATTGGGTAGATAGTGCTTGAGTTGAGTTGACCCCCAAAGCGATTTTAAGCACATTGGTCAAATCATCAAATCTTAGCAAATGGTGATTTAGAGGTTAAAAGCAGTTGAGATTAGTTGCATTTGGGTAGTTTGAGCATATTATTGTATTACCTTTGGTACCTTATTTGTGTTCATTTGGCTTGTTCAAAGTCTTTATATAAAGCTCTTACAATAGAGTGCATTTTCTTACACACAACCCTGTTTTTATATTTTCCTAGATTCTAAATATTATTTGGAGACTTATTTTGATTTTAGATTTTCTAGGTCAGTTTGGTATTTTTCTCCATTTAATTAGTTTTAAGTCATTTTAATTAGCATTTAATACAATTAATTAAGAAAAGTCTCAAAAAATAATTTTCATTTTATTAAGTTAAGATAAATATAAAAAGCCAAAAATATTTTGATTTTTAGTTAAATTTATTTTTAAGCAATTTAAGTAGTTTTAAATAGTTTAAAATTCATAGAAAATATAAAATAATCGTAAAAATACAAAATAGTTTTGAAAATTCTATTTTGTTATTTTAGATTTTTCCAAGTCATAATTTTATTTTTCTAGCTTTATTTCATATTTTCTTGTATTTTAGGTTATTATTAAATAGTTAAAAATAGTTTTAATTAATAATAATTAGATAAATAGTTTTAAAAATAATTTTCTTTTTCTATAAATTTTCTTTACCATTAGGTTTGTAAAATATCATTTTCATATTTTTAGGATTAATACCGCTCAGCTTACATTTTCTTTTAGACGTCACAGTAGTTTTTAATTCCGCTTTATAAAACATAAAATCAAAACATCATTTTGAAAATAGTGATAGCGCTTATTTAATATTATTTATCTTTTAATTTCCTTTAATTTGCATTTAAGCCGTTGTAATTTATAGACTTTTCTATAGTTATTATAATCACAATCCTTTTTCTGCTCACAGATCTTCATTGCATGAATATGTAAACTTTTTAAGTTTCTCTTACGATTGACCATAGAAATACCACAAGGATAATCGTGGGACTCAAGATTTAATCTCTCTTTCCACATTGAGTGAAACAGAGAGTCTTCATTGAAAGTGTCCTAATGAAATTTATTGATGATCTCGTGGCTCTAGACTCAATTTTGTGCATATTTGGATCCTATATCGGAGACTAGGGAGAGGGTCTCCTTCTTCAATATCAACAATCTCTAAGAGAAAGTCGATAGATAATGTCGGTTCCCCGTGAGAATGAAACAAGTCCTTTTAAGAGGAGCTTGAGTGGTTTGGAAGGTTGAAGTGCGGGCGTCCTTTGGGTCCATGATGTCTTGTCTTCAATACCGATGTTACCATCGGTAGCATATGAATTGAACCGGTTTACGCCCTAAGGTTGAATTATTGGAGGCTATTTCTTTTCACCCTTTTTCATTCAATTCTTTCATTCTTCACCCTTCTGCTTACGAGACTTCATAACTAGAACCTTGTTGGGTTTATTCGATTACTAGCTGTCTCAATCCGCACTCTTCCCATATCTCACTTTTCTCCTTTTTCAATATACCTAAGGACTCTACACTAACTAGTGGATAGTCCTGGTAGATCCCTCCGATTACAGCGGATCATGGGAACAAATACCTAACCTTATCATCCTTATATCACCGTACATAAAGTAAAGTTGGTCGGTCTATTTTGTATTGTTCATCTGCCATTTGGCCAATTGAAAACCATTTGAAAATCAATCCAGATACTTATAATATATTATCAAAGCATTTTGTACCTGAATTGTTTTTGATATTTTTTGAACGAGAACTCCCCCTCAACATGTGCATCAAGTATTTGAAATAGTTTTGCACACGGAGGCAAGAGAAAGTATTAACTTCTTTGATTATCATTTTCTAAAAGATATCAACATCACTTCCAAATCAAATCACGTAGATAAAGCATTTTCGGGAAGGATGAGGTTTTCATGAATTTGCTCCCTCTCAATATGTGCCTCGAGGTTTGAAAAGAGTTTTGCACATACTAGAGGAAGCCTGCACATTGAGATAAATGATCACGTTTCAACTCATTTTGGTTTAAGATAGATGCTCCCCCTCAACATGTGCATGAAAAATTTAAAATCGTTTGGCACATGTGGGAAGAAGAGCTTGTACATCCTTACAAAACCATTTACCGATTTATCAAGATAAATCCAATTTAAATCACAAATTCTCCCCGATCACAATTATCAAATCATTTGAGATTTGTGATCTCAAGAGATTAAATTGATTTTGAAAGCATTTAAGGAGAATTGTGACTTGATTATGAAAGCGTTTTAAGCGATATGGATCGGATATTAAGACTTTAAACTCCATTGATTGAGCATGCATGATTATCTTTTGAAACAATTGAATGGCAAATAACATTTTAATTTCATTGAAATCATTCTCCCCCTCAATCAATGACATAGGTTGTTGATTGCGAGATAGATATTTTGACAAATAAGTCCAGATGATTATCAAAAATAGAGTCAGAGTTATTTTTCAAAGAAATTAGTTTTAGCGATAACTTTTATAGAATCGAGCATGGAATTTTGAAAGACATGATAAAGCATGGCACTTTGTTCTTTTCTTTGAAAAGCGGTTCTTGCTGAAATGATAATAAACCATTGTATCTCTTTCTCCCAAAATATTTATTTATTTATTTATTTTTTTATTTATTTTATTTTTTGATTTTTTTTTTCAATAAGAAAATTCGAACAATATCTAAAGTCTGTGTCATTCTTTGAATGACAAAGACAAAGACCGTGGATATTATCGAACAGAAAAACATGACAAAATGACAATATTTTTGAAGATTTTTACTTTTTCGATTTTTATGGATTTTGAAAGTTTTATATTTTCTATTTGATTTTGAGGGTTTTATAATTTTGTATTTTGTTTTTCGAATAGACATATACAAGAGATAGATGAAGATAGACCTTTACTCCTCGTCTTCCTCACGAAGGCGTTTGAGTGTTTCGGTTGAAGGCTTTTAATGCCCGTCGTGGAAGAATAAACTCAAAGCGTTTTCTTGGAAGAGCTTTGGTGAAGATGTCGCTAGCGGTATTCATTCCTCACAAAATAGAGTTCCACACCTTTTCCACTTGTTCCTGATGAAATGATGTCGAACGTCGATATGCTTAGCTCTTGAGTGTTGAGCGTTATTGCATGAGAGAGCAATAGCACTTTTATTATCACGGTCTGAGGGATTTTGTCGAATACAAAGCCATAGTCGATTAATTGAGATCTCATCCAAAGTTTGAGCACTCACGATGACATGGCTATGTATTCCGCTTTGTAGAGAAATAAAGTACTCATTTGCTTCTTTGATGACCAGCTCACAAGCTTATCACCCAAAGCGAGCACCTCTAGACGTGCCGGCGAGTATCTTGACACCTGCATGATCTGCATCGCATATGCGGTTAGTGACATCGGTGTCTTTCGTTACCAAAGTCCCATATTGATGGTTCCTTGAGATACCGAAAGTCCCGTTTAATCGCTTCAAGGTGCTTTTTAGTAGGCTTAGCCACGTATCTAGCACACATACAAACAACATACAAGATGTCCGGTCTACTAGCGTGAGGTACATCGTGGATCCAATCATACTACGATATTTCATTTGGTCTATCATGATCCACGAGTGGTCCTCATCTAGTTTGGTTCGATCAATCATGGGAGTGTCAATGAGGTCATTGAATCAAATCCAAATTTCTTTAAGATCTCGGTTCCATATATAGATAGATTTATGAAAATGCCTCGGGACTTTGTGAAATTTGTAATCCCAAGAAAATGACATTTGTCCCATCATTGACATTTGAAATTTTGAACTCATTTCATTTGAAAACGGTCACACTCATTGGGGTCGGTCGAGGCAAAGATGATATCATCAATGAAATTTGAGCGTGAATTAAATGTTTGCTGACTTCCGGTGAACAATGTTGGATTAAGCGCTCCTTTCTTGAATCCAAAGGATAGAAGAAACTTTGATAGCGTATCATACCATGCCCTTGGAGCTTGCTTTAAACCGTATAGAGCCTTCTTCAAACGATAAACGTGAGTCGGATGCTCGGGATTCACAAAGCCTTCAGGTTGGCTGACATAGACGACTTCTTTAAGATCTCCGTTCAGAAATGCCGTCTTTACGTCCATCTGATAGACTACCATGTTCTTACTAGCAACATTAGCCAAGAAGATTCTGATTGCCTCGATACGAGCAACAGGAGAAACGATTCCTCAAAGCCAATACCCTCCTCTTGACGATATCCTTTAGCAACCAATCGAGCCTTGTTCTTTAACACATCACCATGCTCATCAAGTTTTACTTTGAAGATCCATTTAGAGCAATGATCATAGCACAATCTGGAGCGGTACTAATTCCCGTACATCAAGTCGATCAAACTCTTGAATTTCTTCTTGCATGGCATTGAACCATTGTCTTCATCCATGGCGGTTTAACATCTTTTGTTCGATCTTAGATAGCACAGAGTTAAAGAAACACCATAAGGCATCTGTTGCAAGTTGTTTACGTGTGAATCTTTGGACGAGAGGGTTTCCAATGATGTTGTCTAATGGGTGATCGTGAGTCCATTTTCCGAGGTGTTCATGTGGTTGTGGTTGAAGGATGAAGTAGCCGAATTGATTTCTCCCGATGAAGACGGTTCGAGAGGATGATTCAGAGCAAATATATTTTAAACGGAGCATCTTCATGAGTAGCAAAGGATTTTCTTCATTGTTGATACCGGATACCATTCCTCGCAGTACACTCGATGATTGATGATTTGTTGATGAGACAGAATGATCGCCAGCAGCTTCAGGCTTAATGATATTGAGATCAAGGATCAACATCATTTACTTGGATAGTGTGCCTCTGTTGTAGGAATTGACGATCATTAGCACTTGGCTCACCTTGCTCATCAAACATAGGATCAAATAGTTTTCTTAATTCATCTTCCTGATGGAGGTACATATGAAGCGATGGGAGGAAATGGTACAAGGGATGAACCAATAGGACTGCTTTTGAAGTCGGGTCCGGACTGGATTGTCGAGAGCCGCTTGACGGTCACTCATCAAACGTAACGTGAATTGTTTCCATGATATTTCGGGTTCTTTTGTTGTAGATTCGGTATCCCTTTTTGTTTTGTGCATACCCTACAAATACTCCAATGTCCGCTTTAGCTCTAAGTTTGCTTAAGTCTTGACCTCATTAGTTGGATAACACAATGTTCCAAACACACGAAGGAAAGAGATTAGGTTTTCTGTTGTGGACAAGTTCATATGGAGTTTTTCCTTGAACAAAGTGTGAATCGTGGAACGATTTTGTGTGTAGCATGCAATGGCAATAACTTCACCCAGAGAAACATTGAACCTTTGAGTAAATCAAGATTGTTCTAGCGGCTTCCACAAGAGTTCGATTGCCTTTTCAACTACACCGCTACATTGAGGAGTTTGTGGAACACTTCTTTGATGGTCGATTCAATGCTTTCATAAAATTCACTAAGTTGTTTGTTAACAAACTCAATTCCATTATCTCGTACGGATAATTCGATCGTTTTGTTAAGTCGAACCTTCATTTTGATGAGTTTGATGATGATATTAGGAGTTTCATCCTTTGTCCTTAAGAACTTGACCCAAGTGAATCTAGAGTAATCATAAACCACAACTAACACATATTTCTTCCCAAAGATATTACTCGCACTCTCATTGGTCCATAAATCCATATGAAGGTATGAAGAACTTCAGAATTGAGTTTGTAGGTTTGGGTTTATGGGCATACTTTTGCTTTTTCCCAATTGGCATGCTTGAACAAAGATGATCCTTTTCATACTTTAGTCTAGGTAAACCTACAACTAAGTCCTTTCTCGAGAGATCATTGATGGTGCGAATTCGTGTGATTGAGACGACAATGCCATAACCATGACTTTGTTTTCGAAGCCTTTGACAACAAGCAAATTGGAGAAGACTTAATCATATCATCGATAGAGATGGTGTAAAGATTTGAACCATGAGTTCCTCTTAACAGTTCCTTACCATTAAGTTCTCTAACAAAACAAGTATGTTTTCTGAAGGCTACTTCTAGATCAGAATCACAGAATTGACCAACAGAGAACAGATTATGACCAAGACCTTCCACATAGTATACTCTAGAGATGACACTATCACCAACAACATAATCTCCATAGCCCATAGTGCACCAAAATGATCATTTCCGAATGACCGTCTCCATGAATTTGCTCACGAAGTTCATGAGTCATGACGGTCTCGGTCGTATGCTTGGAACGACTGAGTCAGTACCACGTAACTATTTGAGCGATCTGCGGTTGAACACGAAAAGAATGGATAAGCGGATAATTGGGATCCCCATGCAAGAATGGGTTCCATTTGGTTAGTAATGCTGATTGGAACACCCACATGTAAATGGAAACATTTAAATCGAGATAGAGTCAATGAAATCATTAGTAATAGATGCAATCACGGTGTTCAGTGTTTACGTATTCAAAGTATGTTCACTTTAAAGAGATAGTTCTTCCAAGAGGCATCTATTTTCTAGTGGGCATTGTCTTAGCATATTGAGGACAGGTGATTAGCCTTTTCGACCAGGAATCCATCTATATCCTACCTTATTGAAGGTTCTTCCCGGTTTCCACTGCTTTTCAGTTTTCTTTGTTTTTGCCTTTTAGCCTTATTAGCACGTTTTTAGCATTAACACTTTTCACAAGACAATTGACAGCATTAGGCAAAACATCCATACCACGCTCATGATTAGTAATGTAATTCAAGCAATCATCATTACAAGGTTTGCAAATAGTATCGAATCGAATTAATTACGACGCCTAAGGCTAATACTAGAATCAACACGATTCGCTTTATTCGGCTCAAACATAAAGTTCCTAGATTGTTCTTCTACTCTTTTCAAGGCACATTCTTAGCTTGCGAGGTCCTATCATTCCTTGTATTGTCTTGAGACTTTGACCGGTCCCTTTAATGTCACCGATTACTCCCAGTAGGGGAATGGGAACATTAGTTGGTTTTACCACTTTGCTTCACTGTTTAGATGTGGGATCGAACTACATTCGTGCACACTAAGGTTCACTCTCTTATCATTGGAATTACTAGGATTTGAACTTCTAGAGGGCACACTAGAGTATGCTTTCTTAGCATTCACAGATATGGAATCTGAACTACTTGAAGGCACACTAAGGTTCACATTCAACACATTGGGCATGGAATGAATATCGTACTTGGCACTAGGCATAGAACATGGAATCAAACGATTAACTCTCTCACCTAATGACTTAGGGCATATTGTGATTAAGCATTCTAGGATTTCTTGAGATCGTTTGGCATATAAGCATGCATGCCCAATTGCATTATCATGTGGTTTTCTAACTTTTCTCTTCTTCAACAATCTCACGCAGACATTCTAGGCAATCCTTAAGGGATGAGAAGTATGTTTGAATAGCAAGTTTGTTATTCACGAGATGAGGAGGACATATTTCACGCATAAAGCATATTTGTTATCCATAGGTACCTTTGGTCCATCATTCCCCATTGGTCATTGGCATTTTCCCTTGTACCGCTCTTGATTCTCAATTTCCTTTTGTAATGAAGCTATTTGTTCGTTATTTTTGTTCTGAGTGACCTTTATTGATTCAAATAACTCATTGAAATGACGTTTAACCTTTTCATTTTCATCTAGAAAACTTTCGCTTTTCTTCGTAATGTGTTTACTAAGTTTTGAAGATGAAACGTTTGGGAATTCGAGAATCTAAAGGAGGAGGCATTTGGGAGCCGATCATTGTTCTTTTCACCCTTCAATTGAGAAATTTGGGCTTTCAACTTTTGATCGTGTTACAATGAGCTGAATCTGTTCATCTCGTTTGTTTATTTGAAAGACTTCATCAAACTCGGAGCATCCGAGGATGTCTTGATATTTGAAGTTTTACATTTTCTTTAAGATGTTGATATTTTAGTTGTAAATTAAAATGCTCAACCTCTAGCATAGAAAAATGTTTAACCAAATTGTCGTGATCATCCGGTTCAATTTTCTCGATTAGTTTAGAATTAGTCTTCAAGCTCAATGACACGATCACGGAGACTTTCGAGCAACAGATAGTTCATGAAATTGAGAAGCATTAATGGAACAATTTGTAGCGAAGAAAACACATCTTGAGCAATACATTCATAAATCATATTCTCATTCGATGTATGCAAGTTCTTCCTTTCAATCTCATTATATTTTAATGCTCGCTCATAATCACTAACCTCAACTATCATTGCATCAAATTCCTTTTCCATTTCTTTAATGTCGAATTCATTCCTTTTTAAGACTCTCAAAGTGATCTTTTAGTTGTTTAAAGAAAGGCATGACTTCGATTAAATAACATTCTTTAGTTTGCTCAAAACCTCTTTCTCCTTGAGTTATATCGATGGGTGTGATCCTTTTCTTTGCAAGTTTTCTCAAAATCAACAAATAGTTGAAAGATAACATATTGATGAATAAGGTCTTGCTTTTAGTGGCAATTGTTCTAGGAACTAGATGCATTGGTGTATTTGGAGGATACAAACGCTTCAGGCATTTTCCTAAGGGGGGGTTGGTTTCAACAATATTTTCACTTTACGCTTATCTAAATCAATTTTCCAGAACATTTGTTCGGGAGTTAACAATGTCTGAGGCTTAAACTTGTTTAAGGCAATCCAATTCTCCTTTTTGTAATCATGGGGTGTGATGATTACTTTATTTTCTTTACATTTTGGATCAGCTAGTTTCTTGTTCATCTTTTCCCTAGTGATTTCATCTTATTTTTTATCTTCCTCTGAGCACTCAACGCAACTAGGTTTCTGTCTAGGTTTAAGTATTTCATTACCATCATAAATTACCTTATGTGCAATTCTCGCTTTTTTAATGACCTCAGGATTAGGTTCCTCAACAAGGGCAATGCTGTGTTTATCGCTTAAGACTCTATGCTTAGTGATCATGTGAGCAGTCTGAATGGTATTCCTTTGTATGTACAACTTGTTTTCAAGTTTGTTTTTCAAAGTTTTCAGATTAGAAAAATCTTTCAAGAGTTTTGATTCCTTTGCATTAAATTCTTGCTTAAGCATTTTCAAACTTTCTTGAAGTTCTTGTTTTTGCTTAGCAATTTTAGAAAGCTTTTCTTGCATGGAATTTAACTCTTGTTTTAATACATCTTCTCTAAAATTGCTTTTTCTAATGATTGTACGCACTTGGTCATCCATTTCCTGCTCACGAGTGGTCAACTCAAACTTAACTCGTTGTTCATAAATGGCAACCCGTTCTTTATAGGCATTCAGTTCAGAGACAATAGAATCATCAGGGGTACATGCAGTGAATTCATCAACGACATAGTCATCATTGACTGCAGAAGATGCATTACTTGGTACAATCTTAGTTTCACTTTGATTCACATATTGATCGTGTGGGACAACATTACTATTACCCATATTATCAATATATGAGTCGTAAGTCTCAAAAGATTGTACTTCATTATGCATCTTTCGCTCATCAATATCATCATATAGTTTTAATACCTCTGAGTTGATTTTGTCTTTGGATGGTCCAGTTGGTGGTGAAGAAAAGACCTTAGGAGAGACCATTGGAGAAATGCTTGCCATGAAAATTGTTTGTAGAAGGTCCATCATCAACATCGAATCGTATGCATCACAATCACCACTTGAAAAGCATTCGATGATTATGACCTATCTCTTGAATCTATTGTTCATCAACATCGACATCATAGGTTTTGGCATTTCCTTGACAGAAGAAATAGTAACTCCTATTCATCCAAAGCTGCTCCATTGTCTTGAGCTTGTACTAGCGACATCTTATCCTCGGTACTCGGCGATTCGTGGACGTTTTGGAGATGTGCCTTCTTGCAATGTGTCCCTCACCACCACGCTTATAGCATTTGATCGGCTTAGCTTGACCTTGATTTCCATTTCTTCCCGATTCGATTTGCAACATAACCCCTACCACCTCCACCTCTTCCCGATCATACTGTCTTTCCGAGTGGTTGCACAACAATCTTCCCATCTCGACGATAGCTTGATTGTGTGGGTTGAATCTTTGTTTTGAGGTTGTTGTTGGTTTGTGAGAGAAATTCATGTTTTGACTTATCATAAGTGCCAGGTTGATTGATGAAGTTTCCTATGCCCGCATCAAGATCGCCTTGTTTGAACATTGGATCAGAATGAGTTTATGATTACCATTACCCATAGGTACAACTTGAGAAGCTTTGGTGGTAATCCCAATATTTGAGTAAAAGGCGGTTGAATCATTTGTTGAGCTTACTTCTCCACGAGCTTTGAACCGATCAAGAATCCTCTTTCAAACATGGCATGCCTCTCATTTTGAAGAAGGAAAGCATAGAGTTTCTCATAATTGTATTCTTCAATCCTTTAGTGAGCTTCACGAAGTAACAAATTTGTGCCATTCGGGATTCATGTTGTTTACAAACTTTGAGTTCAAATGAATGTTAGGCATAGTCATTCGATGTTCCTCATGTCATTCACCGCCTTATGAAATCTCACATAGTACTCATAGACACTTTCATCCGGTTTCATCTTGAAGTGCTCAAATTCATCATACATTGTGATTCTCGGTCTTCAACAGATAGCTCGAACCGCAAAGAAGCATCTTGACATTATCCCATACGACTTTTGCCTCGGTGTTGTGATTGATAAGCTTGTAGATGTCTTTTGGTAGACCTTGCAGATAATGTTAGAGGCTCGGATATCTCGCATCGAATCTTTTTCTCCTTTTCATCAAGCTCATCATACATCTTTGGTCCGTCCATTCCGTAAATCGTAGTTCCATCTTCGTTGAGATCAAGTACATCTCTAGTAGTCTCAATCGGTAAGGTCCTTCATCAATGGATTTGAGAATGTTAACCCCATTTTCTTTTCCAAGACAAGACAATCGATTCGTTGAGCCCAAGAGTCATAGTCGGTTCGTCGAGCATGGGTGGGCGGTATCGAGCCAGCACTTGAACATCCTCTCGCAACAATGGAGATGATAGTAGGAACGTTGGTAGACATGTTAACAAATTACACGGATTTTATAACTCTATGATTAAACCGGAAATAGATTCTTTCACGGGATTTTACTAAATCAAGAGAAAACCGTACAAAAAAAATCACCCAAGTCGCTAGAAAATTATGCACCAAGTCGCTAACTACTAAGTCGCTATACTACCAAGTCGCTAAAGTCCCAAGTCGCTAAAACAATACTCAAGTCGCTAAATAGCAACTCGCTAAGTTTCTAGTCGCTAGCAAAATTTTGACAGCAATTCGCTAAGATCCAAGTCGCTAATGAGTCAAGTCGCTAAATAGCAACTCATTATGTACCAAGTCGCTAACACCAAGTCGCTAATGAACACAAGTACAAGTCGCTAACTTCCACCAAGTCGCACCCGTAGTGGAGAATCCACTAGTTGTAATGCTTGTCGACTTGTCTCACTGAGACAAGTCGCTAAGACTAAGTCGCTACCAACACAACCGCAACTCGCTACCAAATTGTAAAGCAAGTCGCTAGCAAGAAAAGCTATCCGTAGGTCAAGTCGCTAGCTAGAAAACTTCACAAACATCACTTTTCAATCCAAAAACAACCCAACCAAGATGATTCAAGCTTACCAAATGAAAACCTAAACACTTGTGATGATTCTAAACACAAAAGTACTAACAAAATCCAAACTTTAACACAAGAAATCAACCAAATGATGCACAAACCACTAAACTTTTTCAAACTCAAAACCACCTAAAAACCACTAGAAATCCAAAGATATGTAAGAGATGATCTAACCATGGCTCTTGATACCAATTGTAGGATATTGATTTCACATACACATCAAACCATAACAAAAGGTGGGCGTATAAGTGGAGTTCTAGAGAGAAAGTTAGAGGTTTAGGGAACTTAGTGAGAGAAAGAAAATTCTTATTATGAGCTCCAACTCTACCTGGAAGGTAGAGAGTAGTTATAGTCTTACAATAAACGCCACACAACGGGCGTGCATCGGGCATACAGCTGGTAAAGACCGAGTCCGTCCTCCACGGTGTTACTTAACTTAAAAGAACTACGACTATGAGCTTTCCAACGATTACATATACTTGAGGTGACCGACTCTTTTATACCTGGAATTTCTAATTCCTAACAGAATTAGTCCAAAAGCCGAGAGGACCGGACCATATGTGGTCGCCCGTCTAACAAGGCAAAATAGTTGGTTTGTGGTCCGGACCGGACCGACCAAGACCGAGACCGAATTAGCCTAAAAGACGAGACCGAGGACCGGACCGAATGTGGTCCGTTCGGGTGGTTTGCTTAGCCCTAATCTAATGTATAGGACTTAGAGCATCTTAAAGGTTCATATTTTTCAAAGCTTTGTTTAATGAATTATGTTTTGTTGTATTGAAGAGGTGAATTGGTTTTGTGTAATGTTTTTGTTTTATGATTAGAGGGATAAGCCTATGAGTCTAGCTTCGAATCTCTTAAAATGGAAGTAATAACACATAATTTTCTGGTTGCTGATGATATTATAATCATATTTTACCATGAAAAGTAATTGTTATAGTCGCCTCTTAACCTTCTTGTGTTTATAAGCCAATTTTATTATTTTTTTTAATTATTTTTTTTTTTGTACTTCAGGTAAAAGAAGAATATGCAATTGCAAGGGGAAGAGCTAAACCAGAACTTTTTTTAATAAGTTCTGTGAAATATTTTGTTAATGGGTATCGTATAGTGGCTTCATGTTACATTGATCTGCGGGAAATATTTTTCTTAATGGGTACGATATCTTCACTGTTCTTTCGATCTATATATCTTTTGTTTCACATATGGAGTAGAAGTTGTTACAGGATCCCTTTATCCATCTTAGCAACAATTTTGTCGTCTCTTAACCATGTAGACTTCAACTAGGTCTCATTGCTTTTCTTTTGGTTTCAGTTTCTGTTTTAATCTTCCTTCATCATTATTGATATGTTATTTTTCATGCATTATAGTTATGTAGGTATTATGGAATGTTATTTGTTCTCTAATGACAGAATGATGTTGCAAATTTTTTAGAGTGGCAATCTAAATAACGAGAATTCCTTTGGTATTACGTTTCAAGCATCAACTAGATGAAGGCGTGATCGTGATCTTGCTAATGTACGAGTTTGTGGAAATTCAACCTTAATTGTGTATTGTATCATAATCATAAACTACAATATATTTGTATATGATTTTATATTTTTCTTAACTTATTCGGCAATTTTTAGTGTAGGTATGTTTAATTTCTCGACATTTACCCTATCAAATACGATCATTGCGCCATCTTATTACATAAGATATCAATATTACATACCTTTTTAACTTTTTTTTTAAAATACCCGTGAATTTCACGGGTCTTTTAGCTAGTGGATAATATATTATAGTGTTTCAAAGCTTTTTTCAATGATTAGAACTGCCCAACATATACACTTCCTTAATTAGTCCACTGATTCATGAGGCATATATCATTCAAGAGATGTATGCCTTAAGTCAACGCACACATTATGAACCTTGAAGTTATACAACATGGACAACAAAATCATAGAAACATAAAAACAATATTCATTACAAATTCGTAATTAGAGACAGGCAATGCAATGACGAGGCCATAGTGAATTACATGAATGGTAATGAAATGGGAAAACAAAATGACTCACAAACGCAAAAAAAAAGCCTCTCAAAATGCATATGAGTTACTTTACTCTTCACTTTATTTCTTTATTGTATTTCCCAAAAGAAGGTAGTAAAATATAATTTAAAACATAGGTAATAATCAAAGGAACTTTAATATGAATTTAAGCAATTCATTATTATTTAATATAGTAAAATTACATTAAACATTTGTGATTTTCAAAGGAGCAAGAGACTTATGAAAATCATTGAGAAAAATAAGTTAATGATAAATAAGCTATAAACATACCTAAATTTTTATTGAATGCATTAAGAAAAAAGAAATAAATCATTATCGAATATGAGAGGTAAAAGTTTCAAAGTAGTACGCAAGAACAAAGTATCAAAGAATAGTCCATGGATGGGCCAAGACAAGCCTTATGAATATCGCTAGATAACTTAAGTTAACAAAACCTAATAGTTTTATAAACCAATTATTACCTTCCTTTACTCAATATCACACACTAACACCAACTCGTAAGAGCTTGCGATGAGCCAAAAACCATAAGAATTTAAAGAATATTATTTTATATCAACTTAATCATTGGTATTTTTCTTTGTAAGCAACTTACAACTAATGTTCTATCTTTGTTTCATAGGCAGTAACATTGTAGCAAACCAACATCCACTCGAGTCTGGACATGATCTTCCCACTGTAAACACATTTTAGAAATATTAGTTTGTGTTGGTGTGTATTCGTCCCAAAGCAGGGTGAGATAATCAACTTCAGCAGAAATGCTCAACTGCTCAAGAGAAACAAAACTAAGGTCGCTAGCGATATGATACCACTTGATGGTTACCGGATATCACTTGGAATCGTGTAATCACTTTCCAAAGTAAACTATTCGACCCTAATGCCGGGTATCACGAATATCTACTTGGGATAAGACCAAATGCGAGTTAGAAATTAGGCACAATTCTTTAACCCTTGCGCTATAAGTGTTATGTGTTTTCGTGTGTTCTTCATGCATGTTCGGATCTCCTATTTATAGGAGGTTACTCTTGACCGTCCAATGGAATTATGAGTATTAATCGCCCATTAATAGCCTCATAATCATCCCCATTATAGCTGTTAGTGGTTACATGACCAATTAAACGTGGTCATAATGATGCGCTTGTAATGTCATTTATCGATGCTTATATCAAGACTTTCATAGTGCTTTCAAGTGGTTACATTTGCTTCGAAACGCATCCGCTTGATGTAAGCACAACTTCGATGAGATACCACTTCGGTGGAACGACGATCCTCGCTGGCATCTTGCCGGTGGAAACACCGATAATCGATGTTAACCACAACAAGATTTCACCAAGCACTACCAATACATACCACTATTAAGTCGAGGTGTTCATGGACCTTATGGGTGTACACTCATGCACCTCCTAACCCATTACAAGGTGTGAACCATCCCACAAGTGCACTAAATTTTCCAACAATCCTCCCAAATTTAGTTCACTCCCTTTGCATGTAAAATAAACATCAAGCAAAACATGTGCATAAACGAAATGTCCCGAGGATTGAATTTCCATCTTAGTAATTACGTTCAAATATTCGAGAATCGTGGTGTTCTAAGTATTGAACCCTTCAACCCATTTGAATACCGAAGATAACTACACACAAGTTTTCAAACACTTAAAAGCTCCGACACTATACAAGCCATGTGTCCATATCCAAATTCATAAATGTTGTAAAAGCTAAAAGTCCAAAAGCTTCAAGCGGCAAAACTTCAACATTTACATAGGTGGTTCCTCTTTAGTCATGCTCATGCCAAGCACTTTTCAAAGAAAATATAACCATTAAGTAAAGACTTCATCCTCCTTTCGGCGGAGTTACGAGCACAACCTTGGGATGTAAATAAAACATGTGCTCCAGTCCACTCGAATGTTCGATTTTCCACATTGAACTCGCTCCTAAGTTTCCTCGGGAGGAGTTGGGTGTCCTAGCATTCGGTGACTAAGTTGGACTTAAACCCATCCCTTTAGCAGACTTTATAACCAAGTCTCTAGCGGACCTTCGTCAAGTGATCGCCTAAGTTCGTTGAGATCTCACAAACTCTATAGATACCACCCATTCATGATAAGCTCACGAATCATGCTATGTCGACACCTAAGTGTCTAGACTTACCATTGTACATCCGCTATAAGCCTTAGCCAATGTAGTTGCACTATCACAACGGATAGAAATAGGTGCTATAGGTTTAGGCCATAATGGAATCTCAAGAATCAAGTTTTCAACCATTCGGCTTCTTTGCCACTGCTAGAGCCACAAATTGATTCCATTGTTGAACCGGTGATGCAAGTTTGCTTCTTGGATGCCCAAGAAATTGCACCTCCACCAAGTAGGAATACCCGGCCACTAGTAGTAGCGAATTGTCTTGATGTTCGATCCAACTTGCATCGGTGTAACCTTCCAACACTCGATGGGTAACGGTATGAGAGACTATAATCCATAGTTCTCTTCAAATACTTCAGCCCTTTGAACCGCTTGCGTTGATGAGCACTAGGATTACTAGTATACCGCTCAATTTTCCCACCGCAAAACCAATATCGGGTCTTGTACAAGTCATGGCATACATCAGTGACCAATTACCTAGAATACTCAAGTTGAGATACCGCTTGCCATGATTAGCATCGACTTCTCACAAGTATCCATAGGTGTACTCACCGAGTACAATCGAGTAATTGAATTTCCTCGATACCTTCTCAATATAATGAGACCGAGATATAGAAATTCTATTACTTTCATGTTTAATCCTTATACCAAGGATAACATCGCCTCCCCCATGTCTTTCATGGAGAACCTTGATGACAAAATTCCTTTGTCGTCAACTGATTTTGGTCGGTGCAAAGATCAACATGTCATCAACATATAGACAAATGATGACCCTTTACCGGATTCATCAAATTTGCTATATACACATTTGTCGCCTTGTTAAGAACATAACCACTAGACAAAACCACTTCATCAAACTTTTGATGCCATTGCTTAGGTGCTCGCTTAAGTCCATAAAGAGACTTAATCGGTTTACACACCTTGTTTTCATTGCGTGCATGATGAAGCCACGAGGTTGGTTCATATAAACTTCCTCTTCCAATTCACCATTCAAGAAAGTCGTTTTCACATCCATCGATGAATAACCGATTGTGAATAGATGCCATAGCAATCGCCAGTCTTATGGTATCGTCACGAGCCATGTGGGCATAAGTATCAAAATAGTCTATTCACGACTTTTGTTTAAAGCCACGAATGACTAGTCTAGCCTTGAACTTTCAATAGTTCCATCTACCTTCATTTTCCTTTTGAAAATCCATTTGCAACCCAAAGGTTTGCAACGGAGAGGTAGATCAACCAACACCAAGTGTTGTTGCCCATGATGGAATCCATCTCATCATTGATTGCTTCTTTCCAAAGCAATGTCACTGGGACTTCATTGCTTCTTCAAATGTTTTGGGGTCATCCTCAACAATGAAGCAATAAGAGTATTGATCCGAGACCTCATCCCTAGTACCTTCAACTAAGTATAGTTGAAACTCGAGTCCAAATGACTTTGGAGTCCTGACCCTTTGCTTTTCCCGAGCACGCTTCGAGTTCTTTGAACCACAACCTTATCGGGGACCATCGATGGTTCATCAGGGACCTCGATACACCAGTGTCATGAGTTCCATTAGAATCCTCGACTTGGTCTAGGGATCGATGAGAATCTATTCTCATCAAAGTCCGCATCCCTTGATTCAATAATGGAGTTAATTGAAACATATTCATTAGGTTCAATAACATAGAACCTAAAAGCCTTGGAATGCTCAAGATATCCAACAAAGATGCGATCAATGCCTCTTTCACCCAAAGTCTTTGCTTTGGATCGTGGAGTCTTAACAATTTCTACAACCCCAAACCTTGAGATAATTCAGTTGGGTTTCTTTTAGTCCGAGTTCATAAGGGTAACCTTGTTCCTTTTGTTTGGAACCCTATTTAATAAATAGCAAGTCGTTAACATAGCTTCACCCTGTAACCTTGACTTCGATCCGAATAGGACAACATGGAATTAACCATCTCCTTGACCTGTTTTCCTTTCGAAATACCATTTCTTGAGGAGTATAAGGGCGATCGTTTCATGGATTATTCCAACAGATGAAATACCGAGTATCCATGTACTCACCTCCCCATCGGTCCTTAATCTTTTGATCAAAGACCCGTTGTAATTCAACTTCGCTTTAAACACTTTGAATTTATCTAATGCTTCATCCTTGGTATGTAATAGATAGACATAACAAAATCTAGAAGCATCATCAATAAATGTCACAAAGTACTTCTTATTTCCCAAAGAAGGAGTGGCATGCAAATCACACAAGTCACTGTGAATAAGCTCCAAGATCTTAGTCTCACGACTAACACCCGAAGGGTTTCTTGGTTATCTTGGTCAACATGCAAGTTTTACACTTTTCGTGTCCATGTCAAAAGTGGGATTAAACCATCCCTAGACATATCTTGCATTCTTTTATAATGTACATGGCCAAGTCTTGCATGCCATAGGCTAGAATCGGTGTCGGTTGTGGTCACAAAAGTGAATTAACATTGTCAAGAGAAATATTAAGCCCTGAACATTTGATTACATAAATAACCAAAACCAATAAAACACCGTGCTTAGAAAGCACAAATTTATCGATTCAATAACTTGTTTATATCCATGATTATTCAAAATACTACTTGAAACCAAGTTCTTCCCGATATCGTGAACATGAATAACATCAAACAAAGTTACAATCTTTCTGAACTAAACCTAAGATCTACACAACCACCACCATGCACCAAGGTCATTGACTCATTTCCCATGTGAAGAATAGAACCATCATTCGATGACTCATAAGTCTTGAACCAGCTTCTATCTTTACACACATGAACTGTTGCACCGAGTCAACCCACCACGCAACATCATCATCCCGCACATAAAAGATTCGAGATACATATGTAACATAATAAATCGAAAAGACTTATTAAACATATTTCGACCTTTCAGTGAGTTGGTCGAACCACCACTCCCCGAACCATTAGTGCTCGATCCATTGGCTTTACCACCAACTTTAACACCCTTGCGTCCCTTTTAATGTGACCGGTCTTGCCACATTTCCAACAAGTAGGTGTTGCCTTCTTGTTAGATCGCCTTGTGTTATCATGAAATTTGCGTTTGCCTTTGTTGTCATTGTACCGTGGAGTTGTTATGCTCCACCATATTGACAACAGATGGTCCAAAGATTGCTACTCTTTGGCTTGTCATTATCCTCGCACCTTGAGATTCCTCAATGTGCGGATGACCGCCTAACTCAACAAGAGTTAACTCCTCCTTCATATGTTTCGGGGTATGCTTGAAATCTTTCCATGAAGAAGGAAGTTTATCAATAACACAAGAGACTTGAATAGCCTCATCCATGTGCATATTGTGTTGTGTAAACCTTCCAAGTATTCCAAGAAGTTCATTGTATTGTTCCATAACCGGTCTTGAATCGGTCATTTTGTAATTTGTGAAATTACTAACAAGGAACTTCTTACTTGATGCATCCTCGACCATATTTGGCATCCAAGGAATCCAGCAGTTCTTTGGAAGATTCAAAGTTCGATAAATATCAAACAGAGAATCGAGACATACCATTGAGAATAAGACCTCCGATATGTAGTCATCATTCTCCTACTTGCTCCTCCTCGATCCGATCCACGGTAGCATCATCACCATCATCGAGAATTGGAGTAGTCGACATACACCACACTCATGCATGACAAAAGAAGTGCATCTTCTTCTCGCCACCTCTAAAGTCCACCCTTCAAACTTGTCCACTTGGCAAAGTTTGAAGCCATGTGTTTCATTGCAGCGGTTGCCATTGATTATCACTAAATAGTTTACTTTGATTGTTGGTGTGTAGATTCGTCCCAAAGCGGTGAGATAATCAACTTCGCAGAAATGCTCAACTGCTCAAGAGAAACAAAACTAAGGTCGCAGATATGAGATACCACTTGATGGTTACCGGATATCACTTGAATCGTGTAATCACTTTCCAAAGTAAACTATTCGACCCTAATGCCCGGTATCACGAATATCTACTTGGGATAAGATCAAATGCAAGCTAGAGAATTAGGCACAATTCTTTAACCCTTGCGCTTATAAGTGTTATGTGTTTTCGTGTGTTCTTCATGCATGTTCGATCTCCTATTTATAGAGGTTACTCTTTGACCGTTCCAATGGAATTATGAGTATTAATCGCCCATTAATAGCCTCATAATCATCCCCATTATAGCCGTTAGTGGTTACATGACCAATTAAACGTGGTCATAATGATGCGATTTAATCGCTATTTATCGGTGATTTATATCAAGATTTCATAGTGCTTCGGTGGTTACACCGCCTTGGAAACACCACTGCTTCCGGTAAGCACAACTTCAGTGAGATACCACTTCGTTGGACATCGATCTGTTTGAAATCTTCGCCAAATGGAAACACCGATAATCGGTGTTAACCACAACAATACTTTCACCAAGCACTACCAATACATACCACTATTAGAGTCGGTGTTCATGGACCTTATGGGTGTACACTCCGTACCTCCTAACCCATTACAAGGTGTGAACCATCCCACAAGTGCACTAAATTTTCCAACAGCTTGAAATTATAATTGAAAACCGATAAGCAAATGATTAAACTTTGAAAGTCGGTATAAACTCTCCAAGTAGAGAATCCAAAAAGGAAAATGAGGTCGTTTTTTGTCATAGGTTCCAAAGATCATAAGATTTTCAAAAGCATACAGAGGTAGCTTTATCCCCATTTGTAAGATCAACCCTACTAACTTAGTACTTTACATGAAATTCCAAACGAATTCTATTATAATTCTAAATTTTAATATCGATTTCAAGATTTGACATTTTTTGTATGTTCAAGCAATTTAAGTAAGGGTAACCACAATGAATGAAACTGAAAAGATGTAATGATTAATTTGTGGAAAGATAATGTAAACCATCTTCGATATGGTCCTTGTCAACAATGTATACGACCGGGTTTCCAAGAACCCATCTATAGCAACGTAACCACCTTTAGTTGATACTAATAAATATCTAAAGTTACATTAACAAAAGTGTCAGAGATCAAACAATGTAAAGTGAAATTCGCCTTCCAAAGATGCATTGTCATTCTCCTTTATTTTATGATGCGTTTAGATATTTAGATGTTCTTGTGTGCTCGTGGTAGAAATTTTTTCTCTAATGGCCCATTATCATTAAATCCATTAACATACTTTGTTAGGAAATTATGATCACAAGATGTCGAGAGTCGTAAACACTATCGTATTAAGTATTTCGGTGGTTCTACCGAAATCTCTAATCGGATAAAACCCGATTTAAACTTGAGAATATGTTTTGTTAGTTATGAACCGAACCAAAACGAATTATATGACCAATAAATCGATAGCGGTTGTAATCGCTATAGCGTTTACTTAATAACCGAGCGCTTAAAATATGGGACAAAATACGGAAATTTTATTTTCGACTTTCTGTGGCTGCCTGGACCACACTGTGGGCGCGCGCCGACCCGTCATTCGGGCTACGCCCGAATAGCAATCATAATAACGTCATACAAGTGTGCACTCCGCACAACCCCAACTTGTTGAACATTTATCACAATTACACATTGGTCAACTAAGTCAATCCATTACACTTAAATAATATCGGTGATGTAAAATCACCAACATACTTAGCCCAAACATATTCGAAAGTAATGAAACCTTCTAGGTGAGGATAGTCCTTATGGGCAAGGACAGCGTAAGGAGACAAGCATCATTCCAACTGTTAGTGTACTGCAAACTCTCGTGCAATAGAGGCATAAACATAACACGGTGGATACATAGCATGCACTATAGTACTTTTATAAGTTGTCTTTTGGTAAGAATAAAGATACATAACTAAATCTATATGTTAATATATTAAAGGGGTTTTAAAGATGACATAGCAGATTTGATGACATGTAAACTCTAAAATAATTACACTTGACATATTTTCTTAATTATCTGATTAACTATAATTTTTTCCCTACATTTCTCTTTTAGTTAATTATGACATAGATTTTTTTTTTATTTTTGGGAATATTTCAATGAAGAAAACATCAATAAAGTCACAATCAAATCATAGTCACATTTTGACTTCCCACAACTGCCGAATGGATGTTTCGGAAACAACAAAAGCTATTAATTCATACGTCGTTGAGAACCAATTTCTACATTGATATTCATGTTTGTTTTAAAAAGTTTAGTTTTAGCTTTTAGTACACTTGATGCATTATTTTTTTTTTAATTTTTACATATGCATCAATTTTATTTAACAATTTACAACTACCGTTCATCGATGAACATTAGATCTAGTGATGTAATATAATAAGAAGTGTTATGACTCATCCTTCATTTGACTTATCCTCTTACCATTTATTTGTCAAATTGACTTAATAAAAGGACTCACTTTCTAACTCAAGGGGAAAACGTTATGTGATATGTTACTCAAATTCCTGAAACAAAACTATTTACAACCATATGTACGCCTTCAAACTGATGGACAAATTTATGATGAAGAAATAGTCTCAATTTCTATAAGAGCAAGCTAAGACAATTAAGTTATCAGTTATCACAGTAAGTTTAACTAATACTCAAACACGTTTCACTTAACTTTAAAATCTGAGCTACATAAACACAGCCAATATTTCCAGAAATCCAAAGAAAATGATATAAAGAAACATAAGTATACAACTGACACCAGAAAGTATAGTTACATGAGGATAAAAGAAACATCAACCTCGATTATCATTACCATGCCTATTAAGATCTCCAATGGCCGAAAGCACATCTGGCTTTGGCATAGCTCTAGCATTGGCTTGGGAAGAACAAATTGGTGAGGGCCACGGCCGTGTTGTAGCACCACCATTATTGCCACCACCACCATCTACGTCCATATCTTGTGAGCTTTGAAACTTCCACGGCTCATTACTATTATTTCTACATTCTAGAGGTTTGCTTTCAGCTTCTACACCATCAATAGTTCTGGGTGTTGAAGAACGTCCTGAAGCAATTGTGGCAGTAGGGAATGCTTTCTCGGAAGGTATGGCTGGTGTGTAATTGGAAGGAAGAACGTGTACAGAAATGCTGATGGGATTCCTACGTGTACAGAAACACTTGTTGATCAAAACTTCACCAATATGAGTTGCAAGCTCCTGAAAAAAAGGGCTATGTCATTGGGACTTATGTTTATATTCAGTGCTGCAAACAAGAGGTGGCAATATGGGCAGATTTTGTAACGGGTTAAAGCAGGTTTGGGTCATAATGGCAATTTTTAGTATATGCCACTCTAAAAAATTACATATAAACAATCAATGGTTTATATATGATTATAAAAGCTTCAATAACTAATTTTTTGATGAAGTGATTTAGGAGGTTGTGTTAAGAAAAAAACCATGGACAAACTCCAGCCCATTCACATGTTTCCTATTTAGCTTTATTTTCTGAATTTGCCCATTTGACCCATTCACATGTTTCCTATTTTCTGAATTTGCCCATAACCCAAAATCAAGCACATATAAGTAAACGGGTGTAAAGTTTAAGCTGCGAACTCTACAATACAAATGTAAGCTACAACTGTAATGATGAATCTCCTAAGGCCATGTCCAATGTCGAATGAGGTCTCAGGTAAATTTTTCAGTACTGCCCAACGGCTAGGACACCTAAAGCTTAGCTGTAGTGGGCGTTTTGCATAAACCTTTGGAAGATAAATGTACCATAAACTACAATTATAAAAAGAATTTAAATACGTCTACTGATTACTATCAATTGTTTTGGTTGATTCTAGTCAGGCATTCAAAGATACAGTACTCCTTATTTTCCAATATGCAGGTCAGTTTATAACAAGTGAACAACTATCTCATAATGTTAATTGTGCAACTAACCTAGAGCAATCAGATAAAACTTCTCTTAAAACACCCTAACCAATATTACTCTATTATGTTTAAAGGCTGTGTAAAAAAACCAAATAAGTTAGATTTAAAATAAGCCATTTTTCTTAATGTTATAATTTTTAAGTAACTTATTTCATGTAATCGCTTATTTTGTGGCCATTGTTCTTAATGTTATTTAACACTATAAATTAAGTTACATTTAAAATTAGACGGATCGCTGTTTCACTTGACTTGAAACAAAAATTGTTTATGTTCAAAGTTGAAAGACTGTAAGTTTATAGTTAAACACTTTTAGTGATGCTTTAATCAGTTTTTAGGTTGACAAGAAAAACACTTGCACAAAACTAATTCTGCTACATATGATGATACTAAAACATGGATGACTTAAATGTAATGAGCTATTTTCTTACATCATCCAACCATTTGTGGTGTATACTTAAATGTAAATGATTAAATGAGGATAACTAAAGTAAAAAAACATGGGCTATTAACTTCTCTATAAGAATTTTAACCAATATGTCTATACGCCAATGGAATTATATCCCAGCGCACTGCACGGGCAACATAAATCTTGTTATTGATCAACTATCTAAAATCCGCCTAATAACCCAGAAAGGCTGAGATCCATAAACAATTACATAGATATATTCTAATGATTACTAATGAAATATATGTAACTTAGTACTAATGTTAGGATTTCTGTGTCAAAACTTAGAACGCTTTGGCAAGACTTCCATTTTTAACACATGAATTTCATTTATCACAAAAGTTGTGTTTTATAATTTTAAAGAGTCAGTCGAATCACATCAAATAGGTAAAATGCAATTTACTGTTCATGATACCAATCTGTTCATAATACCAATTCTGTAAAAAATGTGGCTATGAAACTTTGTAAATCAAGTTTGGATATCTGAAAACATGAGTGGTACCAAAGACCATATTCCTAACTTATGTATCAGGCTTAGGAAACATAAACGAAAAAGAAAATTAATGATGAACAGATGGAGGACAGTCGAAAAATAAACGATAACGCTCAAAATCCTCAATTATGGGTTCAAATGCTTCACATTAATTAAAGCACCAGTTGTTAACAAAGGGGTTATAATTTCAAAATACAATTGTTAACGTAAAAACACGATATAAGTTAGTTTACCTTGATGCTTTCAGAATACGTAAACAAACCAACCGAAATAACAGTGCTATAAGAAGTACATACATGTGTAATGAGACGATTGGACAATTACACTATTGCTGCTATGACATGAAACATGAATTTACTGATATGTAAGAGGCGCTTGTACATTATCAACATCAACATTGTATACCTCCGAGATACTTTTTTCAATGGAGATCCTATGGGCAGAAAAGTCAAAATTTTTAGTCCAGGTTATTTATCTATATTCGAACACCAACACATTCAAATCAATTCATCCAAAATAAACCAACATTTGTCCGGTAATGGAGATAGTTTCACTCGGGCTGTTTCCTCATTAGCCCTCTACGTAAATAAATAGTTTCATGTGAAGACACGTTACCGATAGCTCAAAAATCTCTGTGGAAGGGCTATTACGGAGCATAACTTTGAGCTATAATTATAACGCCAAAGATAAATTAGTATCAGAAAGTACAACCGTATTTGAAGACAGATAAAATAAAGGTTCCACAATACAACCGTCATGGATAAGAATCAAACTTTCGTTGATAAGCACTTGTAGATGGGCCTGCGTGCATACTGGTGGTACGACAATGGAGACCAGAAACATTTACAAATAAGGCTTTACATTAGGATGAAGAGCATTGAGTGAAAAAAAAGTGACTAACCTTAATGATATAATCAGTGATCAAAGTAGTTTTATGGCCTGGAAAGTTTTCTGGATTTCCATACTCCTTTTGACCCGTTACCAACCCACTCGTGTGCATCTGGTATATACTCCAAACAGATATTAAGTACATAAATATTTGCTTGTGAGCAGGTTAGGTACCGTCCAAACACACCTCTGGTGCTTAAAGAGATTACCCTAACATTCAAGGAGGGCAAAAGATAGGTGTTGTTGGTAGACAGGTGGTGGGAAATCAACTTTGATTCAAGTTCTGTTTAGGCTGGTCGAACCGACTGGAGGAAGTATTATTATTGACGGTATCGACATCTCGACTCTCGGACTTCACGATTTAAGATCCCGATTTGGCATCATTCCTCAAGAACCATTCCTTTTTGAAGGCACGGTGAGGAGCAACATTGATCCGATTGGCCAACATTCTGATGAAGAAATATGGAGGGTAAGTGAGGTCTATTTTTTCTTACGACAATGTTGTAGGATTGAAAACATGTTACAGATAAAGCATAACCCTTATTGACCCATACTTCATTTCATTTACTTAACTTGAGAACCTGCTTTGTAGAGTCTGGAGCGATGCCAACTTAATAATGTTGTAGCTGCAAAACCCGGGAAACTTGATTCTGCAGGTACTTCAAATGGACCCTGGGACTGTTTTTTAGAGAAAACTATTAATTTTTACTTAAATGTTTCGGGTATGCTTGTAGTTCTTGATAATGGTGATAACTGGAGTGTGGGACAAAGACAATTTCTTTGTCTGGGAAGGGTGTTGCTAAAGCACAGCAGGTTATTGTTCATGGATGAAGCAACGGCTTCTGTTGACTCACAAACCGATGCTGTAATTCAGAAAATCATACGCGAAGACTTCGCTGATTGCACCACTGTTAGCATTGCTCACAGGATTCCAACTGTCATGGATTGTGATCGGATTCTTGTCATTGATGCAGGTAATTTTTTTATCATTTTGTGGGTGGAAAATAGGCAGGTCAATATGGGGTTGCAGTGTTTTTGGTAGACCGGGTCAGGTTGAACGTCTGCATAATTTCTACTATAACCAAGTGTCCCCGATATTATTCTTTCAATAGTAACCAAATATTTAAACATTACAAGCTTTTATGGATTAAAAAAACACTTTGGGCAACACTTGTCCTATTTGGACCATTTCAAATTTAGTAGATTTGAAGTTAATTATAACCTGAAGCAATCCACCTCATAAGCACACGGCTACATGGTTGAACTTGCTACTTCTATCATTTTGATAGCGAGATAGTGATAGTTTTTCCATTGGTTTCAGAACCAAACCTAATTGAGATAAGGTTATATTACTTTTAGGTCAACTAACCACTTAACTTATAATGCTTATGTGTTGTAACAGGATATGCAAAGGAATTTGACAAACCTTCGCGTTTGATCTAGAGGGCCTCACTTTTGGGGCTTTGGTTCAGGAATATGCAAACCGATCATCTGGTTTATAAACAGTGTATGACATTAATGTTAGTTGCATAATTTATCAAAATGAGATTGTTTTTACATAAAATGAACCATAATGTATACATGGTTTCAAACCCAAGCTACAACAACTTATTTAAACATCTTACTTGATTGTGAAATCATAATTTATACATGGTTTCAAAGAGAACAGTCTGTTTAGATCCCCAAGAATGCTCGGGATTGTGCTTCCCAGTGCTCCTTCGTCAGCCGAACCCTTTCTGCTCTCTCAGTGTGAAGCCTTTCCTCCCACTATTCAGACAACTGCGCAAGTTCATATAATTTGTTAATGTACTGAAAGGTGGCAAAATGGGCAGGTCGGATGAGTTATGTAATCGGTCAAACAGGTTAATTCCAATTAATAATTTTTAGTGTATGTCAACACAAGTTTTGTGCATTTAATTTTATATATAATTAGTATTAGTATACTTGCTATCAATACAAAAACTATTGGATTATAATAACTATATAACTATTTGAAACTTTCGCCCATTTTTTGATAAATTGAATGATAAAGCCAACTCTGCAACTACAGTTGGTAACTTTAGAGACAAGTAAAAGTATGTTTGTCACATAAAAGTTTACCTTCAACTTAGTAAATGTTAAGCTCATCCAAGTGGCGAGATTCCTGGTAAACTCCTACCTGTAAAACACCGAAACAACTCACCAAACGTTCACGATGGGAAATTAAAACAAAAAAATGGGAGAAAGATGGCACATACTTCTCGACAAAGAGGACACTTTTCTGTAAGCACACATGAAGCAGAAGATGTGTCCAGAAGTCAAATACACAGGATCAAATACAGTATCCTAATCAAACAAATGCAAAACATATATAAATAATCCATCTCTTAAAAATGTGCATATAGGAGATACATGAACAAAAAAATGGCAAATTTGACTCAATTACCTAAAAGATGGGTCGATGTGGATAAAATTAATTTCTTACTTTTTAATAATGAAGTAGTGTAAATATGTTGAATATGCTGAGAGTTGCCTAAAGTGTATTCTTATGCTTCAAAGAAGAATGTTAGTAGGTTAGTTATTCAGGCCGACCTGTTTTGAAGTTACACATTTTGACCCATTATTCTATTCAAGTACGAGTAACAAAAAGGCTTAGTTAATAGCTCAAAACAGGTTAACATGGGATTCTGGAAAAATGGATTTACCGGATGTTCAAAATGTTACCATGAAGCCTCATGTCCAAATGTTCGAGGATACACACATGCAGCTTCATTCTATATATATGTGGTTCATTAGGCTTGGCATTCTCGGAACCCCTTTAATCGGCAGTGGCCTCAACTTACCATCTAAGACGACATTGACAACCATCAGTTGCCTCAACTCAAGCGGGCTTTAAGTTATCATTCATGTTTTCCACAACATACGTGAAGCTGGTAATCGTCAATAGGCAAGCATGTCAGATTACATTCACATTAATTTATTACTACCATTACTTGTTAGTATGTTCTGTCATTAAATCATGTGATCAAGGTATACTACCTCATTTTCATGGTACAAATGTAGCCACAAAGTCTCTATAGGATATGAATCTTCATCTTATTTGCATTTGTACCTTGAGCATGTGACCCGTATCACTCCATCAACGTTGCCGCTACATTTATGGTTACAATTAGTTTATCTAATGCATAGTTAAACTCCTACAAATATGAAATATCGGAATAAAAGGCAGTGAAGTGATCACTCCTAACATTGACTTATCTATACTACTATATAAAGATTTTAAGTTGTGAAACACAAAAAGTTAAGATAAGGGCTCAATCATTGAACGATACGTATGTCACTTCTCTAACTAAAAAATAACAAAAAGGAGGCTGAGGCAAAAAATAAAATAAGAGTTCCAATAATGGTATACGTTACTTAACTAATTAATCACCTTTATTTTAAATTTAAATATCTTTTAATTCGCTTAATTTTTATGATCTAATTTCACCATATTTTTAAAATTTTGTGCTTTTTAATTCAACATCCATTTTGATATATTTTATGAGTTTTTAGTTTTATATTTTTAGTAGGTTTATTTTATTTTGATTCAAATTTTATAACTTTAACCTTTATTTCAATCAATACAAACTTTATTTATCAAAATCATTTACTTTTGGGAACGGGTAAGAGATTGTGAAGGTCTTTTATATGCTGAATAATGATGTAACGGAAAGATACGGAAAACCCAAACAAACACATACAACTAACACATATACAATTGAGTGTTGTGAAAAGTATTCATTAGCGGGTGGGAATTGCGAGAGAGTTGGGTTAGCAATTCATTTACTATATTTATTATATAACTATATTTATCACGCATGCATGTGATGTCCAACTAGTATATAAAGCATAGAATCAACCAAAACAAATGGTAGTGAAGTGATTACTATAAGTTTGATTTGTAATTATAAATACTTTAGTACACTACCATTTGTTTTGTTTGATTATATGCACATAGCATAGCATTTTTCCACATACCTGCATGCATCTCTTAAGCTTATCCTTGTCCAAGCTATACTCGTGCATGACTAACTGGTGAGTAGACATGCCGGTGCACAAAGTTGCTAATAAATGGGGGATGTGATGACCTTAGTTTTTCAGCTCAAATTGACCTTTTTAGTTAATAATCTGTGAGTACATGTTGAGTAAAATGAGAGATTTTATTAGTAACTTGGAGTAAAACGATGTGACTCATTTGTGCATAATTCTGATTGTTCGCTTAAGTATAGTCTTTCGCAAATTTCACCCCATTTGAATTGTTGAAGCATAATCGGTCGGGCTAGTCTTGACGATAGATTGAGCCGCTCCACGTCATCCCGAGCGTAGTGATCGCTACAAGACAAGAAACAAACCGGTTAGAAGAGGTCCGAGGCGAAGCCCTAACCACCCTCCGATGGTCAAGTCGGTTATTGTGGAGTAGTATGTGTGTTTTAGAGTGAGAGAATATCATACCATGTAGAGTGGTCAATGCCCTCTATTTATAGGCGGGTTCCTTGTCCTTATCCGGTGATAGAGACATATTTAGGCGGGAAGCATTTAGGCGGAAACCGTTTGGCGGGAAACTATGATGTCGTCCGGATAGCTCCGGCCGGAAGGGTCTTGCTTCACCTCGGATGGGGTCTTGCTTGACCGGATGGGTCTTGCTTCAACCCGGAAGGGTCTTCCTTCACCGGATGGGGTCTTGCTTCACCGGATGGGTTATGCTGACCGGATGGGTTCTGCTCCCACCGCACTCTTTCCGGACCATACGTCATCATGAATATTAACCCATAACCAAAGATTCATTTTTGGATTGCACCCATGATAGGTAATCATGTCAAGCATGTCACTCTAATATTAGTATATAAGTGCTTTGACATAAACATCCAATATGGATATCGACAATTTAACTATTCTAAACACAAACCTTTGACTAAATCGTTAAGGTTGAACTGGTCTCATATCAACATCTTCAAACATTTACCAGTTATTATTATTCCACCGTGTAATCTATTCCATTCTACACTCCCATTGACAGTTCATCACACCAACTTATTGTCACTCAATTTTAACACAAACACTAACTAAATAAATCACAAAAATATTACTACCAGCTCATTTTCACCTCCTCGATTTCATCACTTTCATAACTCATAACTGTCAAAAGATTCCACCTTATATTTAATCTCCTTTCACTTCATTTAATCAGTGGCGGATCTAGATACAAAACTAAGGTGCTTCCTTTTATAGGCTCAGGGTGACAAAATCTCAAAGTCAATAGATCGGGTCGGGTCAAGTCGATACAACATCAAAAGAAAAAATTAACTTGTATGTAGACTTTCATATACCCTCGAATATTTTAAGTTGCGTACAACTATACAAATAAGTGAGTAACAATCTATGTTCTAAAAAATTAAAAATAAATAAGTGAGTAACAATCTTCCGAAAAAGATACAAGCATTTTTTCACTTTTATTTATTGTTTTTTACGTTAATAAATTACTCTAGTTTACAAGAATTTAAGTACTCCAACAATTAAAGTTTAAAGGAACGATAAAAGGAAACAAAAGCCCACCTAAAACAAGACACTTCACTTTTCAATACAAAACAATTGAGTACTTTATCTTCCTCAATACTCTTTCTCTTACTATTTTCATTATTTTTTCTTCTTCATTATTTCAGTTTCAAGAACGTTTTCAACGAATACATCTTTGATTTTCACCTTTTTTAATTCAAATTCATCCCAAGGTGGTTCCCACTATTTCTCTAAGGTAGGTCCTCATAAAATCTTGCATATCGCTTACAATCGAACTCGGTCTCAAATTGTCAACCTTCATCTTCTTCATCTATATACGTTATATATAAGATGAGGCATGCCACATAAAATGCCATTTGACATCCCATAATGTCATGTCATATTTTCATGTCATCATAAAATTCATAAATACATGTCATCATAATTCCACCTAAGCACACTTTGTTCATTAATTTTGTTTTAATAAAATTATTTAATTAAATATTTGGAATAATTAAATTTACTAAAAATTAAGATTTTTAAAATTTTGCCACTTGCAAGGATTGAACCTAGGGTTTTGTATCATTAACAAGCATGATAACCACTAGACCAACATATTTTTTATTGTATCTTGCAAAACCAAATATAAAACACAACTAATTATTCACCATTTTTATTAGTTTGAAAAGAATGTATTTATCTAAAAAATATAAACGCACGTGAAAGAAAATAATGTCATTATATGACTTTTTAGAACCCCAACCCTAATCCCATATCCTTCATCGAATATGAGTCTCGATGTGTGGTAAATATTCGTCCAAGGTTATGCATGCTCCGATGTCTGTATCTTTAGTAATTTGTTACGAGTTCTAACATTAACAAAAACTATGATTCTGCCTCTATCCCATGAGAAGTTGGAGCTCTCATCAGTACATGAGGCAATACTAAATTATTTGTTCAGTACATAAGTAAATGAAGCAATACTAATATATTAGCATATCTTCTAATATTTGTTCATCATTTAGACAAGAATCATGGTGTCATGCATTCTACTTTCGGAAGGTCTTATAGAAAGCATCCCAGAAGCTTTTGCACTATTGCAGGTAACTAATGCTTAATTTGTTTCTTGGAGCTAATTATAATCTCCAGTTGGCACTTAATAAATGTATCAGTGACCTATATGTCTTACGAGTAAGCCATATAATCATTGTGGGCGTTTTTGTCTTTGTTGTCAGGTTGGAGCTCCTGCTCGTGTGGGTCTGGTGGCTCCAGTGGATGTGGTTCCTCCAGGAAACACCGGTCTTGACCCAGCTCACACTACCACATTTACCAGTTTCCCCATCGACATTTTCCCCGGCGACATATGTCGCTGGGGAATCCACACTAAACGACAAAAACATATCCTACGTGGCACAAATTCTCGTAGAAAAGTCAGCTAAATTATTGAGAGGTTTTACCCGGCGACATGTTGCCGGGGATTCCTCGGTTATATTTTGACCCAAAATTTCTTCAGACAACGTGGCGGGAACTTTTCCCGCCATCGTTTCTCAATGACATGTCACGGGGATTCATTTGTTTATTTAAAATTGTAATTAGTGTTAATTACTCTTATTATGACGAGACTTTTGAAAAAAAAATATTATTCATGTTTCCCCGGCGACATTTAAACACTTGTTTCCCTATCTATCATGTTGAATATTGACTTTTAAGTCCTGTTTATGTAAAAGTTGTGATGTACTTGTATTGCGTTGATCCGTTATATTGTATTTGTGTTTTGGTACAAGTTGTGGTGAGTCTATACAGGTTTTGGTATGAGTTTATTTGGTAGATTTTTCCGGAAAAATTCGGAAAAATCTAAAATCGCTTCATTGTCATGTGCTTTTTTTTAAAAATGCAGACACTTTCCCAAATGACATGTCACGGGAAAGTAAAAATTAAGATAGTTTCAAATGACATGTCACGGGAAAGTAAAAATTAACGTTAGTCTTAATTAGGAGTGCTAATTACTTTAGCTTAACTCGACGTGTCCTCAACGACATGTCACGAGGATAAGTTGCCACCGTGGCACTACTTATTTGATCGAAAATGAGTGGGACCCACGTCGTCGCCGGGATTGTCGTGGGGATACAATCTCTGACGAGGCTTCCCAATGACGTTTCCGTGACATGTCATTGGGAAAGGAATCCCAAACGACATGTCGTTTGGGAAAGTGTCAAAATGTCATTGGGTAGCCGGTCAATGTTGTAAATCGAGAGTGCGCAAATAAAATCATTAAAATGACGTTTACGATTTCATTCTAGTCAAGCAATGACTCAAAAAGTTGTCTAGCCTAGCGCAGCAGCAGGGAAAAAAATGACTTTTAGTAGGACATGGAAGGGGAACAACATATATATACAAATAGTCGCCTAAAAGGAGGTAAAAAAAAAACTAAGGAATAAATTAAAGCCAAAAACACCCAATAAATACTTGAACCAAATCAGCCAAACAAGCAATATAAATGATCATAGAGCCCGGTTTTCCATACGGGCTCAAAGGGAAGGGGACTCTATTCGGAATGCATATAGAGCCCGGTTTTCTACTTAAAACATGACTCTATGTGAATAAAATAAACAAAAAAATGTTTTTCGATAATTTCAGCCATGAATGAATTAGTTGCTCTTCTTTTGTGAAATGAACATAGTATTAATTCAAACAAGGAAGATCCACCGACATTACAAGTTTACAACTGGTGTGTTCATATATTGAGCTTTTTTTTTTGAACGGCATTTTATTAAAACTAGCAAGGAGCTAGATCAAACGGAAATAAGGTAAGGGTTCTTAAGCCAATCGTCCCATTTAAGCGACGCTTTACATCTATACTTACACCAATTAAAAGACAAAGAAACTAAATTATCGAAAATTAACGCCTTCTTAGGAATCTTGTTATCGAACAAGAGCTTGTTTCTGAAATTCCAAATTAACCACCATAAGCCATAGAAGACACCTTCCATCATACCTTTCAACTTGTTTGGGAACCGAATTGACACCAACCACGAACGCCATTCCTCATAAGAGCTCACATTCTCGAAGTCGACGTTCCACCATGTAGTTACCTTGCGCATGAGTTGTTTCGCCATATCGCATTGGAAAAACAAATGCCTCGTTGTTTCCACACCTTTATTGCACACCGGACACATTATAGAATCCATGTCCATACCTCGACGTGAGAGATTAAATCAAGGCAGCGCGTCAGTTTTTATCTTCCAAGCCGTGATGTTCACCTTATTTGGAACGGATTTAACCCACTGGTATAACTACCTACCTCCCGCAAGCGCTTACCATCGATTAACTTCATGGATAGAGGAAACCGTGAATTCCCCATCACTCTCAAGCGACCGGTGATATCTATCTTCCTTAGGCATCAAATGAGTTTCTTGCATAATATCCAAGAAAGAAATAAGTTGAGCTTCTTCACTCGCCTAATATTCCTTCGAAAGAATCATGAAGACTTGGACCCATGATTTTCATTCGGACAATGCATTTTTAATCGTCTCAAGAGCATATAACCAAGGGAACATATCTTTCATTCTTCCACCGAATACCATTTATCTTCCCAAAATAACATAGTATCGCCATTCCCGCCTTTTACGTGGATTAAATCCTCCACATTTATACCCTTTTCTTTCAATCGTTTGGCCTCCTTAACAATCGTCGTCCAACAAGTTTGAACCCCACCGTCAGATCCCCAACAAGCTTACCATCATTACCATGGATAGCTTTGATAACTCTCGTCCATAACGAGGCCTTTTGAGAATAAAACGCCAAATCCATTTAAACATGAGGCCTCTATTTAGCGATATAGACTTGAAACCCCTAAACCCCTTTATCCTTAGACGTTAAAACATTCTCCCACTTCACCCATGAAGCTTTACGAGTATTATTATCTTGACCATTAAAAATCGACTACGGATTGATTCAAGAGCTTTAAGAACATACGAAGGTGCTTTAAATATCGACATATGAAAATTGGCATCGATCCAAGGACGGATTTTAAAAGAGTGAACCTACCTCCAATGGAAAGAGCTTTTAACTTCCATTTAGACAAACGCGCCATCACTTTATCTATCACCTCTTTCCAAGCTTCCTTCCTCGACATATTTTCACCAACCTTCGTACCAAGATAAGTGAATGGAGTCTTGAGGATAAGACAACCAAGTTTAGAAGCCGCATTTTGAATTTTCCCCTCCTCCACATTAATACCCATAATCTTACTCTTGCACATATTGATTCTTAAACCGAAGTCTTGATAAAAACAATCCAATACTTTCACAAGAGTATCAATATTGAGATCACTCCATCTACCAACAAAATTGCATCATCCGCATAAAATAAATGAGATAAACATACCTTAGAATTAAGATTGATACCGAATATAAGCCTCCATCCACCACGCATTGAAAGGATACATGTAAGCTCTCCATGATGAGGATAAATAAAAAGGAGATAATGGATCTCCTTGTTTAAGCCCTTTATAGAATTGAAATTCCTCCGTGGTACTCCCATTAACAAGGATGGACCTCTGAAGAACGTAAACAACTTTGAATCCACATTCTCCATTTATTGCCGAAACCAAATTTATTTAAGATGTCATCAAGGAAATCCCATTGAACCGAGTCGTAAGCTTTTTCAAAATCCACTTTAAAAATAAGAGATTGTTTTTTCTTTTTACGACACCATTGAATAACCTCGTTAAGAATAAATGGCCCATCTAATATTTGACGATCCGAAACAAACGCCGACTGAACCTCATGAACAAGATCTCCAATCACAAGAACAAGACGATTCGTCAGAATCTTAGCGATAACCTTATATAAGCTCCCAATTAAACTAATAGGTCGAAAGTCTTTAACCTTATTTGCATCAATAATTTTGGGAATCAAAGCAATAAAGTTAGAATTACACCCATTCGGCATATCTCCATACTTAAAGAAACAGTCGACTGCCTCGTAAAGGTCTTTTTCAATCGATGCCCAGAAATGACGAAAAAATCTAAACGAGAATCCATCTGGACCAGGAGATTTATCACATCCGCAATCCCAAACGGCCTTTTTGACTTCTTCTTTAGTAACCATTCGATCCAAAGCTTCACACTGATCAGATGATAACACATTCGGAAAGCAAATATCAATCTTAGCTCGATTCGGTGAAGGCCTATTAAATCTGATACGAAAGTGATCAAGAAATTCTTGTTTTACCTTTACTGGATCCTCAATCCATATACCATTTTCCAAAATACCTCTAATACTCATTTGGTGACGCTTCTTGTTTAACATACCATGAAAGAATTTCGAGTTCTCATCTCCCTCGACAATCCATTTAACTTTAGCCTTTGAGCGCTTTCAACGCCTTAGAATTATTAACTGTTGAATCTTATTAAGAGTCTCCAATCGATTATGGCTCATCCGAACCGAACTATTACCCTTGTCGATAGCCTCATCCAACATTCGAGATTCTCTTTAAGATTAACAATCTCTTCTCTTGATTTCGCTCTATAATTAGAAATCCAACCTCGAATTTTCTTTTGTGAACTTCAATTTATACATGAAATTGTGAATTGCATTGTTCTTATTACGGAGCATTACACCAAGCGCCTCTAACCATCTCATCGAATCCATCAATATCTATCCAAAAATTGAAAAATCGAAAGGAGTTGGACCGTAATCAAAACAACTTCAGAAAAAATTGGACGATGGTCCGATATATAACGATCTAAAGCCATAGCATTCATGTTTGTACACGAATACAATAAGTTCTCTGACACAAGAAATCTATCCAACTTGCTCCTCTTTGTAGCGATTTGTGCCACCAAGTAAACGTACTACCGCCAAGATGGACCTCGGATAAGCCCGCGCATTTAATAAAAGAATTGAAAATATCCGCATCATGAGGTTTGAACATCGAGCCAAATCTTTCTTCTTTATATCTCACTTCGTTAAAATCTCCCATCATAACTATTTCACCCTTCCATTGGACCGACTGCGTTAAATACTCCCAAAGCATACGCTTTTCATTCGCCTCGAGGAGCATAAATCACCACAATCATTAAATCCATCCCCGATTTTAACCAAACCCACGAATAATAACAAAGTAATCCGATCTCATAACACTAGACTTGCAAAATGAATTCGATCCCAAATGCAAAGGATACCACCCAAATTCCCAACGGAATCACTATGCTCATACTCGAAAGATAAATTACCCCAACACGATCGGACAACCCGAATATATTGAGCTTGCTTCATCGCATAACCACTCTTGCAAACAACACATCTAAAAGATACAAGCCAACTTTATTAACTAAATGAATGTAAATGAAAGTAAAACATACACCATATACGCCATGCAAGTCTCGTTATCATCAACGCTTTGAAGTTGATGCCGTCTCAACTGCCTTTATATTTGAGAATCGTGGCCATATGACTAATACGTAATAAATCTTGACTTTGCCCATCCTAGTACAAGCTCCAAATAACACTAATAACTAGCACTCCACCACATTGACAACCTGCACAAACTAAAACAAACACACTTTACCATTCTTTCGAGCTTCAAACATATGAATGACAATACATGTTAATAACTATCAAAGTATGCTGCAATAAAGTAAGTCTAACTTTTCTATGTTCTAGTCTACTAGAAAGTTTTAGGTTGTGCTAAAGCACAACCCTTAATAGTTAATTAGTTCATGTTGATTTATCATGTTTGTCCATACTCCATGTCTCCATAGTTATAGTATCGCATTTATTCTTCCACGGTTTGCCAATAATACATTCAACAAACCTTAAGACCAATAAAAGCGGGTAGCATGTTACTATAAAGTAAAGTTGTTATGGCCATCACATGTTAACTTAAGCTAATGCAAAACCATAAGACCCACCGATAGAAATAGAACAAAGCGACAAGTTGGAACTCAATGTTATGGGCCCTCACTCAATTGGAAGATGAAATATTTAATACATGCCTTGAACACCATGATAGTATACCAGCCATAGATATCTAAAATCACTATATATTGCCTTTGACTTGTTTAAAGAGTAGTAAAATCTACAAATTGTTATGATGAAAGTGCGACGAACATAAGATAGTTCCTAAAAATTAAGACGCATCACTTTCGGCACCAACTCCCTTTACTTAGAAGCTAAAATGGTGGACTTCTTTATTACGACATGTTAAAACATCAAGTAACTAAAACCTACTTTATAACTCTAAAATGTCTTTTCGGTATGGCGTTAATTATCCAACAACTGTATCCGTGCAGCCGTTGGCGGATCCGTGATTAAAAATAGGTATGCACGATTTTAAGAGAGCAATTAAATATTTTGGCTTTTCGGTCGTTTTTTTTCTTTTTCGGTCGGTTTCTTCGGTCAAGTTTTCTTGGATTTGGATTAGGCACGATAATTTTTATGGGTCCGAAGTTACTGATGTTGATTTGGCTTGAGAAGTTTGGTCTATGCAAGATAGAATTGATGTGAGGATTCCAGTATCTAATTAAAATTGATTTGGTTTAGTTGTTAATCAAATACTAGCTTAAAAGGAAAACCTTATTTTCATATTTTGTGATTACATATTATAAGCATTATTTTAAGTTCTAATCACTATTATTTTAAGTTCTAATCATATTATAAGGCAAACCTTATTTTCATATTTTGTGATTACGTATTCTTAGCATTATTTTTAAGTTCTAATCACTATTAATTCAAAGACAAATAAGTTCATGATGACATGAACAACTACAAATATAAAAAGCTAAAGTTTGGCCTTTATGTGTAGGTTGTAATGTTGAGTTAGTCTGGCCTCGGTTGGACAAAGTCATAAAACTTTACAACACTAGCAAATGGCCCGTAAAACACATTTACCATTTGACCCGATATCTCAATGTCTATTTGGCTCATCATCTTCAACGCCGCCGCACCTTTGCTTCAAAACCGAGTGCTTATTGTTAGGAATTATATAAACAGTTGGTTTCACGATGGAGTTTCTGACGATAGCTATTCTGCTTCACGATAAACGGTTTC
>CM040240.1:58541507-58605187 GCA_022545495.1 Chrysanthemum lavandulifolium
TCGATTCCGGTTATACCTTAAAAAATTAACTAAACTAACCGAACCGAACAACCCGATAACCAAAGACACCCTACTATCAATTCAAAAATATAGAAGCTGGTTGATCGAATATGTAAGCCCATTATGAAATGTCGAGTGTCGAGTCGTGATCCACTTTCATTCTTTTAAAGGTTTTTCAAGTAATTCAAGTTTTTCCTTATTTCAGTTAGCATTTGCATTTGTTTTGTATAAAGTAATTATCCTTATTGAACATCAACTTTTCGAATTAAAATTCGATACGAGATTACCTGGGCTGTGCATCGCACGGCCTTAAGACTTCCCTAGTAAATATGTATGCATTCTAACAGCACACATTTTAAGAAGTCAGATTTTCCTATTCATATATAGTTAGTCCACAAAAATTTTCAACAATATTTTATTTTAGTGTAGGTGCCTCAAAATATCAATGCTGGATTAGAATAGCATCATGCTTAACAAGCATTGCATGGCAGTGTCTACTATTATTTACATACTACATGGGGGATAATAAACCCAACCAAAACCCCCATATATGATCCATAACTATAAGTCTCAACAACCAATCACCATCAAATTACCCAAAAGTTTTAAGGTTCAAAAGGGTCACCACACCGACCTAGCAGTAGAAATGCAAATCACTGGAAGGGGACTGGAAGAGGATGAACTTCAGTCACACGATCTCTTGTTGCATGCGGACCACGCAAATCACTGTCTGACTGATCTTCTTCCATGTAAGATAAGCTCCGAATGCAGCAGGACGAACATAGTATGCGTGTTGAACTACAAACACAAGTGACCGTTAGGAATAATGTATGGTTTGCGACATGTAAGATTTTAAGAGTTAATCTATAATGTCGAATAAAAGGACTAAGTGACTAACTAATAATGTTTGAAATACGAAATGTTACTGTAAAACGTTAACAGTAAAAAGTTGATGAAATGACTGACATATGAAAATAGAAGCAGAGGGCATACCAATTGTGACAGATCGGGTGCACCTAGCAGAACTAAAAGTTGAAATGCAATTAGGTTAGTTTCATGAAAATTAACTTTTTGAAGAATCTTATGTTATGATCACAAGGCAAGTTGTATTACGCGTAGCACCAACTGTTGGTCAGCATCTGCAGTCCATCAGCACAGAACTTGTTCCCATCATGATTGTGAGTGGGGCTACTCGTGCCCTTGAAAAGAGACAACCAAATTACATCTCAGCGAAGGAATGAATAAATTACTTTACAAAGAAGAAATATGATAACAGTTTAGAGCAAAAAGGTTCACCTGAATGCCAGCTTGGCTGCAGAGGTGGAAATCGAGTGCAGAAGGATGACAAATCTTAGTATCCCCCATACTACCTGGCAAATTTAATCCATTAGGAAAAATATATAAATAAAAAACAAACGCTATCAGTAAATATAGCAACGGCTAGCAATTCAAATGTATTAGAACCTGGAAGAATATTGCCACTCGTCACAATGAATGTCACAGGAGGCATGTAGTTCTCCTCCAAGTCCAATGAAATACATGCCTGAAGCATCAACATCATAATTTAAAACAAGGAACAGACAGAATTTAGAAGTTTTAAAGACAACACTACAACATTCGCCGCCGCATGCGACGCTTTGATTTTCACGGGGACATGTCCCCTGTTATACCATTTCCCGGGGACATGTCCCCGCCGAAAAGCCCCCGGCAATGCCTTCTCGGGGATACTTTTCCCGGGGACTGTTCACAACTTTCACCGGGGAGTTGTGGGTCCCGCAGCCGATTGTCACCGGTCAAACATGTCTGACGTGGCACGGTGTTTTGCCGGGGACACGTTCCCGGGGAAAATGGCAACTGAAGTTTATCTGTAACCTCTTCTCCGGTGACATGTCCTCGGGGGAAATGGAAACTACCTAAAATCTATGTCACTTTTGCCGGGGACATGTCCCCGGTGAAAGACCTTGACCCATTTAGAAAATTTGCAAAATGGGTATCGAATTTTTCCGAATTTCTCCTAAAAATCTACAAAGTAAGAACTGTTTTCAACCTATTTTATGCTACAACAACACAAAATCGCTAAACATAATATCATATATAACCAAATGGTCCAAATTGCTACAACACAATCAATAACCTAAAATCGCCAATGGTCCAAAACTATACATAAGCTACCTATACGCAAATGGTCCAAAACTATACGTATAATCCATTTAACGGGAATCATAAACATGTTATTCTCTACAAACATATCCTAACACATAAGGCTCGAACTCGTGTTCGCCATGTGGTTTTGTCAGATGCCAAAGTCACTGAATGGGTAAGTCGCCAATCCCTAAAACGGACTATGTAATGTACTTTATCTGCTGTGACTTTCGATATCTTCTGCTTTTTCGGGTTTGTCCAAAGCTTAACCTGCGTATTTTAAATAGTTTAGGGTTTTAGGTAATGAGAACTATCCAAGCATCGGGTATCAAAAGACCCTTTAAACCATTAGGGTTGAATTGGTCATTTTAACAATTAGGGTAGGATGGTGGATTTGGGGACCTAAACCAAGATCTTGGCAGGGTGTTGGGGGTCCACCCCCGTTCATGTATAATAACACTTTAACTAGGTTAATGAGATCATGTTGTGTTGATCTGCTTGTGATACAAAAGATTTGATCGTGTTTTGCATGCGACTATTTGAACAGTGTGTATATAGTTGAGGTTCACGAAAACAAAGGAATGATGTTAGTGTGTCTAGTTAAAGTGCTATTACAACATTTCATTCTGTTATATTATTGTGGATATAAGAGTTTGAATTTCTTAAACAACATTGTTTGATCATAATGGATTTTTTTAACTTGCCTGTCGGAAAAAGAACTAGACATCAATGGCAACTCTATGCTCAAGGTAGTATAATCCGCCATTGTATTATATTTATCAAACAACAAAAATGAACTTAGCGGCGGTGACACGTGGCTTCTCTGATGGTTTACGGCGAGGAGGTACACGGTTTCTTGGTCCACAAGATACAGGAAAGTGTACAGCCCGTTTCTTGTTACGGTTTGTAATGGTTACCTGATGATGAGAGTTGAATATTGAAGGGTAAAAAAGTGTACAGCCCGTTTCTTGTTATGGTTGGTATACGTACCATGTTAAACGAGCGAGTATATGTGCTATTGGTATACGTATCATATTAAACGACCGAGTATATGTACTATTGGTATACGTATCATGTCAAACGACCGAGTATATGTGCTATTGGTATACGTATCATGTTAAACGAGCGAGTATATGTGCTATTGGTATCGTATCATGTTAAACGACCGAGTATAGGTGCTATGGTATCGATCATGTTAAACGACCGAGTATCGGTGCTATGGTATACGATCATGTTAAAGCGACCGAGTATCGGTGCTATGGTATACGATCATGTTAAACGAGCGAGTATATGTGCTATTGGTATGCGATAATGTTAAACGAGCGAATATTTGTGCTATTGGTATCGATCATGTTAAACGACCGAGTATATGTGCTATTGGTATCGTATCATGTTAAACGAGCGAGTATATGAGCTATTGGTATCGATCATGTTAAACGACCGAGTATATGTGCTATTGGTATACGTATCATGTTAAACGACCAATTATATGTGCTATTGGTATACGTATCATGTTAAACGACCGAGTATAGGTGCTATGGTATACGTATCATGTTAAACGACCGAGTATAGGTGCTATGGTATACGTATCATGTTAAACGACCGAGTATAGGTGCTATGGTATACGTATCATGTTAAACGACCGAGTATAGGTGCTATGGTATACGTATCATGTTAAACGACCGAGTATCGGTGCTATGGTATACGTATCATGTTAAACGACCGAGTATCGGTGCTATGGTATACGTATCATGTTAAACGACCGAGTATCGGTGCTATGGTATACGTATCATGTTAAACGAGCGAGTATATGTGCTATTGGTATACGTATAATGTTAAACGAGCGAGTATATGTGCTATTGGTATACGTATCATGTTAAACGACCGAGTATATGTGCTATTGGTATACGTATCATGTTAAACGACCGAGTATCGGTGCTATGGTATACGTATCATGTTAAACGACCGAGTATATGTGCTATTGGTATACGTATCATGTTAAACGACCAATTATATGTGCTATTGGTATACGTATCATGTTAAACAACCGAGTATAGGTGCTATGGTATACGTATCATGTTAAACGACCGAGTATCGGTGCTATGGCATACGTATCATGTTAAACGATCGAGTATCGGTGCTATGGTATACGTATCATGTTAAACGACCGAGTATCGGTGCTATGGTATACGTATCATGTTAAACGAGCGAGTATATGTGCTATTGGTATACGTATAATGTTAAACGAGCGAGTATATGTGCTATTGGTATACGTATCATGTTAAACGACCTAGTATATGTGCTATTGGTATGCGTATCATGTTAAACGACCGAGTATAGGTGCTATAGTATATGTATCATGTTAAACGACCGAGTATAGGTGCTATGGTATACGTATCATGTTAAACGACCGAGTATCGGTGCTATGGTATACGTATCATGTTAAACGACTGAGTATAGGTGCTATGGTATACGTATCAAGTAATTTATCTGGATAACGGTTTTGCCGGGGACATGTCCCCGGGAAAAGGTTTGGCGGGAATTTTCCCGCGAAGAATTATTAGTCAAAAAGCTTTGGCCAATTATTAGTGAACGTTGAAAATACTTTCTGCGGGGACACGTCCCCGCAGAAAATTATCGTTGAATTTTGACTATCCGGTCAAAGTTTAATAAAAATCGAAGTACCTTTCTTCGGGGACGCGTCCCCGCGTAAAGATCGCGTTGAAAGTTTCATAACAGGTCAGCGAATCCATTTGCCACCTTAGATCCAATTTTGTCGTTTAGCGGCTTTCTCCGGGGACTTTGTGTCCCCGGCGAAAGCGTCCTCGCCCGTCCATCCGATTGTTGTAGTGCAAGAAATGTAAAAAAGAAAAGTACCTTTTGGATCTTATCCATCTAATTCAGCGAAAGCTCCCTGCGATACATAAACAAAAACGATAAGAATCCGATTAACCTAAACTTTATTCAAGACCACACGAATACTCTTTCTATATGGGGTTAACTCTTTACGTGATTAGCCCTCCATGAATGATATCACTCTTCGGATCAATATGGGTCGTGTCCAAGTTTGGTTTTAAATCCGCCTAACTTGGCTATCGCTGTCGCCCGGTCCCCTGTGGATTCCGCTATATATTGTTACTTACGGTGTATCTATCTTCTCAATTTGCTTAGATGAAAATGGTAACACATAAGACATGGGTGTGTTGGAATTATATAACATGATATAGCATAAATATAACATGTAAACATCAAAGCATGCAATGGAAGACTTAGACTTATTTTTTGTAATTAACTAACCGAATAATGAACGTATGCGTACTTTTTAGTAACTCCAATCTAGCACGAATCAAAACGAGATTAAAACCATAATTAGGGTTTATATGGTTTATGTGAATCGACCCTTACCCTTTTCGATTTAAACGAATAAGCAAACAATAGTGTGTTTGCACCACGTTTTGTCCACACATACTAATATCGATTTGATGTGAATGCTAGTTATTGTAAACACAATAACAACACCAAACACTTATGTAATGCAATCAAAACCGAAACCCTAATTAATTAGGGATGTACGTCGAATTGGAACACAAGAGGGAGAAAGAAGTTTAGGGTTTGCTAATGTGATACAAGGTTACACAAGAATGAATTCTAGGCCTTATATATATACTATGAAAACTTAGAGATCAAGTTAGAATGGATTGGGTCACCCAAGCCCTAACCGATCTGTTCAATCGCTCGAGGGATTTGAAACCTTCTTGTTCTCTATTTTCATTATAAGTCATTCTCTTTAAAACTTAACGACCGTTAGTCAATTTCCATTAATTACTTAACGCTCGTTAGTCGTTATTGTGCATTTAATAATTAAACGTAATATTTTACATTAATTATTGAACATCAACTCTCATACGTAAAGTGTGCAATCCCGTGGTCTTGAGTTCGAATCCGGTCATACACGTATCAAATTTTCCATAAACATAACATGTTGATCATTGGATCGATGCTTTGGCGAAACCTATTCCTAGGATGTGACAAAGCGATGTGACAGGCCCGGTACATATTCACCACGGCTGCTAATTCGTGGTTAATGCTGTTCCACTTGACGGATTTAAGTCCGACTTGTTGCGAGTCTTCCGGCAATGATATCCATTAAGTCTTCATCAAGATTTTCCTGCCTATGCGGCTCTGCAGACACAAGGTCCTCGTACATTCTCGCTTGAGGTCGGTCCATCGAAGCAACCACCTGTATGATAATAAAGAAATCAAACTTTATAGAACATGCACTACACACCAGCGGGTCAAAATGGTTGGGCCATGTTATGGGTCAAAACGTGTCAGATAATAAGTACATGTGAAAAATGGATGGGTAAGTTAGTTCAGAGAGTATTTACAGGTCCATATGGGTCATTTTCATTACGACTTCAACAACTTCTGAGTTTGGCAAGCCCCATAAATTTTTACAGATTTTCTAACAAAGTAATCAATTATTAATACAGATTATAACACCATAATGGTTTTATAGTATAATCTTTAACAAAGAAACTTTAACATATAAACTTTCAATGACAGTTTGAGTGAGTTTTGCCTTGTTGACCTAGTCAACCCAATTTAACATTCTCCCAGATTTAATATAGGATCCTAAAATCTAAGCAATTTGAATGAGACATTTGACTCATTCAACATTAAATTAAACACATATCAGCCCACTTTTATGTCAAATGGGTCACAACTCCCACCTTCTAGATAATGCAATAAAGTAACAAGAGGCATATGGTAATTTACTATCATTGTCAGCAAAACTAACATAATACTAACAATTAAATACTAAAGAGTCAAGAGTGTGAATTTACAAGTGGAGGTGGTAAAACAAGAATACAATCGTAAACACTCATCAAAATTCATAACATAGTTCTCAGGTCTAGCTGGAATATGTAAATCATTGCACCTTCGGTGGCTTTGATACGTTTTGATGAAAGGCCCCTTTAGTAAGTAATGCTCCTTTATTCCTTGAGAGATACTCACTAGACCAGCATGATCTTTAATTCTCAATGCTTTATATTGGTCTTCATTAAAGAGCATATGCAATCGTCTCATCTTTCACCTTCGACGCACACATTTCAAATAATATTTTCATTCGCCTTCCTTGCTTGAATTGATGTAGAAAATCCGTCCGGATTTCCACATCGATTCAAGCAAGGACTGCGAAATGAAAACGCTATTTGAAATGTGTGCGTCGGTGCTCAAAGATGATGGACAATTGCATATGCTCCTAAATGAAGACAAATATAAAGCATTGAAAATCAAAGATCATGCAACAGCAGTAGATATTTCTCTCAAGGACGTCAAGGAGTTGGGCATTACTTTGAGAGCCTGTTCACGCGGCTTCTTCTTTGCCCAGCTGCTATCTTTTCCTCATTTTCCCAAATCTTGTCCCAATTGGTGTACCTGGGATGAATCAAGTAAGCTCTTATGAATTTCTTAACAGCAACACTTGCAGGAAGCTCCGGGTCCTTATGCATCTGTGGTCCTTTTCACCTTCATAAACAAACACACGTGAAATTATTCATAAAGCCCAGAAATAATACTATAAGCCAAACCACACTTTATACCATGGTTACTCAAACTCGCTTATTGAAGACATATATTTTACTGAAACAGACAAAGCACCATATCTTAATAAAAATAAACTAATAATGGAATCCGACAAGTTACCTCTAAAACTAAAGAACATACTGTCATCATAAGTCATAACCATGAAAAAGATCCACTCCCATCTGCAGAAATAAACACCAATTAAAATGAAACTATGAGACACGCTTAAACCAAGTATTTAACAAACAAAATGAGACTTTCCAATGCTTCATGCTAAAAGATACTTTGTTACTGTCATCCAAATGCCACTCAAGAAATGTGTTTCAACATTGTCACTAAATATGTAACGTTTTTAACACCATATATGCAAGACAAAATAAAGTTGATATAGAAACCCTAGCAAAGAGATAAAAGCTCACCTGCAGCGGGCGAAAGCAGATCTGTGGTGGTTGCAAGTAGATGATCGCATCGACGATATAACGGGTTGAATGTGGTAGTTGTAGCCGGCGAATGAGATCGAAAAAGTGTGTGTGTGTGTGTGTGTGTGTGTGTGTGTGGTGTTTGTGTTTTGATCTTGATAAAACCGGTTGGTGTTAAAAGTAATGAAGTGTCTGTTCAGCATTGAAGTTGGTAGATTGGTAGTCGGTAGATACACTAAAAGTAAAAAACGTACGAGAGCAACCCACATTCTATGTGGTAGTTTCGTAAATTCAGTCAACTTTTAAAGCTTAGATAATCATGATAGAGGGTTGATTTTGTCATTTTACATATCTAATATAAAATGTATACTTTAATTTATAGAATATTAGCTTATAAACCCGTGGATTCACATGGTTTTAAAAGAAATTATGCATTAAGATGTTTAGTGTGCGGATAAAGTAATAAACAACAATAAAAGTAAACATGTTCGAATATAATAAACGTCTAGGAATCATCGCGTATAAAATTGATGTTTAGTGTACAGATAAAGTAATAAAAACCATCAAATGTAAACATGTTCCGATATTATAAACGTCCATGAATCGTTGCCTATAAAATTGATGTGCTTCACAAGCAAATGTATGTAGTGAGGGTGAATGAAGTGATAAGGCAGCATCCATTCCGTGTGAACCTAATAAGTTACAAAATATGTTAAAAGTGTAAATAAAAGGATTTTGTGATTTATAATCAAAGGATGAACTTAAGAAATAACGTAAATAATACCATATGTATGTTGTAGATACCTCTTGAATCTTGATCAAAGACATTGGAGCACTTCTTTGTAGAAAACATTTGTAGTGGTGTTTGATAGATTACCATCGTCATCACAAACAACAACCTTCAAACCTCGTTTGCTTTTGACACGTTAAACAGCTACATATAGTTGAACGTGTGTGAACACAGGACGTGCCAGGTACAATCCAACTTTTGAAAGTGATTGTCCTTGGCTCTTATTTATTGTCATAACAAATGACACTGACAAAAGATATTGTTTCCTCACGATCTTTAGCGGTAGACGTTTATCAGACGGGTTATTCTCAACCTCGGTATGATAACCTTGTTTCCAAAATGTGTTCCATTAATTATCTGTGCCTGAATAGAAGTTCTTGATAATCGAGTAACTTGAAGTCTTGTCCCGTTACATAATCCATTTGATTGATCTATATTCGTCAACAACATTACGGGGACACCTACTTTCAACACAAGTTTGTGGTTTGGAACACCTGAGAACTTCAATCCGTTGATAAATTCTGGTGAGAAAACAGATTCATCTATGGCTGAGCCACGATCAGATTTATCAACATTGTCACAACTTAGATAAACCATTTCTTCACCGGGAAATGTCTGTAGAAAATGATCGTTTATAGTGTCCGCGACCTAATTTGTCGAAGCAAGAATTGCTTTTTCTTGAAAGTATGATGGATCAGCTATGTTACTCAAAAGGTTTGGATAAGTAAAATCAATAATAGATGTTACCGGGTCATCAGCCGCATGTATTAGAATATCTTTAGGTATATCTATCGAAACCTAGCCGCATGTATTAGAATATCTTTAGGTATATCTATCGAAACCTCTCAATCGTTTGCTTCTCCAAGCTGTCCGTATCCTACTTTCAACATCCATTCTGTAAATTCTCGTATCTCATTTACATCTTCAGGGCGTTATCCAACGGTCAGTCTCATATTGGCCGTTAACTTGAGAACTTTGCAGTGATCCCATAGGTACGACTGCTTTAAAGATGCACTAACAATGTCTTGAAGTGAACCTTTTGGAATAACAAAGACTTGCCTAAAATCACCACCAAAGACCAGTGTCATACCACCAAAGGCGTTTCACTAGTGTCAAACCCGCTCTTACGTAGTACGCCTCTCAAAAGCGATCTAAAGCCTCAAAACAATGCTTATTTGTCATGGGCGCTTCATCCCAAATAATAAGCTTACATTTCTTTAACAAAGTCATGAGATCACTCTGCGGACATATGGAGCAAGTAGAAGTCTCATCAATATTGATAGGAATATGGAATCGGAATGAGCGGTCCGCCTCGACATCAAGAAAGATGCAATACCACTTTGGATGCAACGTTTATGACAATATCACCCTTTCGTCTAATACCTATGTAAAACCTATGTAATTATATAAATTAATAAATTATCAAGTCAATTATATAAATTAATAATTAATAATACAATATATTTATACAATCTCGTTGCAAATCAAACTCAAGTAAAAATTTTCTAAATATTCTGTTATATTACTAAAATACTCTGTATCCTCTATTTCATAAAAAAAATAATGTGTTACGTGTATTATGAAAGGAAATGATTGTGTTTCCACTTGTGTTTTGGTTATTGTGAATAAAACGTTGCTAATATGTTAGTCACTTTACTTCATCATAAGTTCCCATCTTGTCCAAACTCTATTGAACATGTAATGATCTTTATTAAAATGCTTCTTGTTAAAAAAAGTTTGTTTCATTAATTGGTAAAATTTGTTGTTAGATTAAAGTAAGTCATTTAAAAACTTTAACTTTAACATATGATAAGTGGCTTTGTAATAGTGATTGACTATATGATTATAGATTTTTAAAACATTTATGTACGTGGTTGCGAATCGGTATATTTTTTTTGATACCTTAAAGATAAGTTGTGTAGATGAACTAATGCTTCTATTAGGTTGTGATTCTTATATGAATTTCGATATAGTCGTATATTTGTAATATTGACATTGACGATTTACACTTTTGTTGTTTTTCTAAATAGAATGAGCATGCAATTTTTGGTTGAGGCGAACCAATGCAACATTCAAACACTACATGTATTTTGTAACTAAAATACTTATTATACCTGTCCGTTTATTTTTATCATGTTTTATCATATAACTCAAAATGAATATACGAACAACGCTTGTGATTTTCAGGTTCTACCAACTTTTTTTATGGAACGATTGTACCCCGTGAATCCATGGATTTACTTAATCCATAATGAGGAGGCGAACATAAGTTCTACATACAAAAGGTAGCTAGGAATCATTTGAAGTTGTATTCGATGAGTGGCGCTTTTGTACACGACAGTAGATACACGAATGTGGTCACGTTCCATTTCATTCGTGAAGAAGAGGATTGTTACCGCGTAACAACGTTCGACAATGCCAGTTACGAATGCAATGGATACAACCTCGCTCTGGTAGGATACAGACAACGGAGATGCTTGGTTACGTTAGGACAACTTCAAGAGTCGCCGGTAAGTCAGATCATTAATCATTACATGCTATAACTTTACTGGAAATCATATATATTCTGATTATTAATTGCTATTTTTTTTAAATAATTTTGTTATGTAGCTGTTTCCTATCTAATTCCTGACCAACACTGTGAATGACCAACACTTGAAACAGTGGCTTTGCATTTTAAACAGTACCAATCAGTTGGGCCGCCAGCTGGTTTTGGAGGAGTTTCACTATCAAGATCCACAATATCGGATGACTTCACACCCTTCTTTTTACAACCTTTACATCCGATATACCACCACCCTTCTTCTTCTTGTATCGCACACATAGTGCCAACAATTACACACGTAACACCCTATGGTGATAAACATAAGAAAATAAGATTGCGCAAATGGTTTGTTCATATTTTGATTAATGAGTATTTTTATGAACACATTATGGGGAGTATTCTATAGGTTATACTTGGCCAACATCCAGTAGTTCAACAATATTCTTCATGGGAAATTTTCCAACAAACTCATCTTTGGTTGAGTTTTTGGAAGCTGTGGATATATGTGAAGCTACATTTTCAGACTTGTCTGTTTGTTGATTTGCAAGCAACCTAAATGCGGAACAATAACATACCATTAGTAAGTAGATATCAGTCTCACCACTTTACATATTAGATATATTATTTTGTGTAAATACCTTTTACGAAAATCTTCAATGTCTTTGAACTCAGATGATGAAATAGCATCAGCGCCATTTAGAAGAAACAACTTTGTTCCCTAATATGCATTTTACTCACACATTTTCTCTACATAAACAATGAAGCTATGCATTAATATCCTACTGGATGTATATGAGGAAAGTTAAGTAGCATAAAGTTTATAAAGATTTATCGTTAGTAATATTATGTAAGACTTACTATCCCACAATTTCATCATTGCCAGTTGAATAACGACAATTATTTTACCATGATCAGTTGATGAGGTAAGAAACTCAGGAAATTATTCCGCATAAGAGCCCCCACAAAGTTGCATTCAGTTCGGTATCCCTATAAAGAGATCTCAATGTTATTTAAAGGACCTACATAATATGTTTAGTTTTCGACGGTAAACAAAATAAATAGAAAGTCAAAGTACTTACTCAACATCGATGAGAGTGATCGGTTTCTTCTTACCAGGTTTTCCGTTCTTGTCATAGTTGTCAAGTTCACCAGTGCAACCACTTGGCTGTAACATCTACACATCAAAGATTCGTTATTTGACCATTACATATGTACTACATCAATCACGATAAGTAACATATTTCAACGCAAAATCAAGACACATACCAAATTGTCCCACTTCTTCATCAAGTAAATCAGTTATTGTTTTAAAAGGACGGAAGTCAAAGCCATGTACTGATCCAGTAAAGTCGGCACATTTTCCACTAAAGTGATGGACAGAAAACTAAGACGGAGACCTTGCTAGACCATTTGATGCTGAGGCTTTATCTCTCCGAGGCTGTAACATTGTAAAGTTACAGTGTTCCCTTCTTCTAGCTGATGTTTAAACCCATTTATCAAAACCATCCTGTATGGTTGCTTGCATCTTATTATTCTGCACAAACCATGACCCACATTACATTTTACAAAAATCAATTTTTACGAATGTACATGCAAAGTTAAACATAGAATGTAAGCTATACTTACTTGTTCATCGATGATTATCATCTCCATGTTGATAACATGTGGTTTGCCATAGACAGGCTGCATCCAAGTTCATAGAATTTGAACCCGCAACTTTATGTTGTCTTTCACGGCACTCAAATCTTGGATATAGCCAGATACGTAGGTAGCCATTTTTTTAGTATTTGAAAGTGAGAATAGAATTTGATTTTTACATTCTAAGTCATGGCTATCTTCATTATATAGTACAAAAGTTCCTAAAAATAGTTCAATGATAACTTGTCAGCATTTAATATTATGATTCATACAATTATGATGCGTGATTGATAAGTTTTATTCAATACATAATCATTTCCCAAAAATAGTTAAAACAATTGTCTATTATTCTATTGTAATTGAGGAAACTGATTCCTATTTCAAAACATATAAATTATTTTTAGAAGTAAGAAACAACCATACGAAACATAACAATAACAATTACAATCCCCAACTATATAATAGCTACAACAATTATCAAACAATATAACAACAATTTGAAAAAAAAAAAAAAAAAAAAAAAAAACCTTGCAATTTTTCAAACAACCATATCAACTTTCAAAGACTAATTCTTAATCATTGCCATATTAGATAGAAGATGACAACAATCCCTACTATGATTATTATTTTTGAGATTAGTTTTGTAATTGACATAAATTGATTCAATAGGTTTCAATCATATGAAACAACAATCAATCTATAACATAAATCAGAATAAGTTTAGGGTTTATTTTCGGAAATTGTTTTTGTAGAAAACTAGAAGGGGGGTTGAATAGTTTACCAATTAAAAACTTTTTTTTGAAACTTATTTGAAAGATCAATTGATATTGATCTTAGATATGTTAATGAAATATGTAAGCAATATGTAAAGAGTAAATAAGGAAAGAAATGATCAAACCACAACAAGTTGTTTATAGTGGTTTGGTCTACAAGTACTCTTTCTCCTTGCCCTACTCCATTCCTCGAGTCTCACACTCGAGAGTTTAACTTCACTAGTCAACAAGCTCCTTTCACCGGTGGAGAAACCTTTACACTTCACTTACACTATTTCTGACACAAAGCTAAATGTCGAGTTCTTTCCAAGGGTATAACCACTCCCACACAATGTATTTTGAGGACTAAAATACTAACCACTCACACTCACAAGATTATGATGGTTTAGTACAACAATGAAGTATGAATCAACACAAGATCATACAACACTAAACAAACAAGACTTCCAACTTCTCGTTGAAGCTTGAATGTGACTTGATCTTCTTTGCTACAAAAGAGATCACTAATATGATATGAAACTGAGTTAGAAAGGTTAGAGAGAAGATATGTAAGAGAGTATGATAGAAAGGGATGAAAAACTACTTGGTTTGGCTTTGCTATTTATAGCCAAAACCATCAGCAGACACCACGGATGGCGGACCCCTTAAAAGGGTTATGTCCGTTATGTATTTTGGTGCCGCCGGGGTCTGACAGCAAGATATCAAGATCTTACCAAAGTCAACCATATCTATGCAAGATTGTGTAAGATATGAAGAGTCCAAATCTACACAAAATATCTAATGAAATCTTCCAATGATTTCCATGATGCATTATATGATGTCATGTGTTGTTTTTCTATTTTTAGAAATATGCAAATACATAAGTAATGTTTGGTTTTTAAGAAACTAAAACATTTTAAAAACAAGTATCATACATTATGGTTAGAGTCATATTAAGATATGATTAATCACAATGTAAATGCTTGGGTGATGAAAATATTGTTTGAAAAAACTTGTTTTAATATCTATTAAACTTGACAAGCTTTAAGCTTTATAAAAATTAAATTTACTTTTGTCGTTAACAAAACTTAGGTAAAGATCAAAAATATAAATAACGTTAATGACGATATTTGTATTAACAATCTCCCCCTTTTTGTTGAGGACAAAATATAAATTTTATTTTTATAAGAGATACAAAGATTGTCCAAGAGTTATAAAACTATTAGTTTTTAGAACTTGAAAAAGAAATGATAATGCAAGTGTATGATGTTTGACTTTTTCAGAAAGTCAAAGTCTTCACTAGTTGATGCATGATGTTGACTTTTTCACAAAGTCAAAGTATGCAGTTGACTTTTTCAGAAAAGTCAAGTATTACCAATGAGTATCATGTTGACTTTTTCGGAAAGTCAACGATGCGCTTGACTTTTCGGAAAAGTCAAATATAACCAAGTTCTATATTTCTCCCCTTTGTCTCAACAAAAGAAGATGCGACGGCGGAATGTATAATGAGCCCGAGCCATTATCTCCCCCTTGATTAAAGCTCCTCCTAAATTGGGTGCCAATGGGAAGATACATGGATTGTGAAAAATCCACAAAAGGATTTGTTAGTAATAATCATCATTCACAAGCATTTCCAAACACTATGTAATAAGCACCAACAATATAGAAAACACCTTTCATTAGTTAAAATTTTTCATGATTAAAAATCATGAAAAGAGAACACAATGAAGAGTTTTAGTACAAGAAAAAAATAATCCTAGAAAAAGAAAAAATAAAAAAAATGCTTAGAAAAGCTAATCTAGGACCATTCTAATGAGATGTTGGATGAGAAAGAGCGTTGACGCGCTCAAGGATGTGATTGAGGATGAACCTCATTTCCTCTTGGAATTCATGGACCATTACCCGGGTTCGATCAACGGTTTGGGCGGTTTGTTCACAAGTTGAGCAACCATGCCTAGGGGGGGTAGTATGGTTGATGGGGTTGTGGTGGTGGAATGGTAGATGTGTTGATGTTGGTGGTGGTGTTTGGGGTGGTGATTATGGAGGCTAGCAAAGCATTTTGCATTTGCATAGTCTCACTTCGGTGAGAATCCACCATATTTTTGAATTGGTGGAGATTTTGGAGTTCGCTTGAATCTCCTCTCTTGTGGGATTATCATCCCATGGACTCCTCAATGTCCTCTAAGTGAGGGACATTGATGTAGGAAGTGGTTGGTCCCCATACAAAGGACCATGGATTTCTTTGTGAATGGGGTGGAAGAGAAGAGGTTTTGGCCCTAACAGGCGTTTGGATCAAGGATGGTCTAGAAGACTCATGAGCCATCCGCTCAATGGTGCCAAATGATGGCAATGGTGGTGGATTAATTGGCCTAGGAGGCAAATTTTACAAGTCCTCCAAGAAAGGATTTGGAGAAGTGGGAGGTGTGGAAAATAACTCCAAAGGAATGAGGGTTGGAGACTTTGGTGGTGATGGTGTTTTTGATGTTTGGATGGGTGGCGGTGGTGGTGAGGTTGGTGTTTTTGTGGGTGGTGGAGTGGTGATCACAATGGGTGATTGAGTAGGAGTAGCCAAGGTTAGGCTTGTGTCAACCCTTATGGGAGATGAGATTGTAAGTGGAGATGACTCGAATGAGGAGCTCAAGTTGATAAAACAACAAGGCCTTACGCTAATTCTAGCGGTTTTCTTGCAAGGCTTGGTTGAAGGTGAAGATTTTGTCATTTTGACTTGTGTTTTTGCTAGATGATGGTGAGAATGAAGAAGGTGTGAAGATGATCATGGTAAAACCTCTTAATTTATAGAAGTGAAAAATTATGGAGAAATGTGTTTGATTTGATATTAAACCATAAAAAGGATGAGGTTCCTAATGATTTGGAAGTGGGTTAAATGCTAGTCAGATCACCTAAGTCAAGCCATACAAGAGGGATGGAGTGAAGAGGCAAAGATTTGCAATAAATGTGTTCTAATGATTGTAAGATCCTAACATTCAGATTACCCACGGATTGCAAGGAACCAAAATTTTGGTTCCTTCATTTATGCAAAAGGGCTCCTTGGGTGAATTTTTGAAATTTTTGAATTTTAGTGGGAAATGGATTTCTTATATGCCTAAGTATGTTATACTAGTTCTAATATGGGTACAAACTAGTTAAGATTAACTTACAAGCAATATATGGTAATTTGGAATGTCGAAATGGTCGACGTTCAGAAAGTTACCTGGAGGATCCACGACACCAAAAATTTACACAGGCGGAACCAAAAAAATGGTGCCGCCTGGTCCGCATGTTCAGGTACGGCGGTACCAAATAGCATAACAGACGGTACCAAATATTTGGTGTCGTCTGATCCGTGCAGACCAGAAAAACAGACAGAACAGCTTTTTAAGGGTCGGGGAGATTTTCGAAACCTGAAATTTTGCTCAAAACATGTGACATTAATTACTTCTACTTAGGAAAAGTAAATGACACATACACAAACATAGTGGAGCATAGATTTTGAGCAAGGCCTAGCGATTTTCACATTATAGTGAAAATGGGTAAAATTTGATAGCATACTTGTGCTATTCCCCTGCATGAAATAGTTAGCATACAACATTGTTTTGAGTTATATTATCATCCTACAAAAAAAAAAACAACCAAATTGTATCAAACATTAAAGATAATGTATTGTTCCAAACACTCGTTGATGGACCCTCACTTGTCCAACTTCTTGTAAATCTTGCTCATCATCCTACTAAGGCACTTGAACATCCCTTGGTTTGCTTGAACTCACTGATTCATTCTCGATCTTGAGAAGAGATGCATAATACTCATGAGGTGAAGGCGAGAATTTGGAAGACCATCCTCGAGCTATTTGATGATGATGATGATGGAGTTGGAGGTTTTGCTCTCTTGCCTTTTGTCTTAGCAACTCGCTCGTCACTCAAGTGCACAAAGATGTGAGGGATGAGCTCATAGTGGAGGTGCAACCCTTTTGGACTTGGTGGAATTGGTGCAAAGGCTCTATAGAGAAGGGTGAGAAGCATCCCGTATGGAAGAGCAACCGAACCTTGAGTTGGAATATCAATCATTCTCCTAGCGATGTAGTAGGCTAAATTGAATGGTTGACAGGTGGACAAGTTGTAGAGCATGTGACAAAGGCAAGCGTTGATGTGATCCCTATTTCCTATGGTGATAATGACGTTGGCTCTAAGTAGCTCCTCCCATTTCTTAAATTCGGGCTTAAGTTCATTGAGCTCCATTCCATATGGATCTCGATTTACCTCCTTTCCCTTTCGGGTGACTCGGGTTGTATCACCCCTTGGGTTAAATAGGTGCTCACGGATAACATCTTTATCGGCTAAACGGGTTTGGTAGGGAAGAGAGCGATCATTGATTGTATCAAGAATGGTGAGTGACCACTTATCCGAGTAGACACATGTCCCTCGGTTGGGAATTCCTAGCACTTGTGCAAAGTTGGTTAAGGAGATCGAGTAGTCATTTTGATTGATCCTAAACCTAAGGCCAAATTCATCATCCTCATCAATGAAACCGGTGACACTAGCATAAAACTCTAACACAAACCTAGGACAAATGGGTTCATCGATGTCAAGGAGACAATCGAATTGAATAGCGGGTAGCTCTTCACGGAGATTGGTATTTTCGATAAAGGAGGAGTGAATGGTTCTACCCTCATGGAAGTACCTAGACTCTAGAATTTTAAAGATTTCGACTTGTTCCTTGGTGAGTCCTTTGGTTTTGTGATGTTTGGGAATGTAGCTAAGGGTATCCTTGTGATCATAGAATCTTGCGGCTACCATGGTTATTCCTAGGATCAAGAATTAACATGTTAAGAATGAGAGTAAAATTAACGTTTTGATTCTAGTGTGTGCCTATATGAAAACGATTTGGAGTTTCGGTTATCTCGACTCATTTTATGCACAAAAATGGTTTTAGTGGGGTGTTTGGCAAATACCATGAGATAACCCAAATGCTCCTAATTCAATATGGCCTCATTTGAATATACCCGGGAATGCATATTAGTTATGCAATACCTTTAGTATTCAAGAGCATGCAAGTGATGAAAATTTAACATTTCTATTTGTATTAACAATGAAAAATTATTTTCCTACAAGTGAGAAGCTTTTCAAAATATTTTGACATGGTGTGTTTGGTTATTTGAATAAGGCTTTTATAGTCATTATCTATTTATTAGTGGGAATCATGATTTGTTTATGCAATATGATAATGTAGTACCTAATTTCAATGACTAGTTATGCAATTCGCCAATTGAATCCATGTTTTATGTAAGAATATATACAAACCCCATGTAGTGATTTTGTGCACAAATTAGAATCCTAGACTCAGAATTAAGAGATAAAATGTAGTTAGAATTCTTAGAATGATGTTATCTCCAGTGATTAGTGGGTGAGAAAGTGTCAACAATGAGTTGGGTTTAATGTTTACACGTTTTGGTAAAGTGGATTTTGAGGAAGAAGATGTTTTGTAGGTGGCAGTTTTTCTTCTGTAGTCACCAAGGACCAGACGACACCAAAAAAAATGGTTCCGTCTTTGTTGTCGTTTGGTGTCGTGGCTACAGTAGCAGATATAAAACAAAATTGTTTTGTTTTGTTTATTCTAAGGTTTAGGCTATCTTTATCCTACATGTTTGGTTCCATTAACCCTAAACCAAGTCTAAGAAGATTAAATGGTTCTCTTTTGAGAGGCTTAGTTAGGATGTCGGCAATGTTGTCTTCGGAGGATACTTTCTCGATTGAGATGTTTCCTTTTTGAACATTGTCGCGAAGAAAGTGATGACGGATTTCAATATGCTTTGTACGAGCATGTTGAATGGGATTTTTGCTGAGATCAATGGCTCCTTTGTTGTCGCAAAGTATAACAATGTCGTTGAGATGAATTCGTAATCACGAGCTTGCTTCATCCAAAGATCTTGTTGACATGCTTTTCGGTGAGGCGTACTCGGCTTGATGAGTTGAGATGGCTAAAGCCGTTTGCTTCTTTGCAAACCATGAGGTGAGACAATGTCCAACAAAAGTACAAATACCACTTGTACTTTTTCTATCGACATAGTCATCGGCATGATCCGAGTCGGCATACACTATGGTTTCTACACCGTTCCTTTGGGATACCATAATCCTAAACACGTTGTTCCTTAATGTATCTAAAATCCTTTTAAGGCATCTAAGTGTGATGCCTTTGGGTTTTCTTGAAACGAGCACATAGACAAACACTAAACATGATGCCGGGTCTACTTGCCGTAAGATAGAGTAGGCTACCAATCATTCCTCTATATTTAGTGTTATCTACGGATTCACCTTCCTCATCCTTGGTGAGTTTAGTGTCCGAGGACACGGGTGTCTTACTTGGTTTGGAATCTTCAAGACCAAATTTCTTAAGCATATCTTTTATATATTTAGATTGGTTAAAGAATATGCCATCTTCTAGTTGTTTAATTTGAAGTCCTAGAAATAAGTTTAATTCACCTATCATACTCATTTCAAACTCGTCGTGCATGATTTTATAGAAATCATCACATAGCTCTTGACAAGTTGATCCGAATATGATGTCATCAATGTACACTTGAACAATGATAATATGTGACTCCTTTTTCTTGGTAAAAAGAGTATTATCTACTAATCCCATAGTGTATTTGTTATCAACAAGAAAAGTTTTAAGTCGGTCGTACCAAGCTTTTGGTGCTTGCTTAAGACCGTATAATGCTTTCTTGAGTTTGAAGACATGATGTGGTTTCTCAAAGTCGGTAAAACCGAGAGGTTGAGCAACATATACTTCTTCGTTAATAAACCCATTAAGAAATGCACTTTTAACATCCATTTGAAATAATTTAAAGTCATAAGCACATGCATAAGCAAGTAATATTCTAATTGATCCGAGTCTAGCTACCGGTGCATAAGTTTCATCATAATCAATCCCTTCTTGTTGATTATAACCATGTGCAACAAGCCTATCTTTGTTTCTAGATACGACACCATTTTCATCCATTTTATTTCGAAAAACCCATTTCGTTCCAATTATAGTTTGATCTTTAGGTTTTGGAACTAATTTCCAAACATCATTTCTAATGAATTGGTTTAACTCTTCTTGCATGGCAATTACCCATGATTCATCTTTTATTGCTTCATTTATGTTTTTCGGTTCAATGGTGGACACAAAACAAAAGTAATTAGTTTGGTTTTGGGCTTGTGACCTTAAGGTTCTTTGATTAAGTTGTCCTATGACTTTTTCTAAAGGATGACTTTTAGATTCTTTGATGTTTATAATCTCTTTATTTAATGGTTCATCTTCCTTGTCATTTTTAATTATTTCTTGACTTTCTATCATTTGACTTTCAACTAAGTCATCATATACCAAAGGTGATGTCTTAGAGGGAGGTGGACTTTCGTCGAATGTTATATTCAACGATTCCTCGACTATCATTGTTTCTTTGTTTAAGATAATGTAAGCTTTACTAGTTTGAGAATAACCAAGAAATACACCTTCATAAGACTTTGGGTCAAACTTGATGAGATAATTTTTAGTATTCAGAATGAAGCATTTACATCCAAAGACTTTGAAATATCCTAACGTTGGCTTTTTACCTTTATAAAGCTCATATGGTGTTTTGATTAAGAAAGGACGTATTAAGACTCTATTCAAAATTTATGTAGAAGTGTCAATGGCTTTACACCAAAACTTTTGAGGAACGTTTTGTTCATTAAGCATTGTTCTACTCATTTATTGAATTGTTCTATTTTTACGTTCTACTACTCCATTTGATTGAGGTGTTCGTGGAGCCGAAAAGTTATGTGTTATACCATTTGTATCACAAAAGTTTCCAAATTGAGTTTCGTTGTCAAATTCACGACCATGATCCGTTCTTATTGACACGATTTTAACACCTAGTTGATTTTGAATTTTCTTGCTAAGAATTTCAAATTTATCAATAGCTTCATTTTTTGTTTTCAAAAACAACGTCCATGTAAACCTTGAGTAATCATCTACTATGACCAAAGTGTATAAGTTGCCTCCGTAGCTTCTTATAGCGGATGGACCAAACAAGTCCATATGCAATAGTTCTATACACTTAGATGTGGACACCATATTTTAAGATTTATGACTACTATGGGTTTGTTTACCAATTTTGAAAGCGTCGCAAAAGTGTTGGTCATATTTAAGTTTTGGTAAATTCCTAACTAGCTCTTTTGAAGATAGGTTTTGAATAAGTCTCATATTAGCGTGACCTAAGCGTCTATGCCAAAGAGATGAGCTATCATCTAACGTTGTTAGACAAAATTTGTCATTAGATGTTTTATCTATTTTCATGACGTATATGTTATTTTTCCTAACTCCTTTAGCTATGGTGATACCATCTTTTAGTGTTTTACTACCATTTTCATCAAATAGTACTTTATCCTTTTTATCACATAATTGGCTAATACTAAGTAGATTAAATACTAACCTATCTACATGAGCAACATTTTCAATAGTTAGGGAGTTATGAGCGATCGTACCTTTGATAATGATTTTGCTTTTGAGATTGCTACCAAAAGTGACATTACCTCCGTCATACCCTTGGTATGATGAGAAGAGACTTTTGTTGCCCGTCATGTACCGTGAGCATCCGCTATCTTTTATCGACTCATCAGGTTCCAATCCAACTTTCAAGCATACCTAAGAAGCAAATAACTCAAGCATTTGATCCCCAATATCTCATGGGTTCGTTTGGGTTAAACATACCATTTATTTGATTCATGTATGAAAACGATGGGAAAAGTTCCATGACATGTAATCTGGAGTTTGGTATGGTCTAGGAATGTTTTGATTCCAACCGTTGTGTTGGTAGTTGTGTTGTATGTTGTGGTTGATCTTAGGAAATGGGCATTTGGCAAAAGGTGTTTTATGTCGTTGTTGAGTAGTTTTTGATCTAAATTCATTTTTAGCAAGTCCTACTCGATGTAACGGTTGGTTTTAGTTTAACACTATCCTTGGTTTTCTTTGTTACTTTGACAAATTCATTACGGTCCAGTATTACAAACATTACGTCTCTTTCAAGTACCTACGACACCATTTCGTTCAAGCGGACGGAACCCTTAATTTGGGTCCGTCGGTCCGTCTTTATCTACAAAGTTTTGACAGCTTTGTTCGTCCTTTTCGGCCGTTTTGTTTTGACTTTTTGGAATTAATACCTCATTAAATCCTAGCCCATTCATATCTCCTGGTGTTTTATGTATTTTAACTATTTCATCGGCAAGAGCGATGTTTTGTTAAACCTTTTAAATTTAGAATTATGTTCGATTAGAACATCTTGTGTGAGCTTTAGTTTGTCTATTTCAAGATTAAGCTCTTGACATGATTTACAACCATCGTCATTTGATTTTCCCTTTTCTAGTCGTTTTGCTTTTCTTTTAACTCATAGACTTCATTTTCCAAAAATTCCTTTTTAGTTTTCAAAAATTTATTTTTAGTTATGATTTTTAGACTTAGCTCACACAATTGATTGTATTATTTTGCAAAGTGTCATCATCAATAGAAGAGTAAGAAGAGTCGAATGTACCTCGTTTGACTCATGTGCCATTAGAGCGATTTCTTCCTTGCTTGACTCTTCATCATCTTCACTATCGCTCCAAGCACCACTTACAAAAGCTCGTGGAGTTTTGCTTTTAGGTGGCTTGGGACATTCTCCTATGAGATGACTTGCATCACCACATCTAAAACACTTTCTTTCACCTTTACTCTTTTTGTCATCCCGGTCTTTTTGGAATGGTTTCTTTTCTTCTCGAGGTTGTCTTACAAACTTTCCTCTTCTTCTAAAGAACTTTTTATAGTCTCTAACGGCCATGGCATACTCCTCATCTTCACTACCGGAACAAGATTCGTCGTCATCACTTGATTCCGCCTTTGCTTTTAGAGCAACGGATTTTATCTTCTCCCTTTTTCCTTTGATGATCTCCGAATCTTTCTCCATCACCATTTCATGTACTTTGAGGTTACCGATTAGCTCGTCTAGTGACATTTTTAGAGATCTTTTGATTCTTCAATAGCGGTCACTTTAGTTCTCCATTTCGGATGGAGTGCTCTAAGAAATTTCCTGACAAAGTTCTTACTACGAAAAGATTCATCAAGTGCTTTATGTGATGTAACAATAGTATTAAAGCGAGCAAAGCCACAATCAATGGTTTCATCTTCAGGGATAACAAATTGTTCATATTGTTGAACAAGAATATCAATTTTGTTATCCTTGACTTGTGAATTACCTTGATGTGTAACAATCAAAGATTCCCAAATATCTTTGGCGGTTTCACACATAAAAATTCTTTCATATTCTTTTCTAGGCAAAGCATTATAAAGCATCATTTTAGCTTCGTTATTTTTAGCAATTAATTTCTTTTGTTCATCAATGAAATATCCTTTGTTGTAGAACTAAAATCCCTTTAACAATAACAAACCAAAGATCTATATCTTTTGATTTTACATATGTTTCAAACGGTTTTCCAATAGATAAATCCATTGGTTTCAAAGAGTGGTGGTCTTTGCATAGATTGCCCTTCTTTAAAGTTTTCGAGAATCCATGGATCGTTTCAAGTTTATAAAATACAAATTATTTTAGAAATTCTTGAGCAACGAGGCTCTGGTACCAATTGTAGAAAACTAGAAGGGGGTTTGAATAGTTTACCAATTAAAAACTTTGTTTTGAAACTTATTTGAAAGATCAATTGATATTGATCTTAGATATGTTAATGAAATATGTAAAAATATGTAAAGAGTAAATAAGGAAAGAAATGATCAAACCACAACAAGTTTTTTATAGTGGTTGGGTCTACAAGGACTCTTTCTCCTTGCCCTACTCCACTCCCGAGTCTCACACGAGAGTTTAACTTCACTAGTCAACAAGCTCCTTTCACCGGTGGAGAAACCTTTACACTTCGCTTACACTATTTCCGACACTAAGCTAAATGTCGAGTTCTTTCCAAGGGTACAACCACTCCCACACAATGTATTTTGAGGACTAAAATACTAACCACTCACACTCACAAGATTATGATGGTTTAGTACAACAATGAAGTATGAATCAACAGAAGATCATACAACACTAAACAAACAATACTTCCAACTTCTCGTTGAAGCTTGAATGTGACTTGATCTTCTTTGATACGAAAGAGATCACTAATATGATATGAAACTGAGTTAGAAAGGTTAGAGAGAAGATATGTAAGAGAGTATGATAGAAAGGTATGAAAAACTACTTGGTTTGGCTTTTGCTATTTATAGCCAAAACCATATGCAGGAACCACGGACGACGGACCCCTTAAAAGGGTTCCGTCCGTTATGTATTTTGGTGCCGCCGGGGTCTGACAGCAAGATATCAAGATCTTGCCAAAGTCAACCATATCTATGCAAGATTGTGTAAGATATGAAGAGTCCAAATCTACACAAAATATCTAATGAAATCTTCCAATGATTTCCATGATGCATTACATGATGTCATGTGTTGTTTTTCTATTTTTAGAAATATGCAAATACATAAGTAATGTTTGGTTTTTAAGAAACTAAAACATTCTAAAAACTAGTATCATACATTATGGTTAAAGTCATACTAAGATATGATTAATCACAATGTAAATTATTGAGTGATGAAGATATTGTTTGAAAAAGCTTGTTTTAATATCTATTAAACTTGACAAGCTTTAAGCTTTATAAAAATTAAATTTACTTTTGTCGTTAACAAAACTTAGGTAAAGATCAAAAATATAATTAACGTTTAATGACGACATTTGTATTAACAGTTTTGAAATTGACTAAATTGATTCAATAGGTTTCAATTAGATGAACCATCAATCAATCAATAACATAAATCAAAATTAGTTTAGGGTTTATTTTCGGAATTAGTTTTGAAATTGACTAAATTGATTCAATAGGTTAAAATGCTTTGAAGTTTTTGTTGTAACCGACAATTGAGTAAATGATTTAATAGGTTTAAATTATATTAAAAGTGTTTGACTAAATTGTATTTACCGGAAAAAGTCAAATTGAATTACATGTATGAAAATTGACTAAATTGTATTAAAATTGACTAAATTGATTATGACTAAATGCTTTAAATGGTTTGTGTTAAGTGTGTGTTGTACATTCCTTTTTTGTTGACCAATCACATTCTTGACACATCAGAATATTAATTGCATTATTTGCTTTAAAAGGTGGTACAAAACTCATGTTTAATATATTAGATAAATTACTGTATAACTAGAAGGGTACCCGCGCGTTGCAGCGGCGGGTACCCTGTAACTAAATTTTTTGGTGAGTAATATATTTCGATTACATGTTTTTCGTGATAATGATTTTATATAGAGGTGTGCAAGGTTCGGTTTGAGTCAGTTTTTGGGTAAAACCAAAACCGAACCAAAATGCGATATGAAAGTTTTTTTTTTTTTTTTTTTTTTTTTGAGTAAGTTGTTTGATGTGTTAGATTTATAGAAGATGGTTAAAGATAATTAATTTTTAGATGTTACAAGTTTATGAATTTAAGACAATTAATTTTTAGATATTACTTTTATATGTGTGTATGTAACAAGCCATTGAAGTTTCTTTTTAAAGTAATGTTTTTGTCTTAAAATTTTAAGACTTCCTTATTTGGAAAGTCCTAAACTCTTTATAAAGTAGTATAGATAGTAATAAAGCGGGTGCGGATTTGAGTAAACGGATCCGGGTATGGGTATGGCCATACGGGTATTATCATAACTCATAACCGAACCCGTACCTGGCTAAAACAATTTATCAATACCCAAACTCGCATTCAGACCCGCCAACCCGACCCAACCAATTTAGGTTTCGGATTTCCCCGTTAGTTTGGGTGCTTGCCATCCCTAGTTTAATGGTGTCTAAGTTACATGTGTTTTTGTTTAAAATTGTGTTTGATTTAGTTAACTAAAATAGCTTACTATAGTATTAAGATTGTGTACCATCTAATATGTGGATACTTGTTTGATTTAGGAATAAGTGTTTAATCTGGTCATGATTTAAAAATTGAATAAATTTTTTTTGATACAAATATATCTTTTCATTTTATTATCAAATATGAATGATGCTTTCTGTATAAAAAGTTGACCTGAAGTGAATATGTAAAGTTGTAAACCGATGCTTGTATAAATAACTCACGAATACGTATAAGAAAATTCAGTTGAAGAAAGATTTGACCTTTCAGATTAAATATGTACAACACCCTACTGAAATTATAGGGGATTGTTAAAAAGATGAAATCTAAAGATACGCAACGTAATATTTCAAAACAACCAATGTACGCAATGAACTTTCAAAATTACCAATGTACGCAATATATTTTCAAATTTTGTATTAAGAAGTTCAATATAACTAAAATTACTATGATCCAATCAACCAATAATAATCATTCATTTTTTATTATGATAAACTTTCACCCTTTTTAAAAATTAAATATCTCGCAAACCGTTAATCGTTACGCGATAAAATTATAATATCGTGACGAGAATTAAATTATCTTTCTATAGATATGCACTACTATATATTTTTAACAATTTTTTTCAAAATTTGTCAACAAAAATCATATATGATTTGTGAAAATCATATATGATTCGATTTTACTAATCACATATGATTTTTGAGAATCATATATGATTGTAAAATCATATATGATTCAGAAAATCGAATCATACATGATTTTAAAATCATATATGATTCGTAAAAATCATATATGATTTTTCTGACGGAATTTTGAAAAAAATGTTTGTCGAAAGTATATAACAATGCATATCTATAGAAAGATAATTTAATTCTCGTATGATGGTGTATTTTTGTACCTTGAAAATTTACCGCTTGCAAGATATGTTGTTTTAAAAAATGTGGAATATGATTTAAATAAAAATGGATGACTATGATTGATCCATTGGTTCTATGACAAATATGAGTTCTACATGGATCTCAACTCTTTTGTATTATGTACGCAATATGACTGGGAACCAACAAGTTAACCGGTTTCACTTGCCACGCTGGCCTCCACGCTGGGTTTCTTTGTATTTTTTTAATTGAAATGTTGGTGTATATAGTGAGAAGGTTGGTAGTTTCAGTTCTTACTTTTCCCCCAACTCCCACACACATAAACCCAGAAACATGAACCCTAATTCACACAACTTTTCCACCTTAAATTGAAACCCTAATTAATCACAACTAGAAACCTAATACACCCTCAAATAACCCTAAAAAATAATCACATTGCAATGGCTTCATCTTCTTCCAATAATCGTAACAATCACAATAGATATCTCATGCGTACTCTTCCAACTCATTGCACATGTAAGTTGCGTTTGGCTAGACGTATTTCTTGGACTCAAAGAAATCCAGGTCATCGTTTTCTTGTTTGTCCAAGACCATCAGTATGTTTTCCCAACACTTTTATTTAGTTATTTAAGTAACAATTTTATTTAGTTGTTTTCCCCAACATTACTTACTCATTCATTTGTTGTAGTCTTCTCCTCAAAGGTGTGATGACTTTTTTTGGATTGATGGAGAGTTATATAGTGATTGGTATAAACAGACTATGCACGAGTTGTATGTTTCTATGAGTTCAGAACAAGATAAATATTTGAAGATGAAGTCCATAGACATCGATGGAGCTTTCACTTGCGGTGTTGGAAGAAAGGGTTGCAAGGATGGTTGATGAACCCAAAGAGCAAATTCAAATGTGTCTACTTGGAGGAAGATGTGGGTTCATGATGTGTCTCTTGTGTGTCATGTTAGTGTTGTTGTTAGCTATTCTAGTAGTGTAGTATTATAGTAGTGTAGTATGGTAGTGGTAGTATGGATGTATGGTAGTAGGACCAAGGTAGTATGGATGTATGGTATGGTTGTAGGGCAGTGTAGTATATGCCACTTCCTTTTGGTGTATGAAACTTATGTACCAAGTGGTATAATAAAACTTTTGTTTGCAAGATGATAATGTGGCAATTAAACTTGCATTGCATAATAGTTTTGACCCAAAAGATGTTACAGGCACAAAGTAACATTAAACTTGCATTGCATAACTGTTTAGATATATAGGCAAAATGATAGTGTTTACAGGCACAAAGTGATTACAAAAGATGTGCCATGTTTTGCACACATATCTAACAGCTTTGACACAAAGCTTTTTCCTTACATTCACAAGTTTTAAGACAACAAAGTAACATTACAGTTTTGACCCAAAAGCAATGCAACAAAGTTACATAACAGTTCAAACACTGAATGGTCTATCAGGAGTCTTTCCATTCCCATCTCTAGGATAGTTGAAATTCCTTCTTTTGGCAATCCTTTATGACTTTTGCCTTGGCCTGATCACTGGTCTTGGTCTTGGAGCCCTTGGAGCACTTGGAGCCCGGCTTTCTTTAGTTACTGACTTGCACAAGATGGGGAGGAGTTGGTTCAGTTGTGTTGGTAGGTGTTCAATTTCGGATACATCAACACTAATGACTTTTACTCCTTGTGAGATTGAGGGAGAGTAGCATTGTACTCATCCATTGCTTCATCAAGTGTCGCTAGTTCACTCAAGGTGGCTCTTCTATCTAGAGGATTTTCCGAGAACTCATCCAATGTATATCATCCCGCCTTGGTAGATCCTTCCATTTTGTTCCCATTCACCCTTTTCCTTGCCTCTTCCTCCATAACCTCTTGCATAACTCGCTCTTTTCGCTTCAATATCTTTCTAGTATTGAACTTCCTATAAAACATAAGTTTGGATTAAAATTTGTAAAACTTAAGCGCAACAAATACAAAATATAAATAATAAAGTGTAATACCTACGTGTTGAGGCTATCTTCCTCCATTTACCTTTGACCCACCCTTCTAATTCTTTGACCCCCACCCCTACTCCGAGAACCACCACCTCTGTTACTCCCAAAGACCTCAGTTACTCCCACCACCTGTTTGCGGACCCACCTCCCCTACACAATGAGCCACCACCTCTATTTGCGGACCCCCCCTCTTGCTTGTTTCTCCTACTTGCTTTTTGTAGGGATAACCTCATTTATACTTATTCCACCTATTTTGTTCTTACCATTGTGTATCCACTACGGTTTGTGGCCTTGGTTGTTTGTCAACTGTTGTGGGTGGTTTGTATCTGGGAACATTAACACAACTCACCTTGTTGCGACTGTGTCGGTGACACCTTTGACATGTTATGACCCTACCAACTCGCTAACTTTGTTCTCATTTTGTTTCTCAAGAGGGTGTTTGATTCGACCTTCCTAGGCCTTCCAAGAATTTTATTGACTATTGGTGGGAATGGTGGTGTGTTTTTGTGGGCTTCCAATACTTAGAACCATACACTATTTTTATAGAGAATTAGTATGTATCAAACCACCTAGACCGACTATACCAACCATCGACCCCAACATCAGTTCCATTTTTGACTCAAGTATGTTTGAACAAGATGCACACAAGGTACACCACCAAATTCCACAACCTACAACCACAAGTCACTTCCATCAAGTTTACCCCATAAGCCTCATCCCTCTTCCTAACTTCTACAACCAGATACGCACTAGCAATCACTTGCCACTTCCTTTGGTCAAGACACAACTGTTCAAGTTGCTTTCTAATTGAGGGTGTTATGGAGTCTTTCAAGCTAGATGCTTCTTTACTCATATTCCACATTCTTTGCATTATATACACCCTAATATCCTCACGCATTGTTATGATTGTCTTACCTCTTGCAACAAGGATTTGACCATTAAAAGACTCTGATATCCCATTCTCAAATGCTGCACAATGCCTGCTAGCTTCAAAGAATGCTTTGCACCAAGTAGCAGGATCCCTTTCCATCAAGTAAGCATAAGCTTCAGCATCTAATTCCTTTTGGCTGTGTTTGCAAGAATGTGTTAAAATGTAACATAACATATGACAATGTGAGCAACTAGACAAACCAAATTAAAAAGGACTTGCCTGTGAAGTCTTGTTCAAGGGTAGCAAAGAATGACTCCAAAATGTCTTTTATATAAAAGACCTAACCATTTCCTTTTAAAATTTGCATATAAGTGTCTGCGGAAGAAGTTCGTGTTCAAACTGTGGAAGCCATGTCCTCACAAATTTCAATAAGACCACGCAACCAAAGGAACAATGTTACCAATACACAAGCAATTGAATCTACAGATTACTTTGAATATAAGAAAGCATTAAGTCATACCTTATGTGCATCCGAGATTATTGTCAAACCAAGTCCATGCTCCAAATTCGGATCATCAACTAACAAAGGCGAAACCAACACCGCTTGTTTTTGTTCTCAATATCTACTACCGCCTGTGCTATGGAATACATTTGATTATTAGCATCCTTCCCATGGCCGTCAACAACTCACCTTACACGTATGAGTTATGAAACAACCATATATTCCTATAACCCTTCTACAACCAACTAGCCATCCATCTCTCACACCTTGAAGCACACATAAAACCTCTTAAAGTAGTTCTTACCATCAGCATGTACATCCACATCAATATGACATGTTGAACCAGGGTTTGAATCAAGTATTGCTTGCCTGTATTCCCAAAGTTTCACATAGTGCTCTATAAGGCCACCTTCATGTTCATACAAGGCACATTGCTTGGCTCTTTTACACTGCCCTATGCTTACATCAATCATAAATTTTTCTCTAATACTCTCTCTCATAGACTGGTATGTCATTGAAGGATTCATGATGATTTCTGTAGAATAATGTCTGGCAATCCACCTAAATGTAACCAATGAACCCATATTGAAGTTTCTGGTACACCTATGATCTGAGTACAAGGACTTAATCTGGAAAGACCTCTCACTAGACATCCAAGATGCCCAAAGCCTAAATGGACAATCATCGACCTTTGTGCTCAAAAACTCTCATCCTGGTCCACTTAGGCTTAGCCTTGGCTTCTCTCGCAACTTTGTAGGTGACTCACTATTAACCGGCATCTTACCTTTACCCTTATCGGTCCCTCCTTATCATTACCTCCTTTATCGGTCCCTTCCTTATCCTACCCCTCCCTTATCGGTCACTCCCTTATCGGTCCCATCCTTATCTTTAGCTTTCATCTTAGCCTTCCTAATCCTGTCTCTCCTACCAAAGACACCTACCCAACTCTAGGTCTCTTCCACAATACACAAGAAAAAAATAGTTACTATCACTTCTATAGTACCACAACCAAGGTTGTAAAAATCGCTAGGCACTAGTGAGGCGGTCGGTAGGGCCTAGCGATTAATCAAGAAGGGATTAATCGATTAATCGGATTGAAATTTTATGCACAAAATTGTAATTTTAGATATTATATTATATTATATGTATGAGATAAGCATAGTCCATCAAAGTTCGACATTTCAAGTGTTCAAATATAAACATAATACATAATTTTTCAAAGTTCAAAGTCAAATATAGGTATTACTCGGTTTGTAGTGACTACAACCGATAACCATGTTTTACTCCATAATCAGCCAAAACATGTTTTAATTGTTCAAGGCTTTCAAATTTCATACCAAGTGTTGGTTGAATTTCATCCCATGGTGTTTCTGGATTATAACTAGGGTACTTAATACCTTTTTGGACCTTGTATTTTTCATCTATCATATCATCATCAGGATCAATCTCTTCAATAAAGTACTTACCAGCTAAAGGGGTATGGGGTCATTCCTAGTGCCTATGAAGTTACCCTTACCAACTAGTTTGTTTAAAATGGGTCATCAATGGTCACCTTTCTAAACCTACATTTTTTCACCCTCAAGATGAAACTCAATGTTATCAACATCTACATCAAGATCATCGATTCATCACTCTCATAATCACCCTCATTCACATTATGCGATTATCATTCCTAAATTCTTGAATAACATCATAGTCATTATATTCAAGATACAAATCTATCTTAAAACCATTCTCAAAAGCTACCTTCATAAAGTCACTCATATCAAGATCTACTTTTAGTTCCCTAATTCCTCTTAAAAGAGTTGTACGGTGAGAATAGTACAGTCTCTTGGGAGGATTAAGCACTAACCTTTGACAAGCTCAAACAATCGACCAAGTGGCATATCTTCAAATCGTCGTCATTTATAACACGAGATTCACCATCCATGTACTTGAGAGGATTTGGAACAAAAACCCCATCATGGTAGAGATTCACAATGATGTCACCCATTGAATTGTAACTAATTGACCTGAAAATTAAAATTAGAGTTTTTAAAATTAGAACATCAAAATTAGGGTTTCAACCCGTAATGTAATTAGGGATTTCAGTTATACTAAAAAATGCATAAATTACATAACTTTACCACATTTGTAGCTGGTTTAGGGTTTGAATCAGAGTACTACTTGGGAAAGTGATAAGTGTGTGTAAGTGAGTGTAAATGAGTGGATATAAGTGGTGATCAGTGTTTATATTTTTTTCAAAGTCAAGTCAAAGTCAATGCCAAATGTACTTAACACATTCCAGCGTGTCACTCATAAAATGCAAAAAAAAAAAAAACAGCGTGGCAAGTGAAACCGGTTAACTTGTTGGTTCCCAGTCATATTGCGTACATAATACAAAACTTGAAAATATATTGCGTACATTGGTAATTTTGAAAGTTCATTGCGTACATTGGTTGTTTTGAAATATTACGTTATGATCTTTAGCTTTCACCCTTGTTAAAATGATAGTCTTGATTAACAAAGGTTGCCTCTCGAGTTTCATGGAGGCCCCATGCAAAATTCATCGATGAAAAAAATGAGGTCTAAAATAGAAAGTAAATAATTTTCTTAAAAGATAAAATAAGAAGTAATCGTTTTTGAAGTGCTCGAGTTAGCATTTTCAATGCATCATTTTAAATCAAATACTTGTAGTAACATAAATAGAATATATATATAGAGTTAGGATCAAATAAGAAGATTACTTAAAATAAGAAGGAATAAGAAGAACTATAACCGCAAATCCGAGATGCACCGACCTAAATTAGATACATCCCTATAATCTTAGATGCATTATAACGCACCATAGTGTGTTTTCTAGCTTTTAATCAGATGCATATACGTATATTAGATGCATTTCATGATTTCTCTTATTTTTCGTTTCCCCTGCACGTGCCAAAATCATGAAAATCAATTTGCACCATCTATACATCAAATTAACTTTCGAAACTCAAGATGTTGCATCTATATGAATAGAAATGCATCTAATGCAAGTCGTTGCATCTCAAATGCGTGGTTTTAGTCACTTCTCACCACTTTTTATTTTAATTTACTTCTCACGGGATCCCTACTATATATATATATATATATAATGTTGTATAAAATTTTTGGGCTTATAGAATTTGAAAGCCCTGTGCGACAACACACCTCGCACACCCTTAAATACGGCTTTGCTGATTAAGTAAATTTTAGCTAAATAAATGACTAAAAATCAAGAAGAAAGTACTGTTAAATAAGGATCCCTAACGAGTATGCACTTATCCGGGTCAAATGGCCACACTTGCCACTCAAATAGCTTTTTTCTTGTTCTTCTACTAATCCATTCAATACTTTTAGGCTTTATGTCTTGAATTACTTCGTTGACGCTTGAAACTTTGACTTTAATCACACGCGTATTTATCTCTTTCCAAATGAAGCACTTAGTTAACCACGTAACCATTGTCAGATGATGAAAACTACATTGATATAATATTTTATTAATGATGTATTTATAAATTAAATAAATAGATTTATAAACCTTAATGGGCCTAAGCCCATAATTATTGCGGACCCACCAACATATTCTATCCTCAAAAAACCAATTGCCACATAATTCTCAAATAATTATAGAGATTTTCTCCTCCATCATGCAAGAATATGTCCCTAAAGTTAATGTGTTAATCACCACTTAATTTTCATCAAGTTTTTTTTTCTTTTCTTCCCAAAGCCATATTGCACAAAGTATTGTATTTAAGTCAATGCCCCTCTAATCAAGTTCTACATGAATCGATTTGTGGAAAACTAGAAGGAGTGAGAGGATTGAATACTTAACCCTTTTTATGCCTTTTTAAGAAATCTTTTGATTCGATCGTTGATGTGAAATCAATGCAAACAGTATATATCTACAAGCACAATTAACTATAATCAAATGCGGAAAGTAAAGGAAAGATCAAACAGATCGACACGATGATTTATAGTGGTTCGACACGAAGCTCACTTCCTTTCCCTACTCCACTCCTCGAGTACCCAACTCAAGAGTTCACAAGCACTACATCAACAAGCTCTTTTCGTGGAGAAAACCTTACAACGCCGCTTATTTTCTTTTCCGATACTAAGCTAAATATTGAGTCTTTTCCAAGGCAAGACCAACCTTATTACTCAATGTATTTTAAGGACTAAAATACTAACCAGACTCACTAGGATGTTGTATGAAGATGTCTACCCAAGTTGGTAGATGATGGTGATGTATGATCACACACAAAACATATACAAAGTATAACAACTAAGTATATGATGACACTAAACTAACTATAACACTTTGAAGCTTGAGAGACTTCTTGTGTTATTCACTTGAATTCAAAGTTGAGATATTTGGATCACTTTGAATGTGTTATAAGTCAAATGGAATGATCAAAGAGTGTTAAATTAAGTTAGAGAATGATAGAATGAAAGTGGTGTGCTTTGAATGGCTTAGGATCATTATATGGAAATGTTTGAGTAGCACACTATTTATACTCTCAGCTTCTGCACCAAAACCGCCATTCGGCGGATCCGCGGATCCATAAATTGTGGATCTTGCCCGTTATAAAAAACGGATCCGCGGAGCGTATGTTGTGCAGTTTTTTGCCTAGAAAATTATAAAATATTTTGTACTAAAATAAATTGAAAATCAAATCTTTATAGAATTACCGAAGGAGTTATATTATTATTTTTATTGTTTTAAATTATCATGAAAGTAATTTGTAAAATCAAAAGTATATGTATAATGTAAATGAAATAATTTTAAGTATGTTTAAAATTATTTGTTTACTTGAACTCTTTGATCGCTCGACGTAAGTTATAATCACATTATTCATACCTTAAATGATATACGTCGGAATGTAAACTTACAACTACTTGGTTACGTAAGCGTTTTACATCGTATAATTTTATAATTGCCATTATGAAACCTTAAGAGACCATAAAATATAAATAACAATTTTACGCGATATTTGGATTAACAATCACCATTTTTTTATGATGGCAAAACATAAACTAATATTTTGTAAAAACTTAAGTTTGCAAGTTCTTAAGTTGTGGGGAGTTTACTCATTTCTCACTCTTTTCGCCGAAACAAATAGTGTTGAGTAACGCGGAGGAAGTTAAATTCGTATGCAAATGTTCCCCCTCGGTGTAAGTTCCCCCTAGCTTGGGGCACCAAGGAATCGAGCTATGGATTCGTGCTACAAAAAAAAGTTAGCGTACATGCACGAGTATGATAATATCCATGACATCACAATAACGATGTTGAACCAAAAGATAAACAATCACAAATCACAACCACAACATAAGCAAGACACATGAGAACACCGCAAGACATAAGAACACACCAACTAAATAACCTCATGTTATTTAGAAAAACAAGGTAAAATTTGACCATAAGTTCGATCACATACTAAAAATAAGAAAGACAAAATAAGATAGTCCTAATCATACTAGTGGCTTGACAAGCTGACACCTAGTTTGGTGGGTTCATAGGAGGTGCGGGTGGTGCATGGAAATGATGTTGGATGTAAGCAAACATCATGTTGACTCTCTCCCCAAGCAAGGTGATGTGTTCGCGGTTATGATGACAACACATGCAATGGTAATCATGTAGTTGTCGTTGATACTCAGAAGGTCCAAAATCAAATGGACCTCTTGGCGATGGTGGGTGATATGGTGGTTCAACATTTGGTGTGGATGTGGAGGGAAAACAGTTTGTAGGTTCAACCACTCGAAGAATCCCAGTGGGTACTCTTGGGTGTTGTTGAAAGTGGGCAAATGGTCTTGGAGGATGGTTGAGGTGGTAAATTAGACGGTCTTGGAGGGACATCTTCTTTGGTATCAAGAAATGGACTTGGAGGTTGAGAGTTCTGTAGTAAGGGCTCCAAGTGTAGCAACTTGTTTGTGGAAGGTGTTTTGAGGGCACCAATGTTGATTGGTAAAGGTGAACCCAAGGATGGTGTCTCTTTGGGTGAGTACAAGTGAGAGTTTGAGATGGTTTTGGAATAGGTACTCTTGGAAGATGCATTGGTGGAATTGGTGATTTTTTTGAAGGAGGTGGAGATGGAGTTGAGTCACTAAAGTTATCACTACATGAACTTTCTAAGTTGATGACCTTTGTCTTGCCAAGATTTCCTACTCTTATCATAGCGACTTGTCTCTTCTTGTCAATGTTGGAAGAAGACTTGGAAGAGCAAGTCATTTTTGGTGGTGTGAGATGTAGATCTTGAAAATGTGCAAGAAACTTGGGATGAAAGGGTTGGATTATAAAGAGATTAAGGTGAAATGGATTAACCTAAGGTTTTTGAATTATGTGAGTATGTGGTTTTATCCTATAGTTATCTATGAAAATGATGGGAAAGTGCTAAAAGTTAAAAATAAAAAATTTGAAATCTGGACAAACCACTGACCTTCTTTTTACAAGGGCAGATCTTCTTTTGTGGATCTGCAGATCCGGCATTGGGTTTTCTGGGTAAATACTTTTGACCTATGGCGGATCCGTATTTTATACGGGCGGATCCACATTTTATGGATCCACAGATCCGCCAAGTACATGAATTTGGACAGAAATGCTGTACAATATGTAATAGTCCAAAACTACTATCCTAGCCATCCTAAGTGTGTTCTTACGCATTTAGTGATCTCATAAACACATAATATCATGAAAATATCACACAAGGACATAAATAAAGATCCTAACATGCCATAGTCATTATAGTTAAATCCTACCAGTTAACATTCAGAATACAGTCATGACAAATCCAGATAGATAATCCTAATATTGTCTTTATCCTTCACCATAAGGATAATCTTAGTCATTCTCATGACATTAGCACATGTCTTAATACCTTTAGTTCTTCATCAGATGAGATTTCAATGATGACCTCTGTGTCTGAATCAACTTTATGTGGAGAACACTTCGAGTAAATGAGAGTAGAACAGGTGTTTTTGTTCAATGGAGCCATGTTTGAATAAACCATTAGGTATGAGGATTTTTGAAGTCGAGGATAAATGGTCATGACATAACGATAGAGACGAGTTAGCAACATGCCATATGGGAGAAGTTTATCCTTGTGGCCTTTGATATTTACCATTCTTCTTGCAACAAAATATGCAAGATTGTATAGTTTTACAGTGATGAGAAAATATAACATGTGACCATAGGCGGCTGAAAATTGGTTTTGACTAGTAGACTGACAAAAAACATTTTCTCGAACTATTTCTGCCCACTTAAGTGATTCAGGACGCAACTCACTGAGTGAAGATTATTTCATCTGAGGATGGAACATATGTGCTATATGGTCTTGTGGTTTCTTGGGTTTTCAAGAGTGAATTAAGCGACCATTTCTTAGTGTATGCACATTGTATAGAGTTCGGGATTCTAAGAATTTTGGCAAATAGGTCGAGAGATATGGTGATGGGATGCTCTTTGATCCAGAATTTTATTGAGAAGGTTTGATTGTCCAATCGTATGAGATGAAGTTGGCTATAGAATTCTAAAACAAAGCGGGCACAAATTTGTTCATTGAGTAAGCAGTCAAAGCCTATGGTTTTAAACATTTTGGTGATGTATTCATTTTCGAGAAAGAAAGAATCTATGATTCTTCCCTCAGGAATGTAGCTCTTTTCAAGGTCTTGATAGAAAGTCTTAGATAGGGAGGAGTTGTTGGTTCAAGAGAGATACTAGGGGCGTAGATATACGTTTCTTCGAAATCATAGTGAAACATGTGAAGCATTTTTGCACCTATAAGGTAAAATAAGTTTTAATCCTTAGTGTAATGAAAGTTGTTATGAAGCTAAGACTCAGTTCTAGTGTGTGCATATATGCAAACTATGTAAAGACACGATTATCTCGACTCAATTTTGAAAAATAATTATATAATATTACTACTAATTAGATTTTGAAATAATCCAAAGTTTTTCTTCTAGGTTTACTATTACTCATATGAATTTTCCAGATATAAATATCAATTATGTACATTCTTCAACATCATAGAGATCAACGTGTATGATTAAAAACGTTTTTAGCTTGTATTAACAATGCAATTAAAATATGGGAAAATGACACAAATAGATAGCCCGTGCGCCGTCATATCGGCTTTATAGACCACTTTTATTTTAAATTTGAAAATAGGCAGGGGCCATTGTCGTTGGGTAACTCAACCACATTGCGACAAGTGTCCCGTATGTGTAAGGTATTGTTTTTGGGCAACCAAAAGTCATTTGAGCAACCGTATAATTTTAAAAAGGTTCTGTCGTCATTTTATGTTACACAAAAGTACACATTTGAATAGTAAAAGTACGGTATCCATTAATTAAGAGTTCAAATCCAAAAGTCACCGACCAATAAGGCATCCATAGTTATCGGTATTCTCTGTTTTGCTTCTCATGATACTATTTCTTAAATCACCACCTTTCTTCCTTATAACGTCGGTTATGTCACCATCTTTAAAGGTACAGTGTTGATTGCAAAACCACATTCGATTCATCAAGTTTTAAAAAATGTTCTCAAATATGGTGCGTAAATATTCTTCTCGTTCTTTATTACATATGATTATTTCCAATTGGTTTTGTGCTATAATAAATCGTTTTGTTATTCGATGAATACCTATGTTAGATAGGTGTTAATTCCATTTTATAATCCATTGCTCTTTTTATGTGTATCTTAGATGTCGTTAGTTATGTATGTAACATTACTTGATTTATTAAAAATTTAGTGCGGTTGTAGACTTATAAGGAGTGGTTTATATGCATCATCTATGCAATTGTTTACGACGTTGGTATAGATTCCTTTATGGCACGAATTATTTTTGGTTTTGTTGACTCTTTTTAGGACTCTGAAGCTAAGTTAATCATTACGAGTTCTTGAGCGCTTTTCGTAATTATGTAGGGTAAAATACATCATTCAGTTTAGCTTCTCTGACTTGTTTAGAGGCTTCTTATGCTTTGCCACTTTCCTTTTACGTAGCAATTTCTTTAGCATTTACTTCCATATGTAATCTTTTAGCAATTTTTCATCAAAAGCTATCGATCCTCTGTACTTTGAAACACCAAAGTTGGATCGCAATCCCTTTACCCTTTCCAATATCGGTTTGAGTAACTACATCTTTCTACGGGTTCACCAATGTTTAGAGTCTTAGCAATATGTATAGGTGCGGGGATAGGGTGAGATTGCTTTTGGTTGACCAATTGTATGGCAATCTCATTGTCGACCTTTTTGGTTTTGGTGTTGGTGTTATTGATGTGGTTATAATTGTAGCAATGGTTGCCTATCACGGTGGAAGCGTCTGAGCTGGCAGATACTTGTGTAATAATAGCGGCGATGGTTACTCCAATACTAGCGATGGATCTTGACAATCTTGAAGTGGTTGCTGCACCCTTCATTCTCCTTTTCTTCAATCTGTAGCCTTCAAAGAATCATCTTGACTCTTGAGGTTTGGAAATTTTATGTTTCCTAGTGAATAATATCAATAACTAATGGAATTTTGAGTTTATTTATGTTTTCACAATTGATATCATAAAATCATAACATAAAATTTGATGCGATAATCTAGTGCCTTGTTAATTAGATAAATACTTATTACCTTACATACCTAATCGGTCCAAAATAACACATTCTTAAACATATACAAAACACATTCATAATCCTAAAATCATCGACATCATTTTGAACTTCTTTAGTCTGTTGATAAGATTTTTGGCACATTCAACCATCTCTTGATACTTAACTTTGACAACAACATTATGATCTTTCAAATTCTTAAAAGCTGGTTTGCATCTCTTCATACTTCGCTTGACATCGACATTATAATCTTTGTAAATCTTAAAATCGGTTATCGCCTCTTCACATGTTGCTTCCAAATTAGGATTATCATCTTGGATCCTCTTGAAAGCAGCTTTCATATCTTCATACACACATTCATACTGAAGTTGTTCAATCATTCTCTTCCTCTTATCAATCACTCTTGTTTCTCTAAAATTTCCTTCTATTGGGAAAGTCTTTCCCGACTCACAAGAAATTACCATTCTCTTGAAACGGTCTATCATGTCTTTAAATAAAGAATCGTGCAAATTAGTACAATTGAGTGCATGTACCATCTTGACACAAAGAACACGCCATTTCGTAAATGATTGTGATGATTGATAATCTAATTGATCTAAATGTCAATTTACTAAAATATCACGAGAGAAGTGAAAGGTAAATTTCACAAATGAAAAGGTGTTTTAGTTTTTGTGTAGCAATTTGTATTATTTATTGACAATTTGAATTGGTGTATAGTGTGAATAATCCAAACTAACTGTAATAATTGGTGTACGCATTTTACTTTTTGTGAACTCTAGGTCTCTAGCATTTGGCTATTTTGTTTTCACTTTTCACTGTTTCTTGGTAAGGATGTCGATTGCTTTTTGGGAAATGGTTTTATTTTAAATCAAATTAATAATCTTCAACTATCAACATCCACACATTCCTCGAGCATACCAATGCATCAAGTCATAAAAGACTTGATGCATTGAACAATTAAATGGTTGAGGTAAAAGCTTTTGCAAAACCAACTACTCCATTGCAAAAAGCATTTGCATATTTAATGTTGGGTGAAAAATGAAATTTTATAAATACAAAAGCTTTTTTACAATAGCTTCAAACACTTGAAGTCTTCACTAGTGTTTTTGTAAAAAGTCTTCTTCAAAGTTATTGCCACAATGGAACAAGTCATTTGAATGTCTTATTAGAATAGTAAAAAAGTCTTTCACCAAGTTGTCATTGCGGATGCTTACACTTTCATCGAAGAATCCAAATAAAAAAATCGTTATCCTTTTCTTCTTTTTTATAAACAAATCCAGGTTTCTTGTACTCCCCCGTATGTACTTTGTTACCTTATTCGTTCATATATTTATAGAGTACATGAATATAAATAAGCTGTCTGACTTTATATTTTATATTCTATTATTAAATATTTATTTAATTAAAATTTATTGAAATTGTTATTAGGTTTTATGTTTTATAGGACATGGCGGAAACCAAAGAAGTCATATTTAAAGTGCACCACAACGGAAATTTGAATTTCACCACTCCGCTATGTAGGCGGTCTCCTTGCGATGTCGGTGTTTTAGCTCCACGGGGTTGCATTTACTAGGGTGCTTGATCATGTTTTGAATGATATTGGAGGGAAAAATGGGCTTTATTTTATGCCGCACCAAATAAGGCACTAGAAGATGGTTTAACATTGTTGCACAGACAATGACGTTCGATGAATGTATGACCTTCTCGATGAGAATGGATCAATGGGCGTCTACATTGTGCACGACTTCTGAGCTTTGTCACAATTTTATTTCAAAAACATGGTATGGCGGGAAGAGGGCGGCATGCGGTGCGGTAGTGCAACACCTTTCAAAAGAAGGAAGTTAACAAAGCGTGTTTCTATCACGGCCGAAAGAGGTTCGAGATCATAGAAAAAAAAGGGCTAGTGCACAAGGAATGGTTCCACTGTTATGAATGTTTGTTCTTGTAAAAATAATTATGAGTTTATCTTCACGCCAACCATGCGATAGTGCTTCTATGCCAATCTTAGTCTTTGTTAGGTTTATCTTTGTTAAGTGTATCCTTTATGATCATATGGTTAAAATTATGGTTTCCGATCGTACAACAAGTATTGCCCAATGATGCCATTTAGTTGCCCAGGGCGCAAATTGGAAGGTGGAAATTGCCAATAACTTTAACTTGATTGTCGAATTTTTGACAAGAGCGACTCCTTCATGTCAAGCTTAAGTCTATCCTCCCACTTGAGATTGGGTCTACCCTCCTACTCACACCATCAACTACTAGCGATTCGACTCTTCTTACAGCGCCGATTGTGGCTCCTCACGACATGGCCGAACCACCTCGGCCTTCCCTCTCATCATCTCGATAATATTCCCGACCTCAAGTTTTGCTCACGAAAACACCGCTCGGGATCATGTCAAGCAAGGTTTTCCCACAAGTCCATCTTAACATCCTCAATTCCGCCACCTCTACTGTTAGCATGCGCTTGGAGATGGGCCAACACTCTGACCCATACAAAGATTGCGGCCTAATCGCCACCTTGTAAAATTTTCCTTTAACTTACAAGGATGTTCCTATCACAAAGGACCAGACGCCGCCTCCATCTTGCCCATCCATTTCGAATCCGATGGGTCACGCCCTCGTCTATCCTCCGGTTGTGGATCATAGATCCTAGATATCTAAAAGACTCTTTAGGTGGTAGAATCGTCCCCGATACGGATATCCAAATCTTCCGGTGTTCGATTCGATCCTCCCAAACTCACATCTCGAGATATTCCTCTTCTCACGACCAAGACCCTTATCTTCGTGCTTCCCTCCATTGCTCCAGTCTGATGTTTAACCCTTCCGCCGAGTCTGCCACCAGAACAATGTCATCCGCGAAGATCATGCTCCACGGGATGCCCTCTTGAATCCCTTTAGATAACTCATCCAAGATCACAGCGAATAGGTAAGGACTAATGGCAGATCCTTGGTGGAGCCCAACTTCCACAGGAAAGAACTCTGAGATCCCCACTGTCGACCGTACGCGGGTCTTAGCCCCTTCGTACATATCCTTAATGACTCTCACATATCTCCTTGGTGTTCCCTTATCAATAAGAGATCTCCAGATCAGCTCTCGTGGGACACTATCATATGCCTTTTCAAGGTCAAGGAACGCCATATGCAGGTTCTTTTGTCTTTCTTGGTACTTCCATGAGACTTCGAGGAGGTGGATAGCCTCTGTCGATGACCTTCCCGGCATAAACCAAATTGGTTCTCGACACCCTTGTCTCCTTCTCAACCTTCTCTCAATAACTCTCTCCCAAAGCTTCATGGTGTGGCTAAGGAGCTTAATGCCCCTATAATTGCTACACACTTGCACATCTCCCTTGTTCTTGTAGATGGGGATGACTTCACTGAGTCTCCATTCGTCGGGCATCTTAGCACCGGAGAAGATCTTGTTGAAAAGGCAAGTCAGCCAGTATAGTCCCTCATCTCCCAAACACCTCCATGCTTCAATGGGGATTTGGTCTGGCCCTACTGCTTTGTTTCTTCCCATCTTCTGTAGTGCAAACTTCACTTTAGGTTGTCTAATCCTCGAGTAGAAGCACTCTGGTCGCTGGCTAGGGTTATCTTCATCCCTGTTTCCTACCGAATTCCCTACATTGAAAAGAGCGGAAAAATACTCTCCCCATCTACTCTTAATATCTTCTTCATTCACTATGGTCCGCCCACCTTCGTCCTTGATATATTTAACGCTTCCTAAATCCCTCCTTCTTCTCTCCCGAGCTTTTGCAATCCTGAATATATCTTGAGCCCCCTCTTTGGAATCCAACTTCTTATACAAATCTTCGTGACGCCTTGTCTTTAGCTTGAGCTACCACCCTTTGCCTCTCTCTTTAGTGTTTTATACCGTGAATCATGGTGGTAATGTCGACTTAGTTGTCCTCTCAGACACAAAGAAGTTCTCTCAAACTAGAATGTTTCATTGCTACTTTGGCTTACACCTCCTCACTAAACCACCAAGATTCTCTTCGTGTTTCAGGGACCTTGCACCCCGCAAGTCACACCAAGCGAGTCCTTTGCCGTCTTTGATGATGTCGGCAAGTGTGTTCCACATCCGTCCGCTGTCTCGATGCGATCATGTCCTCCAACCGAGAGGCAAGTCCTCTGTGACCTTCCTCTAAACGACTACGCCGACCGTTAAGGTTCTTCCAAAGAATCCTCGGTAATCCTGAATTTTCGTGTGTATATACTAGATGACGATAACGGTTGTGTTTGCTCATTAGAATAGCACAATTGGGGATAAATACGCCCAAAAATACTAACAACGGCTACAAGAGTTAAAACAGTTGTTTTGAAAGTACAAATTAATTTTGAATAAATTGGGGATAAAAAACCAAGACATGGTTGCGTTTTTGGAAAAACCGAAGGAGGCTACATGGTTTGAACAAAATCTCAATTATATGCATATGTTAATACGCAACCACTGCTACAGTTTAACAAACCACTGCTAGTGTCGCTCAAACCACAGCTAGCGTCGACACAAATAACAACTTTGTTTCTGTTTTCCAAATGACTAGTTGAAGTTCAAATTTTAAAGTGAAATTTAAAGCGCGGATATGAATGATTTACTCAGGTTTGTCAAGCGTGCTTAGCAACATTTTCAAAACCAACAACATATGTACGAGACATAGCAAACTTTCGATTACAAAAAGGATGATAATAAACCGATAAATTCAAGCGGTTTGTAATTACGGATAAGTCTTATCCAAATACCAAAAAGAGAGAAAATACGCAAGTAAATATTCACGTTCCTTCCTAGAAATTTTATGACAAATCCAGTGGGAAAAATAGATGCCGGGAGCCTAGGCACGTGCCTACCCACAAAAAGCGATGGTGGAAATTATTATACCGCGTGCAAGAACGGTAAAATCCTCGCTTTAAATCACGTGCGGTAAATAAAGGGAAAGCACATAAAAACAACCATTCCTCCACCAACAAAAACCACAAAGAGAAGTTGAAAATGTTAACCGTTGCCCAAGCACCGTCATTCCAAAAAGCCCATACATAGCCTAAACCTTTACCCCAAAACTAAAACATAGCGCAAGCGATTCTTTGCCACAAGCGAAACATGTTCTTAAATGACTACTAAAACAATTTTTCGTCCTCATTGATTGCAACCCGCCCCAAGCAAGTGTACGTCTACTAATCTGGCATATCGGGTTGGATAGATGGGTTAAAGGTAAAAATGACGAGCTTACGTACATCGGGATTAATTTTAGAGCAAACCACATAAATAATTAAGTAAACAAAATCCCATGCTATCGTGTAGGGATGATTGGTGTATTTTGTGACAGTTTTCTCCTCACTCCAATTCAAACCTATCACGTCGGCGATGTGGATGTATTTTTCCGAATTATCCGTGGTTCTACCATTGCTCTAAAATAAAATCTGCGCGGATTGGAAAAAGCAACCCAGCTAAAAGCTCTTCTAGTACCGGCGCATAGGGCGGATTTACATCTGAAACCCGTTGAGAAGCCTATCGAACTTCGGGGAATCCCATATGAAAATACGGCCGCCCACCGAGAACCAAACGACGGAAAATCCTTCAAGAAAATGATAGCAAACAAAACGAATCCACAATCACAATTAAGTCGCGTACCACTGCTAATGTTGTTTTTCATTGCTAGTATCATTTGTCGGTTTAATATGTAACATTCTATAATTTCTTGGGAAGGATGTTTTTTATTAGATAAGTATGCTAAGTATTATTATCTTGTATATTGTAAAGGACTCATTAGCTTATAAAAGGAGGTCCAGGCTCGAGTTTGATATAACTTTTCGGCATATTTAGAGTCGATACACTTCAAGGTTGTAATCGCTAATACTATTCAGAGTATTCGTGTATTAATATTTATCCAGGTGTTTTATAGACCATAAGTTATTGTAAAAACGTCAACATCTTCACTTTGACGTAGCGCATAACGCTTGGTTATTAGATGTGTAGAGTGAGTTGATTATTTTGAGGTTTATCGACTTTTCTAAGCGTAAAAAAATGGTGTCGTGTCTAGATAGTAGATGACGATAGCAGTTGCGTTCTTTGATTATAATAGCACATTTTGGGATAAATCGTCTAAAAATACTAACAAGCTGCTACAAGAGTAAAAGCAGTTGTTTAGAAAGTCTGAGTTAATTTGGATCAATTGGGGATAAAAATAATTATAGTTACAAGCGCTAGGGCAAAACATAGTTTAGACCCACACATCATAATTCGCAACACTAACAATCTGTTGCAATCAATTTGAAATAAACATCAATGGTGCCCAACTCTTCTGCCGCAACTCACAACATGGTTGCGTTTTGGAAAAACCAAAGGAGGCTACATGGTTTGAACAAATTCTTAATTATATGCATATGTTGTCACGCAACCACTACTACAGTTTAACAAACCAGCGATAGTGTCGCTCAAACCACCGCTAGCGTCGACACAAATATCAACTTTGTTTATGATTTTCTAATTAACCGATAAATTCAAACGGTTTGTAATTACGGATAAGGCTTATCCAAATACCAAAAAAGGTGAACAAATCTGCAAGCAAAATATTCACGTTCCTTCCTAGAATATTTGGGGCAAATCCAAAGGAAAAATAGAAGGGTAGGAGCCTAGGGCGTGCCTACCCACAAAACAAGAATTGGAAATTATTATACCGCGTGCAAGAACAAGAAAATCCTCGCTTTAAATACGCGCGGTAAATAAAGGAAAGCACATAAAAAAACAACCATTCCTCCACCAACAAAAACCACAAAGAGAAGTTGAAAATGTTAACCTGTTGCCAAGCACCGTTGGTTCCAAAAATCCCATACATAGCCTAAACCTTTACCCCCAAAACAAAAAACATAGCGTAAGCGATTGTCGCCACAATCGAAACATGTTCTTAAATGACTACTAAAACAATTAGTCTTTTCAAAATGACGAGAATGACGACTAATAACACATCCCCGCGACCATTCACAACATTCCTTCACCCAAAACCCATGTCCTTTGAAGTTTGTGGAAGCATGCCGGACTATATGGCGTACCAAAGGTGGGAGTTTAAAGCGATTAGACTCTCATTAGCCATTTGGGATGTTCAAATTTTAGCCGATTACTTAACCTCGTTCTACCCGGCGGAAGAAGGAAGTATATCATGGTATTGGGTCGAAGGAGTGATAGAATATGCAAAGAGAGGCTTAAAATTATGGTCTGCAGTCCTCGTTGATTGGTGCCGGTTTCCGAAGCAAGTGTCGTCTACCAATCTGGCGGATCGGGTTGGATAGGCGAGGTCAAGGTAAAATGACGAGCTTGCGGGTGCAGGATAAAATAAAGAGCAAACCATCGCTAATGTATTTTTTCACTGCTAGTATGATTGTGTCGGTTTAGTATGTAACATTCTTGAATTTCTTGGGTAGGATGTTTTGTATTAGATAAGTATGAAGTATAATTATCCTGTTTATTGTAAAGGACTCCTTAACTATAAAAGGAGGTCCAGGCTAGAGTCGATACACTCCAAGGTTCTACTCGCTAATACTATTCAGTGTATTAATAATATTTGTAGGTCTTTTATAGACCATAACTTATTGGTATGAATTTAATTTATTAACATTAATATTTTTTTTCAAACATACTATTCAAGTGAACACTGATGAAACGAAAATGTCGATGTATTGTAACTAGTTAGATTAAAAAAATGTTACATTATTTTTGTTAGGTCACGGATTTTAAAAATACCACAAAATTGTTATAAAGAGCAACACAATTGGCTGCTCCTAATTGGTTGATTATATGTGTAGAGTGAGTTTATCATCAGTTTGACGTAAGCACATAACGCTTCATGTTATTAGATGTGTAGAGTGAGTTGATTATTTTGAGGTTTATGCGACTTTTCTAAACGTCAAAAAATGGTACAATGCTTTTATGCTTGATTACTTAAATTAAATATATGTAATTATAAAATGAATTGGTTGCTAAATTACAACTGCTAGTTAATTTTTACTAGTGCTAAATATACCGACTACTGCTAGTAAACTGAATAGATTGTATACTTACAACTGCTAGTATTATACGCACAACTACTAGTTATTATAACAACTGCTAGTGATAGAAGTTGCCCTACGTTCAACAGTTAATTGCCAAATTGATATTTGGAAACAACTGCTAGTTGGCGAGATGAAATAAAAATGGATAATGGCAACAGATCAAATACTCAATACTTTGACATACAACGTTTCATACAGAAGACAACCTACAACATATTACGATTACTACATAAACCCTTGATAAACAGACACACCAAACTTTGTGTACACAAATTTAATTGACGCAGGGTATTCAAACCATACATAAAACTACAACCACCAGAACAATTTTACAACGGCTGTGATGGAAGATCGGGGAGTTTCAACGACTTCTAGCGAACTCCCAATTGTCTTGATATTATCATAACCATCTTCCATCAAATCGCCGCCCCGATATATATTTTCTTTAACGACGTGGAACAAGCAAGTATAAACTTTATTATGTGTAATTCATTCTGTGATCTAGGAAAGGATCGAAAAATCACTGTCTGAATCTGCCCATGACTGAATGTGGTTGTGTCTAAATCAAATGAAGGTTGTTCCAAAGGTAAAACACTAAGCGTGTGTGCAGCCTGGAAAATCAAATAGTATTGAGATAGAAAAACATGGTAGTTTACGGATGTTTATTGGATACGTATGAAATAGAGTAATAAAGTATTACACTTACTCTGGTTTCCAGCTTTTTCAAGTTTGGAGATCCGCGAATCATTTGGACGATGAGTGACACGATGACAGTCTCGCCAAAATCAACTCCTTTTAGATTCAGATTAACGAGGGATACAAACGGCAAAGGGACATTCATCCTGGAATTACCATCACGCATCAACTACAACAGTCGAGTTTTGGGTTAGTTTCAAAGATTAAATGTCGTTCTGAGTTACACATATATTTAACATTGTAAAATTAGAAGTATAAATCTCAAAACGGTCTTACCGTGCAATAGTCAAAATCTAATGTAAGGGTCTCAAGAGATGGAAGTCTTGTCGGTGAAAGATATTGGATGCTATGATTGTCGTGTGACATTGAAATACCGAATGACAAATGTAACTTCTTCAAATTCCTAAGACTTGCAAGATTCCATAGTTTCATCCCGTTTGTACTCTCAACATCCAATCTAAGAGACTCGAGTAAGGGACAACTAGCAATTAAATCCCAAACTGTACCAGTAAGAAATTTGACTAAACACAATTCTAAGCTCAATAAATTTGAAAAACTAGTGAAAAACACCAAACTAGGAAAATCACAACAATGAATTTCAAGGTGTTTCAATTCAATACGCCCGTAAAGTTCGGTTGGCAATGTAATTGGTTGTCCATACCAGTTTCTAACTGTCAGCTCCTCAATTCCTTGAAGTGCCAAAAACATAAGCCAATCACGAATCTCTTCATAATTCAAGTCTTCCATTCCAGACAACGGTTTGGGATCTACAAAGAAGACAAACTTTTTTATGGGACCCGTAAGCTGATTTAAAAGTCTAGTAACATGGCTCCCATCAAACTTATATGTTAAATAATAAAAGAAATCCTCATCAATTATGACTTCGGTGAGCAAGGTCCACTTAAACCTCCCATTTGTAGATAAAATAGAGGTGCTCACCGCTTCTGTTATTGGAAACCAGTTCAAAACATTACCGATCACTGTATCTGTCATGTTGCTAATATAATATCTCATTTTCATTTTAACATTAGCTCGAAACGACATGGTTTTCAAGGAAATTTTTTTGGTTTTTTTAATTGTCGGCAGGAGGCTTTGGATGAGGGTTGTTGATTTGCAATTGATGGTCGAACGAGGGTGTGTTATGATCATTATATGTGGTTGTTGGGTTGGTTCATTAATTCGCGCCCAAGATACAAGCTTTTCAAATTTGGTCCGTAAAATATTGCCAAAACCCATTTATCGCCCCAACTAGGCTAAGCTGGAATTCTGCTACCACGAACTTTTAAGTAGGCGGGAAGGTACCTGAACTTGGAAAATGGGTCATTTACAACCATCCGCTTACTTATCTAGGTCATGTCTTGTTAAATATTTGATGGGCCCAATAAAACCTATTAGTCTTCTACATTAAAAGTCAAATATCCAGAGAAAACAAAATGTCGCCTCCTTTAATGTTGATCTGTGATACTTTGAATAGAATATTTTAGATTTTGTTGTGAAAAATTTGTGAAAGGTGAGTTTTAGTAGATTATTTATTCTCTATTGTTGTTGTTTGCTTTTTAATTATATCCAACTACATTAATACCAACGAAGACACGTTATGGTTTATTAGGGCCATTGTTAATGATTGTAAAGTGAGGATAAATTGTTATTCTGTCAAACGAGATTATTTATTGATGTATTATATTGGTTTACCATTATGCAGGCATGCATCATGAATGATAATGAAGATGGAGGGTACGAGGAACATGACGTAGATGAAGATGATTTTGAAGAAAATAGTGAACATGAACTTGATGCAATGACATAGACTCTTGATCCCAATCAAGATGAAGAGATGGCTCTTGGTATAGAAGTAGTAAGAAAGCACTACAGGATCTTGCAACATGCAAGAGAACCTACTAATCAAGATGAAGAGATGGCTCTTATTATGTTTGTTCTGTGATACATGTTTGGCTTATTTAATATTTCAGTTTAATGAGTCTGCAAACTAAGTTCAAAGTTAGGTATGTATTTAAATGATACAAAAATGAAATAACTACGTAAAAATTGAAAACATTGAATCATAAAAGCAACGCCAAACATTGAAAATGAATTGGTTGTATACTTACATCGCTAGTTATTTTTACTACCGCTATAGTTAATTTTACTACCGCTAGTAAAACTGAAGTGGTTGTAGACTTACAACTGCTAGTCATTTTTACTACCGCTATAATTATTTTTACTACCGCTAGTAAAACTGAATTGGTTGTATACTTACAACTTCCAGTATACAGGTTACTACTGCTAGCTATTTTAACCACTGCTTGTGATAGAACACATCAACGAAATGATGCCACCGTCGTTAATACTGTTGTGTACGGCCGTGTTTATGCTGCCCGTGTGTAGGTGCTGCTGATACCATTCTGGTTCCCTTGTGTAGGTGTTGGTCTTACTATTATGGGCCTGAATAGAGACATATTGGTTTAGTGCTGCTAGTATTAAACTTACAACTGCTAGTTAAATTGTACTAGTGTTGAATGGTAAATCTGTTAAGTTCAAGTGTGCATAGTCACTAGTTGGTAGTTATTAGTTGATTGTAGAATACGAATTGTAACAACTAGAAGGACTCCTTGGTTTATAAAATTAGTCAATAAGGAAAAGAAGTTGCCCTACGTAGAAGAGTTAGTTGCCACATGGTTTATTGGAAACAACTGCTAGTTCCCCAGATTAAACAAAGATGTAAAATGGGATTAAAGAACATAGGAAATAGTAAATACGTTGACATACAACGTTTCATACAGACAACCTACTACATATTACGATTACTACATAATTATTAGTTTAATGGTTACATAATATATAACCACTTGATTTATAAAATTGACAAGCACGCAGAAAAAGCTAACCACTCCATGCTTCCTTCACATACGAGACATCGTACTAAAACCACAAAGCTTCATTCCCATTAAGCATGATCCCTAACTTCACGAACAAACCGGTTGAACATGAATATAATGGTGTAAATTAAAATAAAACATTAATAGAATGGTAAGTTAAAAATAAAACATACTATAAACAAAGATGGTGCAGGCGATTTAACAAAGAAGATATTCTTTGTATGGGCGGCGTAGAAAGATCCCGCATCTCCTAACAATCCCATGCAGACAAATAATTCAAGTTCTTTGTTGTACACAAATACCGATTGACCCAAATGATTGGCGCTGTACGCTTCCACTATTGGAGCTTGATCCTTTGTAAACCCAAGCAAACGAACCGAATATAGGGTAGGGATGGCGAATAGGCTTCTAAATGATGTTATGGAAGAACCATTGACATCCAACAACCATCCACAAAACAATGGAATATCTTCACCAATGATCGTCCCAGAAATCACTAGAGAGGCTCCAAGATCGAAAACATTAAATGGAACTGGGAGTTCATTTTTTAAAATATGTGGTAGGTCTATAACTTTAAATTGGTTTGTTACCAAATCAAAAGAAATCAACATATAAATCTTATAAATAACACAGTCCTCATTAGTTAACTTTTCACTCCCTGTCCAATAGATAAAACGACCCACAAGTGCCTGAGTTTTACATTTCAATTTGATTGTTTCACGAGGGGGGTGGAAATTTTCAAGGCGTGTCCACCGTAAAGAGTTCAAAGAAAAGACAGACACATACCAGAAACCACTTTCTAAAACAGGATAGGAGACCTTCACGATCGTCGGGTCAAGAGTGTCCGGACGGACGGCAAAACCAAAACAAATCTTTTGACGTTCGATTTGATGCGTAAACCGGGACAAATCGCAAGTGATTTTTGATTGCGGGTTCCAAATAATAGTCATTAGATTAGAACCATAGACAAAACACCAAAGACCATTAGAATTGCCAACTGTAATCATAGATGAAAGCATTAAGTATTAAGTGGCGTAGCAATTAGCTGTTCATCTAAAGCTAACACAAAACCTTGGTCACCCATATCGAATGTTAGCGTAAATAAACACTGATCATTACGACGAACACCGTAATTAAAGATGAAGCTTCCACAATCTATACTAGCCTACCATAACTTGCAAACACTACGTTCTTTGGAGTATAGACTTAGGAGGTAGCCTACGGATGATATCTAGTTGAACATCCGGTGGGATATTGTTAGACATATTTTCTAAACAAAAGCGTAAAGATTGGGATAAAGATATGAAGTCAATAGACCAAAAGAAGAAAGAAATATTTTGTTAAACAAATTGTATTGAAGAAAAAAAAAGTGATTGGGAACACAAGACATTAAAGGACATGTCAGAAAATGTGTTTTGTGGGCGTTTTTTTTTTTTTTTTTTCTTAAAAGTGAAATGACAAAACTATCCTCGTGTATAAATACAAGTTGCCCAAAAAACATAAAGATGCCCAAAAAACAATACAAGTTGCCCAAAAAACAATACGTTACAATACATGACATATACCTTCAAAATACGTACTTGTGTCATAAGTTGTCGGACACATGGCAGCCCCTGGTTGTCCAAGAAAAGTGGTGGGCAACCTGTCTATTTTCGAATTTTAAAGGGCGTGGTCCATAAAGTGATATGCATCAGGACGCGTGGTCTATTTGACCAATTTTCCATTAAAATTATTTCATGATTTTCCTAGTCGTGAGAAAGTTTTAGGAAAGGTAGTTTGAGGGTTTTCAATTAATCATTTTTATCCAATGCAAGTTAATTTAATGTATAATTGATCCTAAGGGAGCATAATAGTTATAGATAACACTAATCTAGACTACTTATCAATCAATTTTCTGATTAAAACAAGTTAATTAGCAAATCCTTCAAATTAGGGTTTTTTGCAAGAAATTAGAATCCTACTATTGTTGTTCAGATCAAGGAGTATATAGTAATAGTTCCGTACAATTGTTTTTCAGATTGATGAAAAATGCATGATTGATTGACCAAAAGCTTCCAATTTAAAAATGGTTGAGATATGTGTGTATGGGTCGTAGGTCTGGTTAGTAGGTATTGTGAAGGTTATGTTTTAGAAGAAGGAATATAGACAGAAAATCAGACATGTGGATCAAAAATACATTTTCGGATCGATATTTTGTGGATATGTGGATTTGGGTTTTTGGGACAGACTCCAATTTTGGAGTTATGGATCCTAGATTTTGACTAAGACTTATCAAGGGAATCTTACAAATGATGTAAGGAGTCTTGAGATGAATGTTTAGGTTATGATGTTTTGTCATTGATCTTCAACGATAAATTGTTTAAGACTATTCGGATGAAAAATCACAATTCGTCATTCCTAATAGAATTTGAAGTTACGAGACGTATTCCATCATTCCTAATTGTAAACGAAGGAAGTTGAAAGGTTCACTCTTGAGTGGTTTTGTTAGAATGTCGGCGATGTTGAGTTTCGAGGAAACTTTCTCAATCGATATATTTCCCTTTTGAACATTGTCGCGAAGGAAATGATGTCAAATCTCTATGTGTTTAGTACAAGAGTGTTGTAACGGATTTTTACTTAAGTCTATGGCACCTTTGTTGTCGCACATGATGATGACATCGGTTAGGTGTATGTCGTAGTCAACTAGATCTTGTTTCATCCATAGTGCTTGTTGGCACGCCTTGCCTACGAATACGTATTCGGCTTCGGTTGTGGAAATAGCAAGGGAGGTTTGTTTCTTAGAGAACCATTATGTTAAACAACATCCAAGGAACGTACAAATTCCACTCGTGTTTTTTCTGTCCACGTAGTCTCTGGCATGGTCGGAATCGGCATAGAGGATGGGTTCTATTCCAGTATCTTTTGGATAACAAAATCCTGGGTGTATTGTTCCCTTAATGTATCTAAAGATATGTTTTACGACTTCTAGGTGAGATACTCTGGGATCCTCTTGAAATCGAGCACAAAGACAACTACTAAAAATAATGTCGAGTCTACTAGCTGTTAGGTAAAGTAAAATTTCGATCATGCCTCTATATTTATTGTTATCCACGGATTCTTCATCCTCTTCTTTGATAAGCTTGGTTTCAGTGGACATAGGGGTTTTGATTGGTTTACAATCTTCAAGGACAAATTTCTTTAGCATATTCTTAATGTGTTTAGATTGGTTAAAGAAGATACCATCTTACATTTGATTAATTCGTAATTCTAAGAAGAAATTCAACTCACCCATTATGCTCATTTAAAACTCATCATGCATGATTTTTGAAAAATAATCGCATAATTCTTGACAAGTTGAACCCAATATAATGTCGTTGACATATATTAGAACGATGAAAAGATGTAAACTTCTTTTATTGGTTGATGAGTGTGTAAATACTCATCATTTTTGAGTCAATCTGAACTGCAAAACGTCTAAAAATGCTCAGAAATGCATCAAAATACTGAAAATATTCCAAAATTGCATTTTATATGTTTCAGATGCAAAATGTTTAAAATCGATGAAAATGAGCAAAATTTGCATAATTGGCGCTTCAGTCCCCAAGTTTCTAAAATTGTCAAAAATAGTCCACGAGTCAAAATTTCAAAAGAAAAGTCATCAAAGGTCCTTTTAAATCATAAGTTATCAAATTTAGTCCTTTGGTGAAAAATGTCAAAAGTTTGAGAAAATTACAAAATTAGTCCTTCAAGTTTCAAAATTGGCGAAATGGCCCCTGAAAATTGCAAAATGGCGATTTGGTCCTGTACTTTTGAAGCTTGTCGATTAGTCCCTTGGAGCATCTTTGATGAGTTGGCGCTTTGGTCCTCCAATTTCCGAAATTACACATTAGGTCCTTGGATATTAAACCTTTGCAAACCTTGGCCCTTGTCACAAGTAATTTTGGACCCCCCTTACACCTTTGACCCTTGTCACTACCTATTTTGAACCTTTGGTCAAATCTGATCAAACAACCAAGTTGCCCGCCCCGCTGTTTACCTTCTTGACTTGTACGCCTGCAACACCAGTCCCATCTCACCCATGCCTTATCTCTTTCCCCCCCTCCTCAATAATCATCACACCCCTACAGTCCACCCCCCCTAGTAGCTAAAAACAGAGCCCAACAGTCAAATTGCATTTTCCCGCCAAAATCAAACAAATGGCCATATTGCACTCAAGTGATCCAGTGGACATGGAATCAAATGGGAATTACTCAGAGTGGAAAGAGAAAGAGAATGGGTATAAAAAGAAGGAAAGTGAAGCAAGACAGAGTAGTAGATTATTAGTTTAAAACTTTCCTTATGTCGTTTTTATTATTAATGTATTAGTTTAATCTTAAAACTGTAAGTTTTTGTTTCCAAGTGTAATCTCAAGTTATATTTGCAATATAATCAGGTTTTAATCATTAATTCCAAGTTTCAAACTATTTTCACGTTTTAGCAATACTGTTGAAATTTTCCATTTCCAAATCACACTCAAAAGCTTTACAATGCTTCTTTCTCAGTTCTATTGAGCTTAAATGAGCTTATGATAGCTTTGTACAAGCTCACATTTAAGTTTCCACTTATTTTGATCCTTGGTCAACAAAAGTCAAACAGGTGCAAAAAGGGTGCAGATTTGGACATGGGTTGATGCAGAGGTGGATTGGGTTGGTTTTGAGTTATTTGGGTTGGTTTGTATTAGGTAGTGGTTCTTGTTTTGGTTTGCAAGCCATTGTGGCTACGGACCTCTTGTAAGTGCTAGTTTCCATTTCATTTTTAGCTTAATAACAGTAGTGGTAGCATTTATCTAAAATATGATTAAGTCTTGTTATCTACTGTTTCATTAGCTTTATTTTAGTATAATAAATCTGTTTTAAGGCTTAGCATAATCTGCTTTTGTGTTTAAGCTTGAATTGCTTGCTAAACTGCTTTTAAAGGGGTGTTTGGATAGCTAGCTTAAACTGATTTCAAAACTGTTTGGGTATAAGCTTATTATTGCTCTAGTCTCTATTATCTCTAGCATACTTATTCTAGTCACTTTATTGCATAAATAAACATTAAAAGTCAAAATGATGTGAATCTGTCTTGTATCACTTAACTGTTGGAATCAGTGTACTCAAAACCAATCAAAAAGGTTTAAAACTTGTTAAGCTTGCTTGATAAACTTTCATTACATCATATTTCACCAAGATCAATCCTAAATTTGCATTGGAATCTCATCAAAGTCAAAGTTTAACTGATTTTCAAAAGTCAAAAATGTGTCAAAACTCAGTTTTTGCAGAACTTGCAGATTGTGCATGAGGGTTCAATAAGGGTTTGTAGGATCGATTTTGGCTCGGTGTAGTCCACGGTGGTCTTTAAGACTCACTATCTGCTTTTAGCTTAATCTTTCTGGATAAGCTAGTGTATAAGCTTAAAGTGGAGGTCTGATCACTGTGGCTGTCTTAAATCAGTTAACCCATTAAGTTGTCAAACTGCTTATCAGAGGTTAGGAGTAGTTAGATTTAGCTTACATTAGCTTATATTAGTATAATTTAAGGTCTGTAAAAGTTTGGTGGTTTATTGTCACTGTTTGCTTAATTATAAGTGCTTATTTGGTATCCAATTACACTACAGCTCTTGATTCTGTCACATAAGCACTACAGTTCTCATTTTTCATAGAACCAGAATAACTTTTTAGAATTTTCCTGAAAATTTCATCATTTTTGGTCACTGTTTGCTATTTTTCTATATTAAAATTAGTTTTTAATCACTTTTAAATAGGTTTTATTGCAAATAATTAAGAAAAAGGTTCAAAAAAATAATTTTTCAATTTTCTTAGGTTTAGATAAATACAAAAAGTGAAAAAAGTAATTTTCCAGATTTTTCATAGTTTATTTGGTAATTTTTAGTAATTTAATTAGTTTTTAATAGTTTAAAATTCATAAAAAATACAAAAATAATTAGAAAAATACAAAAATAGTTTTGAAAATTCTAATTTGATATTTTAGACTTTTCCATTTCATAATTTTATTTTTCTAGCTTTGTTTCCTAATTTCTTGTATTTTAGTTAATTATTAAATAGTTAAAAATAGTTTTAATTAATAATAATTAAATAATTAGTCATAAAATAATTTTCTTTTCTATTAATTTTCTTTTATCATTAGGTTTGTAAAACATCATTTTCATATTTTTAGGCTTAATATTGCTTTAGTTTCACTTTTTTTTATTTTGTACGTCGCGTAGTTTTAAATTCGGTTTATAAAACATAAAACAAAACATCATTTTAATTATAGTGATAGCGTTTATTTAATAGATTTTATCTTTTTAACTTTCCTTTAATTTGCATTTAAGCCGTTTTAATTTGTTGGCTTTTTCCGTAGTTATAATCATAAATCAAATCTCAGTATCCATTCAAATCTTCTCGATCACTAAACGTTTGACTATTCTCGCACGGCTCGTTGGGACTTAACGACTGGGAAACACTATACTCTCACGGAATTCATTGCATTTGTGTCGAATTGTTTTAAGTTTCTTCTGACTAGCCATTCACAAGTGGCTAGCTTGCGTGAATAACTTGCGGTTTCTTGTGAATCAAATTTTGGCGCCATGCCGGGAGTGTGCTAATTATCCTATGTTTAGCGATTAGTGATTTGAATAATCACTCCTTGTTCATACCATCTATCTATATCTATATATATTTCTATAAAAATCCAAAACCCAAAACGACCCAAAACGTATAAAACACAAAAATATTTTGCTTTTGTTTCTATATATGTATCAAATATAAAAATACAAAAGATTTGTCGTTTTCGAGTTTAATAACAACATAAAATCTTACCACCGCAAACCAAGGGTGCACTACCTAGCTGGGGTGCGACCATAATAAGTTCCGAACTAAAGATTTAAAACTTGCCTTTGTGTCCTTGATAGTGGTGTACCTTTTCAAAAAGCCACTCATCTTGTGATTATTGGTTTAAGTTCAACGTTGTTTTGCCTCGATCTTGTTTTAATTGGATTTGTTGTTATATATACTTGTCGAGCGTAAAGCCCAAAAGATTCTCCTTACCCCATTTTTCACCAATTTCATAATTCCTCTCCTTAACTCGAGGTCTCTTAGAGTTAACTCTAGTGCATCGCACTCGTTCTTCTAGATCATTGAGTCCTTTTCGTGATCTAGCGAAATTCCTAAGCGACGTTCTCGTGAGCGTCTTGCCCAAATAGTCGAACCCGAGATTCGTACTATTTCAAACAAAATGGCGACGAGCGTACTATGGCGAAATGCTCCAAGCACCCACCGAGGGTTATGGAGATGACATCATTCTACCGATAATCAACTCGATCACTTTGAATTGAAGACACATTTGATCACACTTGTGTCTACAAATCAATTCCACGGGTTTGATCGAGAAGACCCGTATGCACACATCCGTTGGTTTAACAAGTTGACTTCAACTATCAATTACAAGGATGTGCCACAAAAAGTCATCAAGTTGATGCTATTTCCATTCTCACTGAGGAAAGCCCGATTTGGTGGAAAAGAACCCCTCGATCCATCGAAACTTGGGAGGAACTTGTTCAAAGTTTGTCAATCATTTCTTTCCTCCATCAAAGACGACTAATCTTAAAATGAAATTTCTGGATTTCGTCAAAATTTCGATGAAAACTTTGGAGAGGCATGGGAGAGATTCAAAGATCTCCTCAGGAAATGCCCCCATCATGAATTCACGGAGCTTCAACAAATCAATATCTTTTACAATGGGTTGAATGGTAACGATCAAGATTCCTTGAATGCAGCCGCAGGTGGCAATATCTTGAATCGTAAGCCTAAAGATGTGATTGAGATTTGCGAGCAAAAATCGAAAGTTCCTATTTCTCGCAACAAAGTCAATACTCCTAACACTCCTGCTTCTACATCTAATAACTCTTACGAAAGTTAGTTGCTCGATAGCGCTCTAACGGATGTCATCCGTTGTATGATTAAGGATGTTAAGGAAATCAAAAGCGAGATTCATAAACCGGAACCAATCAAAGCCGTAAACAAGGTGTGTGAAACTTGTAGTGGTCCACGCGTATTATGATTGTCAAGCAACCGATGCTTCCTTTACCAAGCTCCGTAGCCGGTAAACCACAATCAATACCGACCACAGTGATCCTCACTACTGCACCTAGCGGTATGACACCACCTGGTTTTCCTCCTGTGCAAAACCATGGCAATCAAAATCGCTTTGTTCCGAATCAAGGACAAAATTTCAATCAAAACCGGAATAATCACAACCCACCATATCAAGCTCCAAATCAGCAAAGTTATCAACAACCTTCTCATGCTCCCCCACCAAATAACTTCATGAAAATTACTGAGTCAAGCATACGTTCTATGCAAACTCAGATCAATAACATGAGGGTTGAGTTAAAGAAGGAAATTGATACCACAATGTCTCGGCAAACAAATGAGTTGAAGAACATGATGAGCAGTTTCATGAACATGAATACGAACCAAGCTTCATCGTCTTCTGGAGGACTCCGAAGCAATACAATTACTAATCCTAATGCCGAGTTGAAAGCCGTCACCACTCGTAGTGGTAAGGCGACAATGGACCTTCGACTCCTATGCCCCTCCTCCTGTGGCAATGAGTCAAGTTACCAAGGAGACAACGGACAAGGTGCATTATTCAAGCCCACGGTACAAGACACGTCCAACCTTCTGTAGTCAAGCTTTAAGTCCGAACCCAAGTTCGAAGACACATTCGAGCGTAAAACACTTCCATCCGGCTCAAAAGTCTAGTCGACTTCCTTACCCATCAAGAATGAATGATGAGAAGCAAAAGACAAAACAAGAGCGGATGGAAAAATTTTCCAAATCTTCAATGAGCTTCACTTTGATATAAGCTTCGTTGATGCTCTCGTTCTAATGCCTAAATTTGCATCCACGCTTAAAGGCTTACTTACCAACAAAGATAAGCTATCCGAGATGGCTAAAACCCTCTAAATGAGCAATGCTCAGTGGTCCTTCTCAAGAAGCTTCCCAAAGCTTGAAGACCAGGCGATTTCTAATCCGTGTGATTTCTTGGGATGGTTCAATGCTCGCCTTGGCCGATCTTGGCGCTAGCATTAACCTCATGCCACTCTCAAGATGGAAGAAACATCTCTTCCTAAACTTTCATCCACTTGTATGACACTCGAGCTAGCGGACCGCACAGTAACTCGCCCACTGGGATAGCCGAGGATGTCGTGATGAAAGTGGGAAAGTTTCACTTTCATGTTGAATTTGTTGTAGTAGACTTGATGCGGATCCTAGAGTTCCCTCATCTTGGGAGAGCTTTCTTAAGAATGAGTCGTGCTCTAATTGATGTGTTTGTGAAGAGTTGACCATACGGGTTGACAACGAAGAGCTCACGTTAAATATCAACCGAACTCCAAACCTCAGTACAAGCAGTGTTGCCACAATTGATCACAAATCGAAAGATTCAATGCAACACTCTCAAATTTCACGGTTAAGAGGAGTTTTCAAAAAGCGTCTTGAGCTCAAAGCTTTGAAAATTACCCCGGTTCAAACAAATGGTTTGAAAGTTGTACCGTGGAAGTCAAGAGTATTCTTGATGATGATGATGATCTAGATTTGGAGACTTTATCGGAAGTGGTGGAAGCTGCTAGCTCTAAGAGCACACCACTTGTCCCACCCCCGGAATCGGTTTGTCGATCGAGTTTGTTAACTCGTGGATGAAACGAAACTCTCTTGTTTCATCCGAGTTGGATGATGATGTTTGTGATCCAATGGGAGACATTCTTCCCATTGATGAATTGCTCAAAATGATCCATCATCTTCTAGTCTTATTCCCGACTCTTCCATTCCTTCTCTCACTCCGATGAGGAAGATGACAACTTTGGAATGAAGTCGATGCATTTCTTAGTGATGAGTCAATTCCTACTGAATTGATAACACTTACTTGGATCCGGAGGAGACATCCTTTTCCGGAAAGTCCATTGATTGAAGAACCATTTCCACCCTCCTCCCGGACATCTTCTTGACAATCACCATCTAAGCTTCAAGTTTAAGCTTAAAGATGTCAAACCGGTGATTTGCTTCTCTCTTTGAGGAATGGACATGCATTCTCATGTACGTCTTTATTCCATTCTTCACGGATGGTGTGGTTGCTCTTTTCCTTTTCTCTTTCGGGAATGAGGACACCATCTTTGACCCGTATAATTCTTAATAGTTTTACTATTAACAATACATGATCGTGTCTCGTCGGTGTGGAACTTTCGATGTTCATATGTTTATTAACATTGTGAGCGAAAGTCCGATCGAGATTGGTTTTCCACGTTACTTTCCCCATGAACAAATGAATTCTGGGTCGAGTCAAGCTAGCGACTCGGTAATCAAAAACAATAGCTAAAACATGGGTTTTCACCGTGTGTCCCACCCTAGTGTGGGGAGTTGCCTTGTTGTTGTATATAAGATCTTCAAAAAAAAAAAAAAAAAATATATATATCCTTGCTAAATAATGGCGTAGTATTTCCTTTACGTTTCGGTTTGGCATAGTCGCGGTACTTTGAATATTGAGGCAATATTCATTTCTAAGTGTGGGAATTCTCACGAATTTTATCATGTAATTATATCGCCTAATTCCCCATTCTTGGCCAAATTTTTTGGAGTAAGTGTTTACACTTTCTCATTTGGTTATCGATCCGCCTTGTCTAATAAACAAAAGGATTGGCTAATCCAGAGCAAACGGCTCTTGGTAAAGATATCTCAAATCCATTGACGACTTGCAATTTGCCCAAAATTGTATGGTATTATTCACCATATCCTAAATAGTGAAGAGTTGGCTAGCCCGCAAGGTTATGGCTTGTGGTAAAGGCGATGGAAAATCCATAATTGGTAATCGACTCACCAAAGATAATTCGATAATTTATCTAAGAGTTGGCTAGTCGAGAAGAGTGCGGCTTCCGTAAAGACAAATCAAATCCGTTGAAAGTCGGTGGTTTGCTCAAAATCACATGGTTATCGGTGTACCATGGTTCTTACTTGAATGAAACATTTGGCTACTCCGAGTAATGGCTTTTGGTAAAGAGATTAAAATCCATTATGTTTTTCAAATCATTGCTAGGGACTAGCAATATCTCGATGTGGGGATTGATGAGTGTGTAAATACTCATCATTTTGAGTCAATCTGAACTAAAACGTCTAAAATGCTCGTAAATGCATCAAAATCGAAAATATTCCAAAATTGCATTTATATGTTTCGGATGCAAAATGTTTAAAATCGGATGAAAAATGAGCAAAATTTGCATAATTGGCGGTTCATCCCCAAGTTTCTAAAATTGTCAAAAATAGTCCACGAGTCAAAATTTCAAAGAAAAGTCATCAAAGGTCCTTTTAAATCATAAGTTATCAAATTTAGTCCTTTGGTGAAAAATGTCAAAATTTTGAGAAAATTACAAAATTAGTCCTTCAAGTTTCAAAATTGGC
>CM040240.1:58605287-58805287 GCA_022545495.1 Chrysanthemum lavandulifolium
GAGCTATTTGATGATGATGATGATGGAGTTGGAGGTTTTGCTCTCTTGCCTTTTGTCTTAGCAACTCGCTCGTCACTCAAGTGCACAAAGATGTGAGGGATGAGCTCATAGTGGAGGTGCAACCCTTTTGGACTTGGTGGAATTGGTGCAAAGGATCTATAGAGAAGGGTGAGAAGCATCCCGTATGGAAGAGCAACCGAACCTTGAGTTGGAATATCAATCATTCTCCTAGCGATGTAGTAGGCTAAATTGAATGGTTGACAGGTGGACAAGTTGTAGAGCATGTGACAAAGGCAAGCGTTGATGTGATCCCTATTTCCTATGGTGATAATTACGTTGGCTCTAAGTAGCTCCTCCCATTTCTTAAATTCGGGCTTAAGTTCATTGAGCTCCATTCCATATGGATATCGGTTTACCTCCTTTCCCTTTCGGGTGACTCGGGTTGTATCACCCCTTGGGTTAAATAGGTGCTCACGGATAACATCTTTATCGGTTAAACGGGTTTGGTAGGAAGAGAGCGATCATTGATTGTATCAAGAATGGTGAGTGGCCACTTATCCGAGTAGACACATGTCCCTCGGTTGGGAATTCCTAGCACTTGTGCAAAGTTGGTTAAGGAGATCGAGTAGTCATTTTGATTGATCCTAAACCTAAGGCCAAATTCATCATCCTCATCAATGAAACCGGTGACACTAGCATAAAACTCTAACACAAACCTAGGACAAATGGGTTCATCGATGTCGAGGAGACAATCGAATTGAATAGCGGGTAGCTCTTCACGGAGATTGGTATTTTCGATAAAGGAGGAGTGAATGGTTCTACCTCATGGAAGTACCTAGACTCTAGAATTTTAAAGATTTCGACTTGTTCCTTGGTGAGTCCTTTGGTTTTGTGATGTTTGGGAATGTAGCTAAGGGTATCCTTGTGATCATAGAATCTTGCGGCTACCATGGTTATTCCTAGGATCAAGAATTAACATGTTAAGAATGAGAGTAAAATTAACGTTTTGATTCTAGTGTGCCTATATGAAAACGATTTGGAGTTTGGTTATCTCGACTCATTTTATGCACAAAAATGGTTTTAGTGGGGTGTTTGGCAAATACCATGAGATAACCCAAATGCTCTAATTCAATATGGCCTCATTTGAATATACCCGGAATGCATATTAGTTATGCAATACCTTTAGTATTCAAGAGCATGCAAGTGATGAAAATTTAACATTTCTATTTGTATTAACAATGAAAAATTATTTTCCTACAAGTGAGAAGCTTTTCAAAATATTTTGACATGGTGTGTTTGGTTATTTGAATAAGGCTTTTATAGTCATTATCTATTTATTAGTGGGAATCATGATTTGTTTATGCAATATGATAATGTAGTACCTAATTTCAATGACTAGTTATGCAATTCGCCAATTGAATCCATGTTTTATGTAAGAATATATACAAACCCCATGTAGTGATTTTGTGCACAAATTAGAATCCTAGACTCAGAATTAAGAGATAAAATGTAGTTAGAATTCTTAGAATGATGTTATCTCCAGTGATTAGTGGGTGAGAAAGTGTCAACAATGAGTTGGGTTTAATGTTTACACGTTTTGGTAAAGTGGATTTTGAGGAAGAAGATGTTTTGTAGGTGGCAGTTTTGCTTCTGTAGTCACCAAGGACCAGACGACACCAAAAAAATGGTTCCGTCTTTGTTGTCGTTTGGTGTCGTGGCTACAGTAGCAGATATAAAACAAAATTGTTTTGTTTTGTTTATTCTAAGGTTTAGGCTATCTTTATCCTACATGTTTGGTTCCATTAACCCTAAACCAAGTCTAAGAAGATTAAATGGTTCTCTTTTGAGAGGCTTAGTTAGGATGTCGGCAATGTTGTCTTGGAGGATACTTTCGATTGAGATGTTTCCTTTTGAACATTGTCGCAAGAAAGTGATGACGGATTTCAATATGCTTTGTACGAGCATGTTGAATGGGATTTTTGCTGAGATCAATGGCTCCTTTGTTGTCGCAAAGTATAACAATGTCGTTGAGATGAATTCCGTAATCTACGAGAGCTTGCTTCATCCAAAGATCTTGTTGACATGCTTTTCGGCTGAGACGTACTCGGCTTCAGTAGTTGAGATGGCTAAAGCCGTTTGCTTCTTTGCAAACCATGAGGTGAGACAATGTCCAACAAAAGTACAAATACCACTTGTACTTTTTCTATCGACATAGTCATCGGCATGATCCGAGTCGGCATACACTATGGTTTCTACACCCGTTCCTTTGGGATACCATAATCCTAAACACGTTGTTCCCTTAATGTATCTAAAAATCCTTTTTAAGGCATCTAAGTGTGATGCCTTTGGGTTTTCTTGAAACGAGCACATAGACAAACACTAAACATGATGCCGGGTCTACTTGCCGTAAGATAGAGTAGGCTACCAATCATTCCTCTATATTTAGTGTTATCTACGGATTCACCTTCCTCATCCTTGGTGAGTTTAGTGTCCGAGGACACGGGTGTCTTACTTGGTTTGGAATCTTCAAGACCAAATTTCTTAAGCATGTCTTTTATATATTTAGATTGGTTAAAGAATATGCCATCTTCTAGTTGTTTAATTTGAAGTCCTAGAAAGAAGTTTAATTCACCCATCATACTCATTTCAAACTCGTCGTGCATGATTTTATAGAAATCATCACATAGCTCTTGACAAGTTGATCCGAATATGATGTCATCAACGTACACTTGAACAATGATAATATGTGACTCCTTTTTCTTGGTAAAAAGAGTATTATCTACTAATCCCATAGTGTATTTGTTATCAACAAGAAAAGTTTTAAGTCGGTCGTACCAAGCTTTTGGTGCTTGCTTAAGACCGTATAATGCTTTCTTGAGTTTGAAGACATGATTTGGTTTCTCAAAGTCGGTAAAACCGAGAGGTTGAGAAACATATACTTCTTCGTTAATAAACCCATTAAGAAATGCACTTTTAACATCCATTTGAAATAATTTAAAGTCATAAGCACATGCATAAGCAAGTAATATTCTAATTGATCCGAGTCTAGCTACCGGTGCATAAGTTTCATCATAATCAATCTCTTCTTGTTGATTATAACCATGTGCAACAAGCCTAGCTTTGTTTCTAGATACTACACCATTTTCATCCATTTTATTTCGAAAAACCCATTTCGTTCCAATTATAGTTTGATCTTTAGGTTTTGGAACTAATTTCCAAACATCATTTCTAACGAATTGGTTTAACTCTTCTTGCATGGCAATTACCCATGATTCATCTTTTATTGCTTCATTTATGTTTTCGGTTCAATGGTGGACACAAAACAAAAGTAATTAGTTTGGTTTTGGGCTTGTGACCTTAAGGTTCTTTGATTAAATTATCCTATGACTTTTCTAAAGGATGACTTTTAGATTCTTTGATGTTTATAATCTCTTTATTTAATGGTTCATCTTCCTTGTCATTTTTAATTATTTCTTGACTTTCTATCATTTGACTTTCAACTAAGTCATCATATACCAAAGGTGATGTCTTAGAGGAGGTGGACTTTAAATCGAATGTTATATTCAACGATTCCTCGACTATCATTGTTTCTTTGTTTAAGATAATGTAAGCTTTACTAGTTTGAGAATAACCAAAAATACACCTTCATAAGACTTTGGGTCAAACTTGATGAGATAATTTTAGTATTAAGAATGAAGCATTTACATCCAAAGACTTTGAAATATCCTAACGTTGGCTTTTTACCTTTATAAAGCTCATATGGTGTTTTGATTAAGAAAGGACGTATTAAGACTCTATTCAAAATTTATGTAGAAGTGTCAATGGCGTTACACCAAAACTTTTGAGGAACGTTTTGTTCATTAAGCATTGTTCTACTCATTTCTTGAATTGTTCTATTTTTACGTTCTACTACTCCATTTGATTGAGGTGTTCGTGGAGCCGAAAAGTTATGTGTTATACCATTTGTATCACAAAAGTTTCCAAATTGAGTTTCGTTGTCAAATTCACGATCATGATCCGTTCTTATTGACACGATTTTAACACCTAGTTGATTTTGAATTTTCTTGCTAAGAATTTCAAATTTATCAATAGCTTCATTTTTTGTTTTCAAAAACAACGTCCATGTAAACCTTGAGTAATCATCTACTATGACCAAAGTGTATAAGTTGCCTCCGTAGCTTCTTATAGCTGATGGACCAAACAAGTCCATATGCAATAATTCTATACACTTAGATGTGGACACCATATTTTAAGATTTATGACTACTATGGGTTTGTTTACCAATTTTGAAAGCGTCGCAAAAGTGTTGGTCATATTTAAGTTTTGGTAAATTCCTAACTAGCTCTTTTGAAGATAGGTTTTGAATAAGTCTCATATTAGCGTGACCTAAGCGTCTATGCCAAAGAGATGAGCTATCATCTAACGTTGTTAGACAAAATTTGTCATTAGATGTTTTATCTATTTTCATGACGTATATGTTATTTTTCCTAACTCCTTTAGCTATGGTGATACCATCTTTTAGTGTTTTACTACCATTTTCATCAAATAGTACTTTATCCTTTTTATTACATAATTGGCTAATACTAAGTAGATTAAATCCTAACCTATCTACATGAGCAACATTTTCAATAGTTAGGGAGTTATGAGCGATCGTACCTTTGATAATGATTTTGCTTTTGAGATTGCTACCAAAAGTGACATAACCTCCGTCATACCCTTGGTATGATGAGAAGAGACTTTTGTTGCCCGTCATGTGCCGTGAGCATCCACTATCTTTTATCCACTCATCAGGTTCCAATCCAACTTTCAAGCATACCTAAGAAGCAAATAACTCAAGCATTTGATCCCCAATATCTCATGGGTTCGTTTGGGTTAAACATACCATTTATTTGATTCATGTATGGAAACGATGGGAAAAGTTCCATGACATGTAATCTGGAGTTTGGTATGGTCTAGGAATGTTTTGATTCCAACCGTTGTGTTGTATGTTGTGGTTGATCTTAGGAAATGGGCATTTGGCAAAAGGTGTTTTATGTCGTTGTTGAGTAGTTTTTTATCTAAATTCATTTTAGCAAGTCCTACTCTCGATGTAACGGTGGTTTTAGTTTAACACTATCCTTGGTTTTCTTTGTTACTTTGACAAATTCATTACGGTCCGTATTACAAACATCCTGTCCTGCTGAAGTACCTACGACACCATTTCGTTCAACAGACGGAACCCTTAATTTGGGTCCGTCTGGTCCGTACTGTACTACAACAGCAGTTTTGACAGTTTGTTCGTCCTTTTCGGCCGTTTTGTTTTGACTTTTTGGAATTAATACCTCATTAAATCCTAGCCCATTCATATCTCCTGGTGTTTTATGTATTTTAACTATTTCATCGGCAAGAGCGATGTTTTGTTAAACCTTTTAAATTTAGAATTATGTTCGATTAGAACATCTTGTGTGAGCTTTAGTTTGTCTATTTCAAGATTAAGCTCGGACATGATTTACAACCATCGTCATTTGATTTTCCCTTTTCTAGTCGTTTGCTTTTCTTTTAACTCATAGACTTCATTTTCCAAAAATTCCTTTTTAGTTTTCAAAAATTTATTTTTAGTTATGATTTTTAGACTTAGCTCACACAATTGATTGTATTATTTTTGCAAAGTGTCATCATCAATAGAAGAGTAAGAAGAGTCAGAATGTACCTCGTTTGACTCATGTGCCATTAGAGCGATTTCTTCCTTGCTTGACTCTTCATCATCTTCACTATCGCTCCAAGCACCACTTACAAAAGCTCGTGGAGTTTTGCTTTTAGGTGGCTTGGGACATTCTCCTATGAGATGACTTGCATCACTACATCTAAAACACTTTCTTTCACCTTTACTCTTTTTGTCATCCCGGTCTTTTTGGAATGGTTTCTTTTCTTCTCGAGGTTGTATTACAAACTTTCCTCTTCTTCTAAAGAACTTTTTATAGTCTCTAACGGCCATGGCATACTCCTCATCTTCACTACCGGAGCAAGATTCGTCGTCATCACTTGATTCCGCCTTTGCTTTTAGAGCAACGGATTTTATCTTCTCCCTTTTTCCTTTGATGATCTCCGAATCTTTCTCCATCACCATTTCATGTACTTTGAGGTTACCGATTAGCTCGTCTAGTGACATTTTTAGAGATCTTTTGATTCTTCAATAGCGGTCACTTTAGTTCTCCATTTCGGATGGAGTGCTCTAAGAAATTTCACGACAAAGTTCTTACTACGAAAAGATTCATCAAGTGCTTTATGTGATGTAACAATAGTATTAAAGCGAGCAAAGCCACAATCAATGGTTTCATCTTCGTGGATAACAAATTGTTCATATTGTTGAACAAGAATATCAATTTTGTTATCCTTGACTTGTGAATTACCTTGATGTGTAACAATCAAAGATTCCCAAATATCTTTGGCGGTTTCACACATAAAATTCTTTCATATTCTTTTCTAGGCAAAGCATTATAAAGCATCATTTTAGCTTCGTTATTTTTAGCAATTAATTTCTTTTGTTCATCAATGAAATATCCTTTGTTGTAGAACTAAAATCCCTTTAACAATAACAAACCAAAGATCTATATCTTTTATTTTACATATGTTTCAAACGGTTTTCCAATAGATAAATCCATTGGTTTCAAAGAGTGGTGGTCTTTGCATAGATTGCCCTTCTTTAAAGTTTTCAGAATCCATGGATCGTTTCAAGTTTATAAAATACAAATTATTTTAGAAATTCTTGAGCAACGAGGCTCTGATACCAATTGTAGAAAACTAGAAGGGGGTTTGAATACTTTACCAATTAAAAACTTTGTTTTGAAACTTATTTGAAAGATCAATTGATATTGATCTTAGATATGTTAATGAAATATGTAAAAATATGTAAAGAGTAAATAAGGAAAGAAATGATCAAACCACAACAAGTTTTTATAGTGGTTGGGTCTACAAGGACTCTTTCTCCTTGCCTACTCCACTCCCGAGTCTCACACTCGAGTTTAACTTCACTAGTCAACAAGCTCCTTTCACCGGTGGAGAAACCTTTACACTTCGCTTACACTATTTCCGACACTAAGCTAAATGTCGAGTTCTTTCCAAGGGTACAACCACTCCCACACAATGTATTTTGAGGACTAAAATACTAACCACTCACACTCACAAGATTATGATGGTTTAGTACAACAATGAAGTATGAATCAACGAAGATCATACAACACTAAACAAACAATACTTCCAACTTCTCGTTGAAGCTTGAATGTGACTTGATCTTCTTTGATACGAAAGAGATCACTAATATGATATGAAACCGAGTTAGAAAGGTTAGAGAAGATATGTAAGAGAGTATGATAGAAAGGTATGAAAAACTACTTGGTTTGGCTTTTGCTATTTATAGCCAAAACCATATCACAGAACCACGGACGACGGACCCCTTAAAAGGGTTCCGTCCGTTATGTATTTTGGTGCCGGGGTCCGACAAAAAGATATCAAGATCTTGCCAAAGTCAACCATATCTATGCAAGATTGTGTAAGATATGAAGAGTCCAAATCTACAAAACATCTAATGAAATCTTCCAATGATTTCCATGATGCATTACATGATGTCATGTGTTGTTTTCTATTTTAGAAATATGCAAATACATAAGTAATGTTTGGTTTTAAGAAACTAAAACATTCTAAAAACTAGTATCATACATTATGGTTAGAGTCATACTAAGATATGATTAATCACAATGTAAATTCTTGAGTGATGAAGATATTGTTTGAAAAAGCTTGTTTTAATATCTATTAAACTTGACAAGCTTTAAGCTTTATAAAAATTAAATTTACTTTTGTCGTTAACAAAACTTAGGTAAAGATCAAAAATATAATTAACGTTTAATGACGACATTTGTATTAACAGTTTTGAAATTGACTAAATTGATTCAATAGGTTTCAATTAGATGAACCATCAATCAATCAATAACATAAATCAAAATAAGTTTAGGGTTTATTTTCGGAATTAGTTTTGAAATTGACTAAATTGATTCAATAGGTTAAAATGCTTTGAAGTTTTTGTTGTAACCGACAATTGAGTAAATGATTTAATAGGTTTAAATTGTATTAAAAGTGTTTGACTAAATTGTATTTACCGGAAAAAGTCAAATTGAATTACATGTATTAAAATTGACTAAATTGTATTAAAATTGAATAAATTGATTATGACTAAATGCTTTAAATGGTTTGTGTTAAGTGTGTGTTGTACATTCCTTTTTTGTTGAACAATCACATTCTTGACACATCGAATATTAATTGCATTATTTGCTTTAAAGGTGGTACAAAACTCATGTTTAATATATTAGATAAATTCTTGTATAACTAGAAGGAATGCCAGCGTTGCGTGGCGGGTACTTCTGTAACTAAATTTTTGGTGAGTAATATATTTCGATTACATGTTTTCGTGATAATGATTTTATATAGAGGTGTGCAAGGTTCGGTTTGAGTCGGTTTTTGGCTAAAGCCAAAACTGAACAAAATGCGATATGAGTTTTTTTTTTTTTTTTTTTTTTTTTTTTGAGTAAGTTGTTTGATGTGTTAGATTTATAGAAGATGGTTAAAGATAATTAATTTTTTAGATGTTACAAGTTTATGAATTTAAGACAATTAATTTTTTAGATATTACTTTTATATGTGTGTATGTAACAAGCCATTGAAGTTTCTTTTTAAAGTAATGTTTTTTGTCTTAAAAATTTTAAGACTTCCTTATTTGGAAAGTCCTAAACTCTTTATAAAGTAGTATAGATAGTAATAAAGCGGGTGCGGATTTGAGTAAACGGATCCGGGTATGGGTATGGCCATACGGGTATTATCATAACTCATAACCGAACCCGTACCTGGCTAAAACAATTTATCAATACCCAAACTCGCATTCGAGACCCGCCAACCCGACCCAACCAATTTAGGTTTGGATTCCCGTTAGTTTGGGTGCTTGCCATCCCTAGTTTAATGGTGTCTAAGTTACATGTGTTTTGTTTAAAATTGTGTTTGATTTAGTTAACTAAAATAGCTTACTATAGTATTAAGATTGTGTACCATCTAATATGTGGATACTTGTTTGATTTAGGAATAAGTGTTTAATCTGGTCATGATTTAAAAATTGAATAAATTTTTTTTGATACAAATATATCTTTTCATTTAATTATCAAATATGAATGATGCTTTCTGTATAAAAAGTTGACCTGAAGTGAATATGTAAAGTTGTAAACCGATGCTTGTATAAATAACTCACGAATACGTATAAGAAAATTCAGTTGAAGCAAGACTTGACCTTTCAGATTAAATATGTACAACACCCTACTGAAATTATAGGGATTGTTAAAAGATTAAATCTAAAGATACATAACGTAATATTTCAAAACAACCAATGTACGCAATGAACTTTCAAAATTACCAATGTGCATAATATATTTTCAAATTTTGTATTATATACGCATAATATATTGAGGAACCAACAAGTTAACGGTTTCACTTGCCACGCTGGCCTCCATTTGGGTTTCTTTGTATTTTTTAATTGAAATGTTGGTGTATATAGTGAGAAGGTTGGTAGTTTCGGTTCTTACTTTTCCCCAACTCCCACACATAAACCCGAAACATGAACCCTAATTCACACAACTTTTCCACCTTAAATTGAAACCCTAATTAATCACAACTAGAAACCTAATACACCCTCAAATAACCCTAAAAATAATCACATTGCAATGGCTTCATCTTCTTCCAATAATCGTAACAATCACAATAGATATCTCATGCGTACTCTTCCAACTCATTGCACATGTAAGTTGCGTTTGGCTAGACGTATTTCTTGGACTGAAAGAAATCCAGGTCATCGTTTTCTTGTTTGTCCAAGACCATCAGTATGTTTTCCCAACACTTTTATTTAGTTGTTTAAGTAACAATTTTATTTAGTTGTTTTCCCCAACATTACTTACTCATTCATTTGTTGTAGTCTTCTCCTCAAAGGTGTGATGACTTTTTTTGGATTGATGGAGAGTTATATAGTGATTGGTATAAATAGACTATGCACGAGTTGTATGTTTCTATGAGTTCAGAACAAGAGAAATATTTGAAGATGAAGTCCATAGAAATCAGATGGAGCTTTCACTTGCAGTGTTGGAAGAAAGGGTTGCAAGGATGGTTGATTTGTATTTTTTGATTGAAATGTTGGTGTATATAGTGAGAAGGTTGGTAGTTTCAGTTTTACTTTTCCCCAACTCCCACACACAAAACCCGAAACATGAACCCTAATTCACACAACTTTTCCACCTTAAATTGAAACCCTAATTAATCACAACTAGAAACCTAATACACCCTCAAATAACCCTAAAAATAATCACATTGCAATGGCTTCATCTTCTTCCAATAATCGTAACAATCGCAATAGATATCTCATGCGTACTCTTCCAACTCATTGCACATGTAAGTTGCGTTTGGCTAGACGTATTTCTTGGACTCAAAGAAATCCAGGTCATCGTTTTCTTGTTTGTCCAAGACCATCGGTATGTTTCCCAACACTTTTATTTAGTTATTTAAGTAACAATTTTATTTAGTTGTTTTCCCAACATTACTTACTCATTCATTTGTTGTAGTCTTCTCCTCAAAGGTGTGATGACTTTTTTTGGATTGATGGAGAGTTATATAGTGATTGGTATAAACAGACTATGCACGAGTTGTATGTTTCTATGAGTTCAGAACAAGATAAATATTTGAAGATGAAGTCCATAGACATCAGATGGAGCTTTCACTTGCAGTGTTGGAAGAAAGGGTTGCAAGGATGGTTGATGAACTCCAAAGAGCAAATTCAAATGTGTCTACTTGGAGGAAGATGTGTGGGTTCATGATGTGTCTACTGTGTGTCATGTTAGTGTTGTTGTTAGCTATTCTAGTAGTGTAGTATTATAGTAGTGTAGTATGGTAGTGGTAGTATGGATGTATGGTAGTAGGACCGTAGGTAGTATGGATGTATGGTATGGTTGTAGGCGATGTAGTATATGCCACTTCCTTTTGGTGTATGAAACTTATGTACCAAGTGGTATAATAAAACTTTTGTTTGCAAGATGATAATGTGGCAATTAAACTTGCATTGCATAATAGTTTTGACCCAAAAGATGTTACTGAGCAAAGTAACATTAAACTTGCATTGCATAAGCTGTTTAGATATATAGGCAAAATGATAGTGTTTACAGCACAAAGTGATTACAAAAGATGTGCCATGTTTTGCACACATATCTAACAGCTTTGACACAAAGCTTTTTCCTTACATTCACAAGTTTTAAGACAACAAAGTAACATTACAGTTTTGACCCAAAAGCAATGCAACAAAGTTACATAACAGTTCAAACACTGAATGGTCTATCAGGAGTCTTTCCATTCCCATCTCTAGGATAGTTGAAATTCCTTCTTTTGGCAATCCTTTCGACTTTTGCCTTGGCACGATCAACGGTCTTGGTCTTGGAGCCCTTGGAGCACTTGGAGCCCGGCTTTCTTTAGTTCTGACTTGCACAAGATGGGGAGGAGTTGGTTCGGTTGTGTTGGTAGGTGTTCAATTTGGATACATCAACACTAACGACTTTTACTCCTTGTGAGATTGAGGGAGAGTAGCATTGTACTCATCCATTGCTTCATCAAGTCTTGCTAGTTCACTCGATGTGGCTCTTCTATCTAGAGGATTTTCGAGAACTCATCCAATCAGTATATCATCCCGCCTTGGTAGATCCTTCCATTTTGTTCCCATTCACCTTTTCCTTGCCTCTTCCTCCATAACCTCTTGCATAACGCTATTTACGCTTCAATATCTTTCTAGTATTGAACTTCCTATAAAACATAAGTTTGGATTAAAATTTGTAAAACTTAACTGCAACAAATAAAAATATAAATAATAAAGTGTAATACCTACGTGTTGAGGCTATCTTCCTCCATTTACCTTTGACCCACCCTTCTAATTCTTTGACCCCCACCCCTACTCGAGAACCACCACCTCACACTCCCAAAGACCTCCGTTACTCCCACCACCTCTGTTTGCAGACTCACCTCCCCTACACAATGAGCCACCACCTCTATTTGCAGACCCCCACCCCTCTTGCTTGTTTCTCCTACTTGCTTTTTTGTAGGGATAACCTCATTTATACTTATTCCACCTATTTTGTTCTTACCTATTGTGTATCCACTTCTGGTTTGTGGCCTTGGTTGTTTGTCAACTGTTGTGGGTGGTTTGTATCTGGGAACATTAACACAACTCACCTTGTTGCGACCTGTCTGGTGACACCTTTGACATGTTATGACCCTACCAACTCTGCTAACTTTGTTCTCATTTTGTTTCTCAGTAGGGTGTTTGATTCTGACCTTCCTAGGCCTTCCAGAATTTTATTGACTATTGGTGGGAATGGTGGTGTGTTTCTTGTGGGCTTCCAATACTTAGAACGATACACTATTTTTATAGAGAATTAGTATGTATCAAACCACCTAGACTGACTATACCAACTACTGACCCCAACATCAGGTTCCATTTTTTGACTCAAGTATCTTTGCAAACATGCACACAAGGTACACCACCAAATTCCACAACCTACAACCACAAGTCATTTCCATCAAGTTTACCCCATAAGCCTCATCCTCTTCCTAACTTCTACAACCGGATCGCACTAGAAATCACTTGCTTCCTTTGGTCAAGACACAACTGTTCAAGTTGCTTTCTAATTGAGGGTGTTATGGAGTCTTTCAAGCTAGATGCTTCTTTACTCATATTCCACATTCTTTGCATTATATACACCTAATATCCTCACGCATTGTTATGATTGGCTTACCTCTTTGCAACAAGGATTTGACCATTAAAAGACTCGATATCCCATTCTCAAATCTTTACAATGCCCGCTAGCTTCAAAGAATGCTTTGCACCAAGTAGCGAGATCCCTTTCCATCAAGTAAGCATAAGCTTGACATCTAATTCCTTTTGGTTGTGTTTGCAAGAATGTGTTAAATGTAACATAACATATGACAATGTGAGCAACTAGACAAACCAAATTAAAAAGGACTTGCTGTGAAGTCTTGTTCAAGGTAGCAGCAACGTGCACTCCAAAACATCTTTTATATAAAAGACCTAACCATTTCCTTTTAAAATTTGCATATAAGTGTCTGCGGCGATTATCATGTTCGACTGTGGAAGCCATGTCCTCACAAACCTCAATAAGACCACTGCAACAGGTGAACAATGTTACCAATACACAAGCAATTGAATCTACAACAGTTACTTTGAATATAAGAAAGCATTAAGTCATACCTTATGTGCATCTGAGATTATTGTCAAACCAAGTCTATGCTCCAAATTCAGATCATCAACTAACAAAGACAGAAACCAACACCAGTTGTTTTTGTTCTCAATATCTACTACTGCCCAGGCTATGGAATACATTTGATTATTAGCATCCCTTCCCATGGCCGTCAACAACTCACCTTTACACGTATGAGTTATGAAACAACCATATATTCCTATAACCCTTCTACAACCAGCTAGCCATCCATCTCTCACACCCTTGAAGCACACATAAAACTTCTTAAAGTAGTTCTTACCATCAGCATGTACATCCACATCAATATGACAGGTTGAACCAGGGTTTGAATCAAGTATTGCTTGCCTGTATTCCCAAAGTTTCCCATAGTGCTCTATAAGGCCACCTTCATGTTCATACAAGGCACACCGCTTGGCTCTTTTACACGCCTATGCTTACATCAATCATAAATTTTTCTAATACTCTCTCATAGATCGGTATGTCATTGAAGGATTCATGATGATTTACGTAGAATAATGTCCGGCAATCCACCTAAATCTAACCAATGAACCCATATTGAAGTTTCGGTACACCTATGATCCGAGTACAAGGACTTAACTGAAAGACCTCTCACTAGACATCCAAGATGCCCAAAGCCTAAATGGACAATCTTGACCTTTGTGCTCAAAAACTCTCATCCCGGTCCACTTAGGCTTAGCCTTGGCTTTCTCTGCAACTTTGTGGGTGACTCACTATTAACGGCATCTTACCTTTACCCTTATCGGTCCCTCCCTTATCATTACCTCCTTTATCGGTCCTTCCTTATCCTTCCCTCCCTTATCACCACTCCCTTATCGGGTCCCTTCCTTATCTCTAGCTTTCATCTTAGCCTTCCTAATCCTGTCTCTCCTACCAAAGACACCTACCCAACTCTAGGTCTCTTCCACAATACACAAGAAAAATAGTTACTATCACTTATAGTACCACAACCAAGGTTGTAAAAATCGCTAGGCACTAGTGAGGCGGTCGGGTAGGGCCTAGCGATTAATCAGTTAGGCGGGGATTAATCGGGGATTAATCGGATTGGAAATTTTATGCACAAAATTGTAATTTTAGATATTATATTATATTATATGTATGAGATAAGCATAGTCCATCAAAGTTCAGACATTTCAAGTGTTCAAATATAAACATAATACATAATTTTTCAAAGTTCAAAGTCAAATATAGGTATTACTCAGTTTGTTGACCATTTTTAAGCGATCTTTGAACGATTAATCAGTTTGTTGACCGATTTTTAAGCGATTTTCTTGACCAATTTTTAAGCAATTTTGTTTGATTAATCTGATTAGACTGATTTTGTTTGATTAATCGGTTTGTTGACCGATTTTTAAGCGATCTTTGACCAAACCGATTAAATAGGCCGATTATGATAAATCAAGGCGCTTAGTGAGCGATCGGCGATTATCGCGAGGATGTCGGCGCTGGACCGATTTTACAACAATGACCTGGCCCGATAACCATGTTTTACTCCATAATCAGCCAAAACATGTTTTAATTGTTCAAGGCTTTCAAATTTCATACCAAGTGTTGGTTGAATTTCATCCCATGGTGTTTCTGGATTATAACTAGGGCACTTAATACCTTTTTGGACCTTGTATTATTCATCTATCATATCATCATCAGGATCAATCTCTTCAATAAAGTACTTACCAGCTAAAGGGGGTATGGGGGCATTCCTAGTGCCTATGAAGTTACCCTTACCAACTAGTTTGTTTAAAAATGGGTCATCAATGGTCAGCCTTTCTAAACCTACATTTTTTTCACCCTCGGTATGAAACTCAATGTTATCAACATCTACATCAAGATCATCGATTCATCACTCTCATAATCACCCTCATTCACATTATGCGATTATCATTCCTAAATTCTTGAATAACATCATAGTCATTATATTCAGTATACAAATCTATCTTAAAACCATTCTCAAAAGCTACCTTCATAAAGTCACTCATATCAGCATCTACTTTTAGTTCCCTAATTCCTCTTAAAAGAGTTGTACGGTGAGAGAATAGTACGTCTCTTGGGAGGATTAAGCACTAACCTTTGACAAGCTCAAACAAGCGACCAAGTGGCATATCTTCAAATCGTCGTCATTTATAACACGAGATTCACCATCCATGTACTTGAGAGGATTTGGAACAAAACCCCATCATGGTAGAGATTCACAATGATGTCACCCATTGAATTGTAACTAATTGACACGAAAATTAAAATTAGGGTTTTAAAATTAGAACATCAAAATTAGGGTTTCAACCCGTAATGTAATTAGGGATTTCAGTTATACTAAAAAATGCATAAATTACATAACTTTACCACATTTGTAGCTGGTTTAGGGTTTGAATCAGAGTACTACTTGGGAAAGTGATAAGTGTGTGTAAGTGAGTGTAAATGAGTGGATATAAGTGGTGATCGGTGTTTATATTTTTTCAAAGTCAAGTCAAAGTCAATGCCAAATGTACTTAACACATTCCATGTCACTCATAAAATGCAAAAAAAAAAAAAAAAACAACAGTGGCAAGTGAAACCGGTTAACTTGTTGGTTCCTAGGTCATATTATGTACATAATACAAAACTTGAAAATATATTGCGTACATTGGTAATTTTGAAAGTTCATTGCGTACATTGGTTGTTTTGAAATATTACGTTGCGTATCTTTAGCTTTCACCCTTGTTAAAATGATAGTCTTGATTAACGATCAATCTCCTCGAGTTCATGGAGGCCCTGCAAAATTCGGTCGATGAAAAAATGAGGTCTAAAATAGAAAGTAAATAATTTTCTTAAAAGATAAAATAAGAAGTAAATCGTTTTTGAAGTGCTCGAGTTAGCATTTTCAATGCATCATTTTAAATCAAATACTTGCAAGAACATAAATAGAATATATATATAGAGTTAGGATCAAATAAGCATTACTTAAAATAAGAAGGAATAAGAAGAACTATAACCGCAAATCGAGATGCACCGACCTAAATTAGATACATCCCTATAATCTTAGATGCATTATAACGCACCATAGTGTGTTTTCTAGCTTTTAATCAGATGCATATACGTATATTAGATGCATTTCATGATTTCTCTTATTTTTCGTTTCCCCTGCACGTGCCAAAATCATGAAAATCAATTTGCACCATCTATACATCAAATTAACTTTCGAAACTCAAGATGTTGCATCTATGTGAATAGAAATGCATCTAATGCAAGTCGTTGCATCTCAAATGCGTGGTTTTAGTCACTTCTCACCACTTTTTATTTTAATTTACTTCTCACGGGATCCCTACTATATATATAGAATTTGAAAGCCCTGTGCGACAACACACCTCGCACACCCTTAAATACGGCTTTGCTGATTAAGTAAATTTTAGCTAAATAAATGACTAAAAATCAAGAAGAAAGTACTGTTAAATAAGGATCCCTAACGAGTATGCACTTATCCGGGTCAAATGGCCACACTTGCCACTCAAATAGCTTTTTTCTTGTTCTTCTACTAATCCATTCAATACTTTTAGGCTTTTTGTCTTGAATTACTTCGTTGACGCTTGAAACTTTGACTTTAATCACACGCGTATTTATCTCTTTCCAAATGAAGCACTTAGTTAACCACGTAACCATTGTTAGATGATGAAAACTACATTGATATAATATTTTATTAATGATGTATTTATAAATTAAATAAATAAATTTATAAACCTTAATGGGCCTAAGCCCATAATTATTGCGGACCCACCAACATATTCTATCCTCAAAAAACCACTTGCCACATAATTCTCAAATAATTATAGAGATTTTTTCCTCCATCATGCAAGAATATGTCCCTAAAGTTAATGTGTTAATCACCACTTAATTTTCATCAAGTTTTTTTTTTTCTTTTCTTCCCATAGCCATATTGCACAAAGTATTGTATTTAAGTCAATGCCCCTCTAATCAAGTTCTACATGAATCGATTTGTGAAAAACTAGAAGGAGTGAGAGGATTGAATACTTAACCCTTTTTATGCCTTTTTAAGAAATCTTTTGATTCGATCGTTGATGTGAAATCAATGCAAACAGTATATATCTACAAGCACAATTAACTAATAATCAAATGCGGAAAGTAAAGGAAAGATCAAACAGATCGACACGATGATTTATAGTGGTTCGACACGAAGCTCACTTCCTTTCCCTACTCCACTCCTCGAGTACCCAACTCAAGAGTTCACAAGCACTACATCAACAAGCTCCTTTTCGGCGGAGAAAAACCTTACAACGTCGCTTATTTTCTTTTCCGATACTAAGCTAAATATTGAGTCTTTTCCAAGGCAAGACCAACCTTATTACTCAATGTATTTTAAGGACTAAAATACTAACCAGACTCACTAGGATGTTGTATGAAGATGTCTACCCAAGTTGGTAGATGATGGTGATGTATGATCACACACAAAACATATACAAAGTATAACAACTAAGTATATGATGACACTAAACTAACTATAACACTTTGAAGCTTGAGACTTCTTGTGTTATTCACTTGAATTCAAAGTTGAGATATTTGGATCACTTTGAATGTGTTATAAGTCAAATGGAATGATCAAAGAGTGTTAAATTAAGTTAGAGAATGATAGAATGAAAGTGGTGTGCTTTGAATGGCTTAGGATCATTATATGGAAATGTTTGAGTAGCACACTATTTATACTCTCAGCTTCTGCCCCAAAACCGCCATTCGGCGGATCCGCGGATCCATAAATTGTGGATCTTGCCCGTTATAAAAAACGGATCCGCGGAGCGTATGTTGTGCAGTTTTTTGCCTAGAAAATTATAAAATATTTTGTACTAAAATAAATTGAAAATCAAATCTTTCTAGAATTACCGAAGGAGTTATATTATTATTTTTATTGATTTAAATTATCATGAAAGTAATTTGTAAAATCAAAAGTATATGTATAATGTAAATGAAATAATTTTAAGTATGTTTAAAATTATTTGTTTATGAACTCTTTGATCGCTCGACGTAAGTTATAATCACATTATTCATACCTTAAATGATATACGTCGGAATGTAAACTTACAACTACTTGGTTACGTGGCGTTTTACATCGTATAATTTTATAATTGCCATTATGAAACCTTAAGAGACCATAAAATATAAATAACAATTTTACGCGATATTTGTATTAACAATCACCATTTTTTATGATGGCAAAACATAAACTAATATTTTGTAAAACTTAAGTTTGCAAGTTCTTAAGTTGTGGGAGTTTACTCATTTCTCACTCTTTTCACGAAACAAATAGTGTTGAGTAGCGGAGGAAGTTAAATCAGATGCAAATGTTCCCCTGGTGTAAGTTCCCCCTAGCTTGGGGCACCAAGGAATCGAGCTATGGATTCGTGCTACAAAAAAAAGTCTGCGTACATGCACGAGTATGATAATATCCATGACATCACAATAACGATGTTGAACCAAAAGATAAACAATCACAAATCACAACCACAACATAAGCAAGACACATGAGAACACCGCAAGACATAAGAACACACCAACTAAATAACCTCATGTTATTTAGAAAAACAAGGTAAAATTTGACCATAAGTTCGATCACATACTAAAAATAAGAAAGACAAAATAAGATAGTCCTAATCATACTAGTGGCTTGACAAGCTGACACCTAGTTTGGTGGGTTCATAGGAGGTGCGGGTGGTGCATGGAAATGATGTTGGATGTAAGCAAACATCATGTTGACTCTCCCCAAGCAAGGTGATGTGTTCGCGGTTATGATGACAACACATGCAATGGTAATCATGTAGTTGTCGTTGATACTCGAAGGTCCAAAATCAAATGGACCTCTTGGCGATGGTGGGTGATATGGTGGTTCAACATTTGGTGTGATGTGGAGGAAAAGCAGTTTGTAGGTTCAACCACTCGAAGAATCCCAGTGGGTACTCTTGGGTGTTGTTGAAAGTGGGTAAATGGTCTTGGAGGATGGTTGAGGTGGTAAATTAGATGGTCTTGGAGGACATCTTCTTTGGTATCAAGAAATGGACTTGGAAGTTGAGAGTTCGTAGTAAGGGCTCCAAGTGTAGCAACTTGTTTGTGGAAGGTGTTTTGAGGGCACCAATGTTGATTGGTAAAGGTGAACCCAAGGATGGTGTCTCTTTGGGTGAGTACAAGTGAGAGTTTGAGATGGTTTTGGAATAGGTACTCTTGGAAGATGCATTGGTGGAATTGGTGATTTTTTTGAAGGAGGTGGAGATGGAGTTGAGTCACTAAAGTTATCACTACATGAACTTTCTAAGTTGATGACCTTTGTCTTGCCAAGATTTCCTACTCTTATATATCATAGCGACTTGTCTCTTCTTGTCAATGTTGGAAGAAGACTTGGAAGAGCAAGTCATTTTTGGTGGTGTGAGATGTAGATCTTGAAAATGTGCAAGAAACTTGGGATGAAAGGGTTGGATTATAAAGAGATTAAGGTGAAATGGATTAACCTAAGGTTTTTGAATTATGTGAGTATGTGGTTTTATCCTATAGTTATCTATGAAAATGATGGGAAAGTGCTAAAAGTTAAAAATAAAAATTTGAAATCTGACAAACCACCGACCTTCTTTTACAAGGCGGATCTTCTTTGGTGGATCCGCAGATCCGGCATGGGTTTTCGGGTAAATACTTTTGACCTATGGCGGATCCGTATTTTATCTGAGGCGGATCCACATTTTATGGATCCACAGATCCGCCAAGTACATGAATTTGGACAAATGTTTGTAATATGTAATAGTCCAAAACTACTATCCTAGCCATCCTAAGTGTGTTCTTACGCATTTAGTGATCTCATAAACACATAATATCATGAAAATATCACACAAGGACATAAATAAAGATCCTAACATGCCATAGTCATTATAGTTAAATCCTACCGTTAACATTCGAATACGGTCATGACAAATCGAGATAGATAATCCTAATATTGTCTTTATCCTTCACCATAAGGATAATCTTAGTCATTCTCATGACATTAGCATGTCTTAATACCTTTAGGGGTGTTTGGTTCGCGTAATCCTCCGTAATTGGATGTAATTGTAATTTGATTACATTACGTTAGTCGCTTTAGTTCACAGAATGGAGGAATGTAATTGATTACATTACGTAGTCATTTGGTTTGCGTTGTAATTGTAATTGGTCATTCCAATTACATCCAAGGAGGAATTGATTACATAGGATGTTGGATGGAAAGTTTTGAATTACGTTGTAATTGAACTTTATATTTATTATTATTATTATTATTATTATTATTATTATTATTATTATATAAATACTCAAATAATAAAATTTATATAATAATAAAAGTAATAGTAATAATAATTATTATTATAATTATAATTATAATAATTTTATATATTTATTTACTTTAATAATAATAATTAAACTAATAAATAATAATAATAATAATAATAATAATAATAATAAATTAATAATAATAATAATTAATAATATTAAAATAATTATAATAAAAAAAAATAAAAATAAAAATAAAAAAAATAATAATAATAATATAATAAAATAATAATAATAATAATAATAATAAATATAAAATAATAAAATATAATATTAATAATAATAAAATAATAATAATAATAAATGATAATTAATAATTAATAATAATAATATTAAAATTATAATAATAATAATAATAATAATTAATAATATTAAAATAATTATAATAAAAATAATAATAATAAAATAAAATAAAATAATAATAATAATATAATAATAATAATAATTATTATTATTATTATAAAATAATAAAATATAATATTAATAATAATAATAAATGATAATTAATAATTAATATTAATAATATTAAAATAAATAATAATAATAATATTATTATTATTTTATTATTATTATTATCATTATTATTATTTATTATTTATTATTACTATTATATTAATTAACAATAATAATTAATATAATAGTAATAATAAATAATAAATAATAAATAATAATAATAATAATAATAATAATAATAATAATAATAATGTATTATTATTATTTTATTATTTATTTTAATATTATTATTATTAATTATTAATTATCATTTTTTATTATTATTATGCTTATTATTATTATTATTATTATTATTATTTTATTATTATAATAATAATTATTATTATATTATTATTATTTTATTTTATTATTAATATTATATTATTATTATTATTATTATTATTATTATTATTTTATTATATTTTATTATTAATATTCTTTATTATTATTATTATTATTATTATTATTATTAATATTATTTTTATTTTAATATTATTATTATTACTATTATTATATTATTATTTTATTATTATTATTATATTAACTTTTTAAGTTTTGTAAAAAATTGAATTACATTCGTTATGAGTCAACCAAACACATTAAGCAGATTTCATCAATTATAATTACAATACATTACAATTACAACACATTCCAATTCTTTAAATTACAATTACATCAAATTACAATTCCTTCCAAAGATTACAATTCCTTCAAAACGTTCTCGTGAACCAAACGCCTTTAAGGAGATTTCAATGATGACCTCTGTGTCTGAATCAACTTTATGTGGAGAACACTTCGAGTAAATGAGAGTAGAACAGGTGTTTTTGTTCAATGGAGCCATGTTTGAATAAACCATTAGGTATGAGGATTTTTGAAGTCGAGGATAAATGGTCATGACATAACGATAGAGACGAGTTAGCAACATGCCATATGGGAGAAGTTTATCCTTGTGGCCTTTGATATTTACCATTCTTCTTGCAACAAAATATGCAAGATTGTATAGTTTTCAGTGATGAGAAAATATAACATGTGACCATAGGCGGCTGAAAATTGGTTTTGACTAGTAGACTGACAAAAAACATTTTCTCGAACTATTTCTGCCCACTTAAGTGATTCAGGACGCAACTCACTGAGTGAAATCTTGTTCATACTTGGGTTGCTTTAGGAGATTGATGGATTTTGGATGAACTCGATTATTTCATCTGAGGAAGGAACATATGTGCTATATGGTCTTGTGGTTTCTTGGGTTTTCAAGAGTGAATTAAGCGACCATTTCTTAGTGTATGCACATTGTATAGAGTTCGGGATTCTAAGAATTTTGGCAAATAGGTCGAGAGATATGGTGATGGGATGCTCTTTGATCCAGAATTTTATTGAGAAGGTTTGATTGTCCAATCGTATGAGATGAAGTTGGCTATAGAATTCTAAAACAAAGCGGGCACAAATTTGTTCATTGAGTAAGCAGTCAAAGCCTATGGTTTTAAACATTTTGGTGATGTATTCATTTTCGAGAAAGAAAGAATCTATGATTCTTCCCTCAGGAATGTAGCTCTTTTCAAGGTCTTGATAGAAAGTCTTAGATAGGGAGGAGTTGTTGGTTCAAGAGAGATACTAGGGGCGTAGATATACGTTTCTTCGAAATCATAGTGAAACATGTGAAGCATTTTTGCACCTATAAGGTAAAATAAGTTTTAATCCTTAGTGTAATGAAAGTTGTTATGAAGCTAAGACTCACTTCTAGTGTGTGCATATATGCAAACTATGTAAAGACACGATTATCTCGACTCAATTTTGAAAAATAATTATATAATATTACTACTAATTAGATTTTGAAATAATCCAAAGTTTTTCTTCTAGGTTTACTATTACTCATATGAATTTTCCAGATATAAATATCAATTATGTACATTCTTCAACATCATAGAGATCAACGTGTATGATTAAAAACGTTTTTAGCTTGTATTAACAATGCAATTAAAATAAGGAAAATGACACAAATAAACCGCAGCTACCGATGCATATCACTTTATAGACCACTTTTATTTTAAATTTGAAAATAGACCGAGGGCAACCACTGTCATTGGTAACTCAACCACATTATGACAAGTGTCCCGTATGTGAGGTATTGTTTTTGGCAACCAAAAGTCATTGAGCAACCGTATAATTTTAAAAAAGGTTCTGTCGTCATTTTATGTTAGACAAAAAGTACACATTTGAATAGTAAAAGTACAGTATCCATTAATTAAGAGAGTTCAAAATCCAAAAGTCACTGACCAATAAAGCATCCATAGTTATCGGTATTCTCTGTTTTTGCTTCTCGTAGTACTATTTCTTCGTCAGCCACCTTTCTTCCTTGTAACGTCAGTTATGTCACAATCTTTAAAGGTACAGTGTTGATTGCAAAACCACATTCGATTCATCAAGTTTTAAAAAAATGTTCCCAAATATGGTACGTAAATATTCTTCTCGTTCTTTATTACATATGATTATTTCCAATTGGTTTTGTGCTATAATAAATCGTTTTGTTATTCGATGAATACCTATGTTAGATAGGTGTTAATTCCATTTTATAATCCATTGCTCTTTTTATGTGTATCTTAGATGTGCGTTAGTTATGTATGTAACATTACTTGATTTATTAAAAATTTAGTGCCGTTTGTAGACTTATAAGGAGTGGTTTATATGCATCATCTATGCAATTGTTTACGACGTTGGTATAGATTCCTTTATGGCCTGAATTATTTTTGGTTTTGTTGACTCTTTTTAGGACTACGACTAAGTTAATCATTACCGCCATCTTGATCGCTTTCGTAATTATGTAGGGTAAAATACATACATTAGTTTACCGCTTTTCTCTGACTTGTTTGAGGCTTCTTCCGCTTTGCCCTTTCCTTTTCTCGTAGCAATTTCTTTAGCATTTACTTCCATATGTAATCTTTTAGCAATTTTTTCATCAAAAGCTATCTCGATCCTCATACTTTGAAACACCAAAGTTGGATCTCGCAATCCCTTTACCCTTTCCAATATCGGTTTGAGTAACTACATCTTTCTACACTGTTCACCAATGTTTAGAGTCTTAGCAATATGTATAGGTGCAGGGATAGGGTGAGATTGCTTTGGTTGACCAATTGTACTGCAATCTCATTGTCGACCTTTTTTGGTTTTGGTGTTGGTGTTATTGATGTGGCTATAATTGTAGCAATGGTTGCCTATGCGGTGGAAATGTCACGAATCGCGGATACTTGTGTAATAATAGCGTGGTGGTTACTCCAATACTAGCGATGGATGCAACAATCTGGAAGTGGTTGCTCGCCCCTTCATTCTCATTTTCTTCAATCTGTAGCCTTCAAAGAATCATCTTGACTCTTGAGGTTTGGAAATTTTATGTTTCCTAGTGAATAATATCAATAACTAATGGAATTTTGAGTTTATTTATGTTTTCACAAATGATATCATAAAATCATAACATAAAATTTGATGCAGTAATCTAGTGCCTTGTTAATTAGATAAATACTTATTACCTTACATACCTAATCAGTCCAAAATAACACATTCTTAAACATATACAAAACACATTCACAATCCTAAAATCATCGACATCACCGCAACTTCTTTAGTCATTGATAAGATTTTGGCACATTCAACCATCTCTTGATACTTAACTTTGACAACAACATTATGATCTTTCAAATTCTTAAAACTGGTTTGCATCTCTTCATTCTTCGCTTCAGCCTCAGCATTATAATCTTTGTAAATCTTAAAATCAGTTATCGCCTCTTCACATGTTGCTTCCAAATTAGCATTATCATCTTGGATCCTCTTGAAACGCGCTTTCATATCTTCATACACACATTCATACTCTGGAAGTTGTTCAATCATATTCTTCCTCTTATCAATCAGCTCTTGTTTCTCTCTAAAATTTCCTTCTATTGGGAAAGTCTTTCCCGACTCACAAGAAATTACCATTCTCTTGAAACGGTCTATCATGTCTTTAAATAAAGAATCGTGCAAATTAGTACAATTCGGAGTGCATGTACCATCTTGACACAAAGAACACGCCATTTCGTAAATGATTGTGATGATTGATAATCTAATTGATCTAAATGTCAATTTACTAAAAATCACGATAGAAGTGAAAGGTAAATTTCACAAATGAAAAGGTGTTTTAGTTTTGTGTAGACAATTTGTATTATTTATTGACAATTTGAATTGGTGTATAGTGTGAATAATCCAAACTAACTGTAATAATTGGTGTCTGCATTTTACTTTTTTTGACTTTTTTTGTGAACTCTAGGTCTCTAGCATTTGGCTATTTTGTTTTCACTTTTCACCGTTTCTTGGTAAGGATGTCGATTGCTTTTTGGGAAATGGTTTTTATTTTTAAATCAAATTAATAATCTTCAACTATCAACATCCACATTTCTCGAGCATTACCAATGCATCAAGTCATAAAAGACTTGATGCATTGAACACAATTAAATGGTTGAGGTAAAAGCTTTTGCAAAACCAACTACTCCACTACAAAAGCATTTGCATATTTAATGTTGGGTGAAAATGAAATTTTATAAATACAAAAGCTTTTTACAATAGCTTCAAACACTTGAAGTCTTCACTAATGTTTTTGTAAAAGTCTTCTTCAAAGTTATTGCCACAATGGAACAAGTCATTTGAATGTCTTATTAGAATAGTAAAAAGTCTTTCACCAAGTTGCCATTGGGATGCTTACACTTTCATCGAAGAATCCAAATAAAAAATCGTTATCCTTTTCTTCTTTTTATAAACAAATCCGTGTTTCTTGTACTCCCGTATGTACTTTGTTGCCTTATTCGTTCATATATTTATAGAGTACATGAATATAAATAATCGTGCGACTTTATATTTTATATTCTATTATTAAATATTTATTTAATTAAAATTTATTGAAATTGTTATTAGGTTTTATGTTTTATAGGACATGGCGGAAACCAAAGAAGTCATATTTAAAGTGCACCACAACGAAATTTGAATTTCACCCACTCCGCTATGTAGGCGGTCTCTCTTGCGATGTCCGGTGTTTTAGCTCCACGAGGTTGCATTTACTAGGGTGCTTGATCATGTTTTGAATGATATTGGAGGGAAAATGGGCTTTATTTTATGTTGCACCAAATAAGGCACTAGAAGATGGTTTAACATTGTTGCACACGACAATGACGTTCGATGAATGTATGACCTTGCGATGAGAATGGATCCATGGACGTCTACATTGTGCACGACTTACTGTGCTTTGTCACAATTTTATTTCAAAAACATGGTATGGCGGGAAGAGGATCGGCATGCGGTGTAGTAGTGCAACACCTTTCAAAAGAAGGAAGTTAACAAAGCGTGTTTCTATCACGGCGAAAGAGGGTTCGAGATCATAGAAAAAAGGGCTAGTGCACAAGGAATGGTTCCACCTGTTATGAATGTTTGTTCTTGTAAAAAATAATTATGAGTTTATGCTGCCAACCATGCGATAGTGCTTATATGCCAATCTTAGTGATGTTAGGTTTATGCTGTTAAGTGTATCCTTTATGATCATATGGTTAAGAATTATGGTTTCCCGATCGTACAACAAGTATTGCCCAATGATGCCATTTAGTTGCCCAGATTGCAAATTGGAAGGTGGAAATTGGCCAATAACTTTAACTTGATTGTCAGAATTTTCAACAACAACAACAATACCCAATCCCGCCGAGGCGGGTATGGGGAGGTAGAATATAGATGGTGCCTACCTACCCTGTGGATAAACACAGGGGTAAGGAGACTGCTTCAATGAGACCTCCGGCTAGTGCGCGTGCGGGTAATAAAGAAGAGAGAGAGAGCAAAAGGCGTGACAAACAAAAGGCGGACCAACAGGCAAAAAAAAAAAAAAAAAAAAATCACACAAAGAAACCACAAATAAAAAAACCAACCCTAAGGGCAAAAGGCATCCTAAGTGTAAAACCAAAAGCAAAGAAAAGGCGGGTAAACCTAAGGGAGCAAAACAAAGGAAGACGAAACCTAAAGCGAAGGCAAATGGCAACCTAAGGGGCAACAAAGGGCAAAAGCAAACACGCAAGGGGCCTAAGCTAAGGCAAAAAAAAAAAAAAAAAAAAGGCAAAAGCAAACACGCAGGGCCTAAGCTAAGGAAAAAAAAAAAAAAAAAAAAAAAAAAACAACACTATCCCGAACTATTCGCAAATCCTAATTCTATCTCTCCACAAATTCCTATACGAGGTCATGTCCTCGGACAAGAGCGACTCCTTCATGTCAAGCTTAAGTCTATCCTCCCACTTGAGATTGGGTCTACCCTCCTTCTCACACCATCAACTACTAGCGATTCGACTCTTCTTACAGCGCTACGATTGGGCCTCCTCACGACATGGCCGAACCACCTCAGCCTTCCTCTCATCATCTCGATAATATTCCCGACCTCAAGTTTTGCTCAAAACACCGTTCGGGATCATGTCAACAAGGTTTTCCCACAAGTCCATCTTAACATCCTCAATTCCGCCACCTCTACTGTTAGCATGCGCCTTGGAGATGGGCCAACACTGGACCATACAAGACATTGCGGTCTAATCGCCACCTTGTAAAATTTTCCCTTTAACTTACAAGGATGTTCCTATCACAAAGGACTCTAGACGCCGCCCTCCATCTTGCCCATCCAGCTCGAATCCGATGGGTCACGTCCTCGTCTATCCTCCCGGATTTGTGGATCATAGATCCTAGATATCTAAAAGACTCTTTAGGTGGTAGAATCTGGTCCCCGATACGGATATCCAAATCTTCCTGGTGTTCTGATTCGATCCTCCCAAACTCACATCTCAGATATTCAGTCTTCTCTCTGCTGACCCGAAGACCCTTATCTTCAAGTGCTTCCCTCCATTGCTCCAGTCTGATGTTTAACCCTTCCGCCGAGTCTGCCACCAGAACAATGTCATCCGCGAAGATCATGCTCCACGGGATGCCCTCTTGAATCCCTTTAGATAACTCATCCAAGATCACAGCGAATAGGTAAGGACTAATGGCAGATCCTTGGTGGAGCCCAACTTCCACAGGAAAGAACTCTGAGATCCCCACTGTCGATCGTACGCGGGTCTTAGCCCCTTCGTACATATCCTTAATGACTCTCATATCTCCTTGGTGTTCCCTTATCAATAAGAGATCTCGGATCGGCTCGTGGGACACTATCATATGCCTTTTCAAGGTCAAGGAACGCCATATGCAGGTTCTTTTGTCTTTCTTGGTACTTCTCCATGAGACTTCTGAGGAGGTGGATAGCCTCGGTCGATGACCTTCCTGGCATAAAACCAAATTGGTTCTCAGACACCCTTGTCTCCCTTCTCAACCTTCTCTCAATAACTCTCTCCCAAAGCTTCATGGTGTGGCTAAGGAGCTTAATGCCCCTATAATTGCTACACACTTGCACATCTCCCTTGTTCTTGTAGATGGGGATGACTTCACCGAGTCTCCATTAAGTCGGGCATCTTAGCACCGAGAAGATCTTGTTGAAAAGGCAAGTCACCAAGATAGTCCTCATCTCCCAAACACCTCCATGCTTCAATGGGGATTTGGTGCAGCCCTACTCGCTTTGTTTCTTCCCATCTTACGTAGTGCAAACTTCACTTTAGGTTGTCTAATCCTCGGTAGAAGCACTCGTCACCGGCTAGGGTTATCTTCATCCCTGCTTCCTACCGAATTCCCTACATTGAAAAGAGCGGAAAATACTCTCCCATCTACTCTTAATATCTTCTTCATTCACTATGGTCCGCCCGCCTTCGTCCTTGATATATTTAACGCCCTAAATCCTCCTTCTTCTCTCCGAGCTTTTGCAATCCCGAATATATCTTGAGCCCCTCTTGGAATCCAACTTCTACAAATCTTCGTACGCCTTGTCTTTAGCTTGAGCTACCACCTTCTTTGCCTCTCTTTTGTGCTTTTATACCTCGTATCATGGTGGTAATGTCGACTTGGTTGTCCTCTCGGCACAAAGAAGTTCTCTCGAAACTAGAATGTTTCATTGCTACTTTGGCTTACACCTCCTCACTAAACCACCAAGATTCTCTTCTGTGTTTCAGGGACCTTGCAGCCCCGCAAGTCACACCAAGTGAGTCCTTTGCCGCGTCTTTGATGATGTCGGCAAGTGTGTTCCACATCTGGTCCGCGTCTGATGCAGTCATGTCCTCCAACCGAGAGGCAAGTCCCTCTGTGACCTTCCCTCTAAACGACTCTGCCGCCTGACCGTTAAGGTTCTTCCAAAGAATCCTCGGTAATCCTGTCGATGCTCTCCTTTGAAGTTGCTTCTCGAAAAAAACATCCAGTGCTAGCAATTTGTGTTGGGATGAGCATGCCTCGCCTGGGAAAACCCTGCAGTCCCTACATGCTCTAAAATCCCTTCTTCGCACCAACAGATAGTCAATCTGGGTGTTGTTACCCCCACTCTGGAAGGTGATCAAGTGGAGATCCCTTTTCACGAAAAGGAGTTTGCTACTACCAAGTCGTGAGTCGGCGAACTCTAAAATCGATCGGCCTTCGTCATTCCTAACTCCAAAGCCAAAACCTCCGTGAACCCCTGCGTATCCATCTGATGCTGCTCCTATATGGCCGTTCAAGTCCCCTCCTATAAACAAACATTGTTCCGGCTGGCACTCCCTCACTAGCTCGTCGAGGGAGTCCCATAAACTCTTCTTCTCTGCTTCACTCCGACCCACCTGTGGTGCGTATGCGCTGATTACGTTAACAGTCTTTCCATCAATAACCAACGTGATCGCCATGATCCTATCGCTCCTCCGGATTACTTGCACCACATTATCCTTGAGCCCCGCCTTCAAGATAACTCCAACTCCGTTTCTCGCTGATCTAGAGCCCGAATACCAAAGTTTGTATCCGTTTCCCTCCCTCCTCCGGATTGTCAGAATTTTCTTGTGTATATACTAGATGACGATAACGGTTGTGTTTGCTCATTAGAATAGCACAATTGGGGATAAATACGCCCAAAAATACTAACAACTGCTAGAAGAGTTAAAACAGTTGTTTTGAAAGTACAAATTAATTTTGAATAAATTGGGGATAAAAAACCACAACATGGTTGCGTTTTTGGAAAAACCGAAGGAGGCTACATGGTTTGAACAAAATCTCAATTATATGCATATGTTAATACGCAACCACTGCTAGTGTCGCTCAAACCACAGCTAGCGTCGACACAAATATCAACTTTGTTTCTGTTTTCCAAATGACTAGTTGAAGTTCAAATTTTAAAAGTGAAATTTAAAGCGCGGATATGAATGATTTACTTCAGTTTGTCAAACGTGCTTAAGCAACATTTTCAAAACCAACAACATATGTACAGACATAGCAAACTTTCGGTACAAAAAAGGATGATAATAAACCGATAAATTCAAACGGTTTGTAATTACGGATAAGTCTTATCCAAATACCAAAAAAGGAGAGAAAATCTGCAAGTAAATATTCACGTTCCTTCCCTAGAAATTTTATGACAAATCCGGCGGGAAAATAGATGCCGAGGAGCCTAGGCACGTGCCTACCCACAAAAGCGAATTGGAAATTATTATACGCGTGCAAAACGGTAAAATCCTCGCTTTAAATACGCGCGTAAATAAAGGAAAGCACATAAAAACAACCATTCCTCCACCAACAAAAACCACAAAGGGAAGTTGAAAATGTTAACCCGTTGCCCAAGCACCGTCTGCTCCAAAAGCCCATACATAGCCTAAACCTTTACCCCAAAACTAAAACATAAGCGCAAGCGATTCTTTGCCACAACCGAAACATGTTCTTAAATGACTACTAAAAACAATTTTTCATCCTCTGTTGATTGCAACCCGGCCCCGAAGCAAGTGTCGCTCTACTAATCACGCATATCGGGTTGGATAGATGGTTTAAAGGTAAAATAGCGAGCTTACGTACATCAGGATTAATTTTAGAGCAAACCACATAAATAATTAGTAAACAAAATCCCATGCTATCGTGTAGGGATGATTGGTGTATTTTGTGACGCTTTTCTCCTCACTCCAATTCAAACCTATCACGTCGTGTGGATGTATTTTTTCGAATTATACGTGGTTCTACCATTGCTCTAAAATAAAATCTGCATGGATTGGAAAAGCAACCCCACTAAAAGCTCTTCTAGTACCGCGCATAGGGCGGATTTACACGGAAACCCGTTGAAAGCCTATCAAACTTCTCGAGGAATCCCATATGAAAATACGGCCTACCACGAGAACCAAATGACGGAAAATCCTTCAAGAAAATGATAGCAAACATGAACGAATCCACAATCACAATTAAGTCGCGTACCACTGCTAATGTTGTTTTTCACTGCTAGTATCATTGTGTCGGTTTAATATGTAACATTCTATAATTTCTTGGGAAGGATGTTTTGTATTAGATAAGTATGCTAAGTATTATTATCTTGTATATTGTAAAGGACTCATTAGCTTATAAAAGGAGGTCCAGGCTCGAGTTTGATATAACTTTTCGGCATATTTAGAGTCGATACACTTCAAGGTTGTAATCGCTAATACTATTCGAGTATTCGTATTAATATTTATCCGGTGTTTTATAGACCATAAGTTATTGTAAAACGTCAACATCTTCACTTTGACGTAAGCACATAACGCTTGAGTTATTAGATGTGTAGAGTGAGTTGATTATTTTGAGGTTTATGCCACTTTTCTAAGCGTAAAAAATGGTGTCGTGTCTAGATAGTAGATGATGATAACAGTTGCGTTCTTTGATTATAATAGCACATTTTGGGATAACTACGTCCAAAAATACTAACAACTGCTACAAGAGTAAAACAGTTGTTTAGAAAGACAGATTAATTTGGATTCAATTGGGGATAAGAAATAATTATAGTTACAACTGCTAGGGCAAAACATAGTTTAGACCCACACACATCATAATTCGCAACACCTAACAATCTGTTGCAATCAATTTCGAAATAAACATCAATGGTGCCCAACTCTTCTGCTGCAACTCACAACATGGTTGCGTTTTTGGAAAAACCAAAGGAGGCTACATGGTTTGAACAAATTCTTAATTATATGCATATGTTAATACACAACCACTACTACAGTTTAACAAACCACTGATAGTGTCGCTCAAACCACCGCTAGCGTCGACGCAAATATCAACTTTGTTTCTGATTTTCTGAATCGGTTATAATAAAAAAAAAGTCCCTGAAGTACAATGTGGTTTTTTGCGAATTAAAAGGTTGACTAGTTGAAGTTCAAATTTTAAAAGTTAAATTTAAAGCGTCGATATGAATGATTTATTTCAGTTTGTCAAGCGTGCATAAGCAACATTTCCAAAACCAACAACATTTGTGAAGCTACATTTTCCAAAAAAAAGTATATAGAGACATAGCAAACTTCGATACAAAAGGATAATAAACCGATAAATTCAAGCGGTTTGTAATTACGGATAAGGCTTATCCAAATACCAAAAAAGGTGAACAAATCGCAAGCAAAATATTCACGTTCCTTCCTAGAAATTTTGGGGCAAATCCAAGGGAAAAATAGAAGAGTAGGAGCCTAGGGCGTGCACGCCCAAAAACAATAATTGGAAATTATTATACCGCGTGCAAACAATTAAAATCATTAAACTTTAAATACGCGCGGTAAATAAAGGAAAGCACAAAAAAAAAAACAACCATTCCTCCACCAACAAAACCACAAAGAGAAGTTGAAAATGTTAACCTGCTTGCCAAGCACCGTCGGTTCCAAAAAGCCCATACATAGCCTAAACCTTTACCCCCAAAACAAAAAAATAAAGCGCAGCGATTCTTGCCACAACCGAAACAAGTTCTTAAATGACTACTAAAAACAATTAGTCTTTTAAAAATGACGAGAATGACGACTAATAACACATCCCGACCATTCACAACATTCCTTCACCCAAAACCCATGTCCTTTGAAGTTTGTGGAAGCATGCCTGCACCATATGGCGTACAAAGGTGGGAGTTTAAACGATTAGACTCTCATTAGCCATTTGAGATGTTCAAATTTTAGCCGATTACTTAACCTCGTTCTACCCGAGCGGAAGAAGGAAGTATATCATGGGTATTGGGTCGAGCGGTGATAGAATATGCAAAGAGAGGCTTAAAATTATGGTGCGTAGTCCTCTGTTGATTGGTGCCGGTTCCGAAGCAAGTGTCGTCTACCAATCTGGCGATCGGGTTGGATAGGCGAGGTCAAGGTAAAATGACGAGCTTGCGGGCGCCAGGATAAAATAAAGAGCAAACCACTCGCTAATGTATTTTTCACCGCTAGTATGATTGTGTCGGTTTAGTATGTAACATTCTTGAATTTCTTGGGTAGGATGTTTTGTATTAGATAAGTATGCTAAGTATAATTATCCTGTTTATTGTAAAGGACTCCTTAACTATAAAAGGAGGTCCAGGCTAGAGTCGATACACTCCAAGGTTCTACTCGCTAATACTATTCAGTGTATTCGTGTATTAATAATATTTGTAGGTCTTTTATAGACCATAACTTATTGGTATGAATTTAATTTATTAACATTAATATTTTTTTCAAACATACTATTCAAGTGAACACTGATGAAACGAAAATGTCGATGTATTGTAACTAGTTAGATTAAAAAAATGTTACATTATTTTTGTTAGGTCACGGATTTTAAAATACCACAAAATTGTTATAAAGAGCAACACAATTGGTTGCTCTAATTGGTTGATTATATGTGTAGAGTGAGTTTATCATCGGTTTGACGTAAGCACATAACGCTCATGTTATTAGATGTAGAGTGAGTTGATTATTTTGAGGTTTATGCGACTTTTCTAAACGTCAAAAATGGTACAATGCTTTTATGCTTGATTACTTAAATTAAATATCGTAATTATAAAATGAATTGGTTGCTAAATTACAAATCGCTAGTTAATTTTACTAGTGCTAATTATAATCGACTCTTCGCTAGTAAACCGAATAGGTTGTATACTTACAACCGCTAGTATTATACGCACAACTACTAGTTATTATAACAACGCTAGTGATAGAAGTTGCCCTACGTTCAATGCTTGGTTGCCAAATTGATATTTGGAAACAATCGCTAGTTAGCGAGATGAAATAAAAATGGATAATGGCAATGATCAAATACTCAATACTTTGACATACAACGTTTCATACGTAAGACAACCTACAACATATTACGATTACTACATAAACCCTTGATAAACAGACACACCAAACTTTGTGTACACAAATTTAATTGACGTAGGTATTCAAACCATACATAAAACTACAACCACGGTAACAATTTTACAACGGCTCGTGATGGAAGATCGGGAGTTTCAACGACTTCCTTGCGAACTCCCAATTCGTCTTGATATTATCATAACCATCGTCCATCAAATCGGCGGCCCTTGATATACATTTTCTTTAACGACGTGGAACAAGCAAGTATAAACTTTATTATGTGTAATTCATTACGTGATCTAGGAAAGGATCGAAAAATCACCGTCGAATCGCCCATGACCGAATGTGGTTGTGTCTAAATCAAATGAAGGTTGTTCCAAAGGTAAAACACTAAGCGTGTGCGACTGGAAAATCAAATAGTATTGAGATAGAAAACATGGTAGTTTACGGATGTTTATTGGATACGTATGAAATAGAGTAATAAAGTATTACACTTACTCGGTTTCCAGCTTTTTCAAGTTTGGAGATCCATGAATCATTTGGACGATGAGTGACACAATGATGATCGCCAAAATCAACTCCTTTTAGATTCATTAACGAGGGATACAAACGGCAAACGGACATTCATCCCGGAATTACCATCACGCATCAACTACAACAATCGAGTTTTGGGTTAGTTTCAAAGATTAAATGTCGTTCTGATTACACATATATTTAACATTGTAAAATTAGAAGTGTAAATCTCAAAACGGTCTTACCGTGCAATAGTCAAAATCTAATGTAAGGGTCTCAAGAGATGGAAGTCTTGTCAGGTGAAAGATATTGGATGCTATGATTGTCGTGACAGCATTCGAAATACCGAATGACAAATGTAATTTCTTCAAATTCCTAAGACATGCAAGATTCCATAGTTTCATCCCGTTTGTACTCTCAACATCCAATCTAAGAGACTCGAGTAAGGGACAACTAGCAACTAAATCCCAAACTGTATTAGTAAGAAATTTGACTAAACACAATTCTAAGCTCAATAAATTTGAAAAACTAGTGAAAAACACCAAACTAGAAAAATCACAACAATGAATTTCAAGGTGTTTTAATTCAATACACCCGTAAAGTTCGGTTGGCAATGTAATTGGTTGTCCATACCAGTTTCTAACTGTCAGCTCCTCAATTCCTTGCAGTGCCAAAAACATAAGCCAATCACGAATCTCTTCATAATTCAAGTCTTCCATTCCAGACAACGGTTTGGGATCTACAAAGAAGACAAACTTTTTATGGGACCCGTGGTGATTTAAAAGTCTAGTAACATGGCTCCCATCAAACTTATATGTTAAATAATAAAAGAAATCCTCATCAATTATGACTTCGGTGAGCAAGGTCCACTTAAACCTCCCATTTGTAGATAAAATAGAGGTTCTCACCGCTTCTGTTATTGGAAACCAGTTCAAAACGTTACCGATCACTGTATCTGGCATGTTGCTAATATAATCTCTCATTTTCATTTTAACATTAGCTCGAAACGACATGGTTTTCAAGGAAATTTTTTTGGTTTTTTTAATTGTCGGCAGGAGGCTTTGGATGAGGGTTGTTGATTTGCAATTGATGGTCAGAACGAGGGTGTGTTATGATCATTATATGTGGTTGTTGGGTTGGTTCATTAATTCGCGCGCCCAAGATACAAGCTTTTCAAATTTGGTCCGTAAATTATGGCCAAAACCCAATTTATTGCCCCTAACTTGGCTAACTGGAATTCCTGCTACCCTAAACTTTTAAGGGCGCGGGAAGGTACCCTGAACTTGGAAAATGGGTCATTTTACAACCATCCGTTTACTTATCTAGGTCATGTGAAGTTAAATATTTGATGGGCCCAATAAAACCTATTAGTCTTCTACATTAAAAGTCAAATATCCAAAGAAAACAAAACGTCGCCTCCTTTAATGTTGATCCTGTGATACTTTGAATAGAATATTTTTAGATTTTGTTGTGAAAAATTTGTGAAAGGTGAGTTTTAGTAGATTATTTATTCTCTATTGTTGTTGTTTGCTTTTTAATTATATCCAACTACATTAATACCAACAGTACACGTTATGGTTTATTAGGGCCATTGTTAATGATTGTAAAGTGAGGATAAATTGTTATTCTGTCAAACGAGATTATTTATTGATGTATTATATTGGTTTACCATTATGCAGGCATGCATCATGAATGATAATGAAGATGGAGGGTACGAGGAACATGACGTAGATGAAGATGATTTTGAAGAAAATAGTGAACATGAACTTGATGCAATGACATAGACTCTTGATCCCAATCAAGATGAAGAGATGGCTCTTGGTATAGAAGTAGTAAGAAAGCACTACAGGATCTTGCAACATGCAAGAGAACCTACTAATCAAGATGAAGAGATGGCTCTTATTATGTTTGTTCTGGGATACATGTTTGGCTTATTTAATATTTCAGTTTAATGAGTCTGCAAACTAAGTTCAAAGTTAGGTATGTATTTAAATGATACAAAAAATGAAATAACTACGTAAAAATTGAAAACATTGAATCATGAAAGCAACGCCAAACATTGAAAATGAATTGGTTGTATACTTACGACTGCTAGTTATTTTTACTACCGCTATAGTTAATTTTACTACCGCTAGTAAAACTGAAGTGGTTGTAGACTTACAACTGCTAGTCATTTTTACTACCGCTATAATTATTTTTACTACCGCTAGTAAAACTGAATTGGTTGTATACTTACAACTTCCAGTATACAGGTTACTACTGCTAGCTATTTTAACCACTGCTTGTGATAGAACACATCAACGAAATGATGCCACCGTCGTTAATACTGTTGTGTACGGCCGTGTTTGTGCTGCTCGTGTGTAGGTGCTGCTGATACCATTCTAGTTCCCTTGTGTAGGTGTTGGTCTTACTATTATGGGCCTGAATAGAGACATATTGGTTTAGTGCTGCTAGTATTAAACTTACAACTGCTAGTTAAATTATACTAGTGTTGAATGGTAAATCTGTTAAGTTCAAGTGTGCATAGTCACTAGTTGGTAGTTATTAGTTGATTGTAGAATACGAATTGTAACAACTAGAAGGACTCCTTGGTTTATAAAATTAGTCAATAAGGAAAAGAAGTTGCCCTACGTGAGAGCAGCTTAGTTGCCACATTGTTTATTGAAAACAACTGCTAGTTCCCAGTTAAACAAAGATGTAAAATGGGATTAAAGAACATAGGAAATAGTAAATACGTTAACATACAACGTTTCATACGAGACAACCTACTACATATTACGATTACTACATAATTATGAGTTTAATGGTTACATAATATATAACCACTTGATTTATAAAATTCGGCAAGTCTGCAGAAAAGCTAACCACTCCATGCTTCCTTCACATACGGACATCGTACTAAAACCACAAAGCTTCATTCCCATTAAGCATGATCCCTAACTTCTCCGAACAAACTGTTGAACATGAATATAATGGTGTAAGTTAAAATAAAACATTAATAGAATGGTAAGTTAAAAATAAAACATACTATAAACAAAGATGGTCTGGCCGATTTAACAAAAGAAGAGATTCTTTGTATGGGGTGACGTAGAAAGATCCCGCATCTCCTAACATTCCCATGCAGACAAATAATTCAAGTTCTTTGTTGTACACAAATACCGACTGACCCAAATGATTGGCGCTGTATGCTTCCACTATTGGAGCTTGATCCTTTGTAAACCCAAGAAAATGAACCGAATATAGGGTAGGGATGGCGAATAGGCTTCTAAATGATGTTATGGAAGAACCATTGACATCCAACAACCATCCACAAAACAATGGAATATCTTCACCAATGATCGTCCCAGAAATCACTAGAGAGGCTCCAAGATCGAAAACATTAAATGGAACTGGGAGTTCATTTTTTAAAATATGTGGTAGGTCTATAACTTTAAATTGGTTTGTTACAAAATCAAAAGAAATCAACATATAAATCTTATAAATAACACAGTCCTCATTAGTTAACTTTTCACTCCCTGTCCAATAGATAAAATGACCCACAAGTGCCTGAGTTTTACATTTTAATTTGATTGTTTCACGAGGGGGGTGGAAAATTTCAAGGCGTGTCCACCGTAAAGAGTTCAAAGAAAAGATGCACACATACCGAAACCACTTTCTAAAACAGGATAGAGACCTTCACGATCGTCGGGTCAAGAGTGTCCGGACGGACGGCAAAACCAAAACAAATCTTTTGACGTTCGATTTGATGCGTAAACCGGGACAACATCGCAAGTGATTTTTGATTGTCGGGTTCCAAATAATAGTCATTAGATTAGAACCATAGACAAAACACCAAAGACCATTAGAATTGCCAACTATAATCATAGATGAAAGCATTAAATCAGATATTAAGTGGCGCAGAATTAGTCGTTCATCTAAAGCTAACACAAAACCTTGGTCACCCATATCGAATGTTAGCGTAAATAAACACTGATCATTACGACGAACACCGTAATTAAAGATGAAGCTTCCACAATCTATACTAGCCTACCATAACTTGCAAACACTACGTTGCTGGAGTATAGACTTAGGAGGTAGCCTACGGATGATATCTAGTTGAACATCCAGTGGGATATTGTCAAACATATTTTCTAAACAAAAGCAGAAAGATTGGGATAAAGATATGAAGTCAATAGACCAAAAGAAGAAAGAAAGATTTTGTTAAACAAGTTGTATTGAAGAAAAAAGAAAGTGATTGGGAACACAAGACATTAAAGGACATGTACCGTAAATCTGTGTTTTGTGGGCGTTTGTTTTTTTGTTTTTTTTCTTAAAAGTGAAATGACAAAACTATCCTCGTGTATAAATACAAGTTGCCCAAAAAACATAAAGATGCCCAAAAAATAATACAAGTTGCCCAAAAAACAATACGTTAAAATACATGACATATACCTTCAAAATACGTACTTGTGTCATAAGTTGTCGGACACATGGCGTACCGGTTGGGTCCAAGAAAAGTGGTGGGCAACTCGTCTATTTTTAATTTTAAAGGCGTGGTCCATAAAGTGATATGCATTAGGACACGTGGTCTATTTGACCAATTTTCCCTTAAAATTATTTCATGATTTTCCTAGTCGTGAGAAAGTTTTAGGAAAGGTAGTTTGAGGGTTTTCAATTAATCATTTTTATCCAATGCAAGTTAATTTAATGTATAATTGATCCTAAGGGAGCATAATAGTTATAGATAACACTAATCTAGACTACTTATCAATCAATTTTCCGATTAAAACAAGTTAATTAGCAAATCCTTCAAATTAGGGTTTTGCAAGAAATTAGAATCCTACTATTGTTGTTCGGATCAAGGAGTATATAGTAATAGTTCCGCATAATTGTTTTTCGATTGATGAAAAATGCATGATTGATTGACCAAAAGCTTCCAATTTAAAAATGGTTTAGATATGTGTGTGTGGGTCGAGGTCCGTTACTAGGTATTGTGAAGGTTATGTTTTAGAAGAAGGAATATAGACAAAAATCGTATATGTGGATCAAAATACATTTTCGGATCGATATTTTGTGGATATGTGGATTTGGTTTTGGGATGACTCCAATTTTGGAGTTATGGATCCTAGATTTTGACTAAGACTTATCAAGGAATCTTACAAATGATGTAAGGAGTCTTGAGATGAATGTTTAGGTTATGATGTTTTGTCATTGATCTTCAACGATAAATTGTTTGAGACTATTCGGATGAAAAATCACAATTCGTCATTCCTAATAGAATTTGAAGTTACGAGGCGATTCCATCATTCCTAATTGTAAACGAAGGAAGTTGAAAGGTTCACTCTTGAGTGGTTTTGTTAGAATGTCGGCGATGTTGAGTTCGAAACTTTCTCAATCGATATATTTCCCTTTGAACATTGTCGCTAAGGAAATGAAGTCAAATCTCTATGTGTTTAGTACAGAGTGTTGTAACGGATTTTACTTAAGTCTATGGCACCTTTGTTGTCGCATGATGATGACATCGGTTAGGTGTATGTCGTAGTCAACTAGATCTTGTTTCATCCATAGTGCTTGTTGGCACGCCTTGCCTACGAATACGTATTCGGCTTCGGTTGTGGAAATAGCAAGGGAGGTTTGTTTCTTAGAGAACCATTATGTTAAACAACATCCAAGGAACGTACAAATGCCACTCGTGTTTTTTCTGTCCACGTAGTCTCTGGCATGGTCGGAATCGGCATAGAGGATGGGTTCTATTCCAGTATCTTTTGGATAAAATCCTGGGTGTATTGTTCCCTTAATGTATCTAAAGATATGTTTTACGACTTCTAGGTGAGATACTCTGGGATCCTCTTGAAATCGAGCACAAAGACAACTACTAAAAATAATGTCGAGTCTACTAGCTGTTAGGTAAAGTAAAATTTCGATCATGCCTCTATATTTATTGTTATCCACGGATTCTTCATCCTCTTCTTTGATAAGCTTGGTTTCAGTGGACATAGGGGTTTTGATTGGTTTACAATCTTCAAGGACAAATTTCTTTAGCATATTCTTAATGTGTTTAGATTGGTTAAAGAAGATACCATCTTACATTTGATTAATTCGTAATTCTAAGAAGAAATTCAACTCACCCATTATGCTCATTTAAAACTCATCATGCATGATTTTTGAAAAATAATCGCATAATTCTTGACAAGTTGAACCCAATATAATGTCGTTGACATATATTAGAACGATGAAAAGATGTAAATTTCTTTTATTGGTGAAGAGTGTGTTGTCTACCATCCCCATGGTATATTCATGCTTAATCAAGAATGTCATAATTCTATTATACCAACCTTTAGGAGCTTTTTTAAGACCATATAAAGCCTTCTTGAGCTTGTAAACATGATTTGGTTTTTCAAAGTCAATGAATCCTGGAGGTTGTGCAACATACACCTCCTCACTGATAAAACCATTTAAGAATGCACTCTTCACATCCATTTGATATAATTTAAAATCTTTAGTACATGCATAAGTAAGTAATATACGAATAGATTCTAATCTAGCTACAAGAGCATAAGTTTCATCATAATCTATTCCCTCTTGCTGGTTATACTCTTGTGCTACCTATCTAGCCTTATTTCTAGTCACTACCCGCTCTCATCTAGCTTTTCTCTAAATACTCATTTAGTTCCAATGAAGGTTGCATTCTTAGGTAGAGGTACTAACCTCCAAGCATCATTAGCAATGAATTGATTTAGTTCCTCTTACATTGCGACTATCCAACTTTCATCCTTAATTGCTTCTTTCACATTCTTGGATTCTATTGTTGAACTGAAACAAAAGAAGTTGCTCTTGTTTTGAGCTTGGGATCTCAGTGTTCGCTCGTTTAATCTTCTTATCACGTTATCTAGTGGGTAGTTCCTAGATTCGTTGACATTTGCTATAGGTTCTTCTTCCAATGGTATCATTCTTGATATCTTTGTCTAGGTCTGCTTGGTTTTCTGAATCTAATTCATTTTTCTTCCTAATTGAGTTTTCTTCATCTAAATCATCATCCACCTAGGGTGATGTTTTAGGTGGGGGAGGAGTCTGATGCTGGTTTCACTGACCAGGTGTTAATATTTATTGTTACTCGTTATAACTATGGTCTACCCTAATGCACTAACGGGCAGTGTACCCGGTCGTGTGTAGTGTAGTAATCGGTAAAACCGAGGACGTCCTAAGAGCTATGTGTGTTGGATTATTACTAAGTCTAAGTGTCACAGATTATTAATAATGGTTGCAATAAGGAATTGCTGATTAAACTACTAAAGCAGCAAATACAGGCAATTAAAGGATAAAGGGAAATCAATAGACGAGAGTGCTACTAATGTAAAACCCTAAAATCTCAATCGCGTGAATTGACAATTTTGCCCTCAAACTTAAAATTATACAAATTCGGGAAACACTTCAACATCGTTTAACAAGTTATATCACTAATAATATTTACACATTATGAAAATAATTAACTTATGTTATAGATTAAAAGAACATAAATAATTAAAACCTAAGTAACAATTAAGCATACCAAAATATACACAATTAACTTGGTCTACAAAGGAGACTAGATACATGATATTGAGATAAGTTTGGAAAATCAAAACTTGGTCTCCCCCCCTCCTTATGACCAGCCACTATTTACTCCCCCTCATTCAATCAAGATCAATTATATTAAATCACAATTACCATTCCATTTCTCATTTCAAAAATACAAGAAAACCCTAAGTATTTCCTCTCATCTCAAAAGTGGCGGCCAACATATAATTCTCATCATTTTGATCTGAATTTCATACAAACAAAAGGTTCCTAGGAGGCTCGTGATAGTGTTTGATCGATTGGTGGACGTGGGGATTGTGTTTGGTTCGAAAGGAAGCTAGGTCGTGTGGTTTGGTTTGTAGCAAGTGGTTTTGGATTAGCCAAGGAGGCTTGGTTTCGATTTTGGTGCTTTGATTCTTGTTCCTTGTCACGTCTGGCGCTACTAGGGTAACGTATCAACATCTCACATCTTTTCCTTTTGTTTCTCATTCCATTCGTGGCCATGGAAGGGTTTTTCTAGGGCTTGTATTCGATTCATATAACACATAAAATCATGGGAACTTTTGTCACATAAAATGATAACACATGAATACTTAAAACCTTGATTATGAGCCTATATAAATCGTATGAGATAAGGTATGAAACATGAATACGAAACTGATTTGGATCTCTAATTAGGTCGACATATGTATATTTGGTTAAAGGGTTTAATGAGCTTACGAAACTATACTAATACGTATGTGATTAATGGATTTGATAACAAATGATTTACGGGTTTGTTGTGATATAAAAATGGGGCGTACATATATTTGTTTTGGAAGGGATGTGTCGAATTAAAATGTTATCACATAAGGAGTCTTATAATCTTGTAATAATCGAGTTAAAATGGTTTAGAACGGATACGTAATCATAATCTAAAACTAGGGTTTTGTAATTCATGATTTAATAAAGTTAAGGGGTTATTTTGTAAATTATGAAACTTGATGGATTAACTTGTTAATATAGTAACTAAATGGATTTAATGAGTAAAATGAGTAAACTTGCTATATTTACACTTTTAACCCTATACTTTACATTATTGACATTTTAAACCCTAAACTTTTTTAACTTGTCATAAATGATCCTTAAATCATAATAATACTCATTTTCATTATTTAACTATAGATAAGTGAATAAAGTTACTAAATATGGAAACCTGCTAATTATGGAAACCTGCTAATTATGGAAACCTGCTAAATATGGAAACCTGCTAATTATGGAAAGTTGCTAAATATGGAAAGCTGCCTAAAATAGAAAGTTACCTAAAATGGAAAGATTACTAAAAATGGAAAGCCGTCTTAATCGAGTAATCTTATTCTTATAGAACGTTATTTAATTCATATAGGTTCCGGGCGACGGGATTGATCTTCTTTTTGATTTTACTTTCATTGTGATTTGCTTCGAATAAGGTACAGATATTCTGACCTTACCTCTTAAGGTTTCTCATGATTCGTATTCATCCTTCGATTCTAGCTTGATATGTTATGCGTTACTCTAAGCCTCTTTATTAGGGCTTCCCTATGACTTTGCTATGCTTCCTTTGATATGATCTTTGATATGAGCTTCGATATGATCTTTGATATGAGCTTCGATATGAACTTTGATAGGAATTATGATATGAACTTTGATATGAATTATGATATGAACTTCGATATGAACTTTGATATGAACTATGATATGAAAACTTATGATATGATATGAATATGCTTTGACCCTTCAGTTTGATACCCGAGCCAAATATGTTTCCTAGTCAGGAAGGTAACCTGACCGTGTCATTGATGCACCAATGGCATGACTCCAGTGTGTACGAGTGATGATACACACCGTCCCCATTCTGATATGATTATGAGCTCACTATATGTATATGATTTGGCCACTATGTTTCGGGGCGTATGGATGCATCCTAGATATGATATGTTTCGAGGATTTGATCGATTGGAGCTTTGTCGGTGAATGATGTCGGGTGCAATCCGCGTCTTCACAATTCGGGAGCTAGCTACTCCATTTGTTACCGAGGTCTCCTCCTATTATGTATGGTATTCCGAGGTCACCCTCCGAATACAATGGCTACTTATGATATGATATGATATGTTTCTAGGCTCGGGTAGATTTCGATAACCCTTACACTTTTGATTAACCTATGTTGTACCTTAGTATTCCCAACGCACCATAATCAGATTATTTGTTCATTACTCAATACCCTTATATGATTTACTTGTACCAAGATATAGATACTCCATTACATTGATCATCGCACTTTCATTCCGTTACTTCGCACTATGGTTCCATTCACGCATCGGGTTATTATATGTCATTGGATTGATTATGATATTCATGTTTATACGACTACCGATTATTCGTATGATATGTATGTATGCGATATAAGATGTACCTATTGCCATCGATGATATGCCATCTTCTTGCTTTGTGATCCTTTTGATTTGTCTCGTAACCATGCTTGTGTGAAATCGATTGTTGATCTGCTTAGATTTTGTACTGCTCGCTTAATCTCGTGGACTATGACTATCCATTGTATCCTTATCTCGCTTGTTGATTGACCCGCCATGTTTACATTTCTGCTATGCTACCGCTTTGCTTGGGTAAATGGTTCAACTTATGACGCCGGCTTGTTAACTTGTTTAATTGCCTGCTATGTCCCTAATTCATTTAACTATAGTGTTCATATTGTATTCCTACTTGTTACGTATGACCGACATGTTTTGACCGCCGTTATGATCACGATTATGTTTTCAACTAAGGTTTTTGACCCGTGTGAATTGCCATGCTCACTTATTATTAATTGTTTCCGCTTTTCCGTAGACATTTGTTTGGCTCAGATGTCTCTGGTTTCTTGAATTGATTGTATGACATATACGCTTGTGTGGATGCTATGCCTTTGTTTGCTTATGTTTCCGTTCTTGTATGTCTAGTTTGTATGTGCATGTTTATATGTCATCGATGCTTTGCTTCGCCGCCTCCCTTGTTATCTGCTCATTTTGGATATCGATAATTGTGTTCTGCAGGATCCTCTTTGACTCATTACTCTCATTTCGCCACGACTTTGTTATCCGTTCCTTTGTTTCATTTGCATTTGATTTTATTTAGCTTTCGCTTTGTTATATCTCGCTCACTGGGCTTTTTAAGCTCACCATTTCTTTCTGCGGTGTTAGGTTGAAGATGGGCTTTGACGGTGAGAGTTGGATTATTTGAGTGGACCAACCCTAGATACCTTATATTTTGATTTATTTTGTTGGGCTATTGTTTGAGATTTCATTTTATTTTAGACATATTGATTTTGTATTTTTCCTTGTAAGTCATTCGTCTATATGACTCGGTATTTTATTCTTTAAGGCTTTCGCTTGTAAATTTTATTTGTATATTACGATATGACACCGAATGTGACACTTCTACCTTTGTCGGGTTGGGGTGTTACAATTATGGTATCGAGCCTGTGTTTCTTGTTGACCTTAGGATTGACCTGTGAGGATTGGGTAGACATTAGGCTTCCGTACTGTTACGATATTGTTAGAATTAGAAAATTCCATAGTGAAGAGTCGGTCACCCTAATATTATCTAGCATAAGTTAGCTCGAGACATATCGTTATTTACGTTATTTAGTAGTTTATTTATTAGTTTGTAGCGTAGTATAGTTTAGTGCAACACCGTGGAGGAAGGATGTGTCTTTACCCACCGTATCCCCGATCCACGAGCCAATAGGAGGTCGTTATGTTTGTAGATAAATACCCTTCCATGGATGGAAGGGTGGTGCTATTCAATCTAATATTCTACATTTTGTGAAGTAACTCTACCAAGAAAACACCAACTCTCTAACTTTCTCTCTCTAATGGCAAACATCTATTTTGATCTCCCAAGACCACCCGAATCATCAACACAATAAATATTCGATCCTACAATTGGTACCAGAGCCAAGGTTATTGTGTTTATTGATTTATTGTGGTTCGAGTCTCATGTGTAAAACTGTTTTTATATCATTTTTTATGGTTCGAAAATGGTCTTACATTATTTTTGGTAAAACTGTTCTTGTTGGTAAAACTGTTTTTGTGAATCTGGTGTTGGTCGAATATCTGCTTATTGTCATCCTTATGTCCTAACAATATATTGTCATTTTATCATTTGGTCATTTTATGGTGGTCAAACGGTGTTTAGTCTTGGTCAAACTGGGTCCAAAAATTGTATCTTTTATGATATAGTGTTTCTGGGAATGTTTATTCTTGGTCAAACCTGTCAAAATGGAGCTGTTTTATGCAGTCTTTCTTCATAAAATGATGCAGTTTCTGGGTCACTCTTCCTAGCGAGTTGTAAATGCAGTTTGTCTTCCTAACGACTTGTCAAATAGTGTCTGGATACATTGTACTTTATATGTAGCGATTTGGTGTGGCAAGTTGTATCCCTAGCGACTTGTATTTACAAGTCGTGGCGAGTTGGCTATGCTAGCGACTTGGCTATGCTAGCGACTTGGCTATGCTAGCGAGTTGGCTATGCTAGCGACTTGGCTATGCTAGCGACTTGACTCTATAAACTCGCTAGCGACTTGGTTCAAATTTGACCTAGCGACTTAGACAGAAAGGTAGAAGAAGATTATGTTTTGACCATTGACCACAAAACCATATACCATTAATCACACTACTCGACCTCAGTTTCTACAAACATCATCAGTCAACAATATCCAAAATGAAAATGTAAAGAATCTCATATGTGCCTAATCAAGACCAACATGGGTACTTCAGAGAAACAACATACATCATAGATCCATGAAAAGGAAAAATAAAACATATCAAGCTTCATCCAAACAATCTCAGAACAATTCTTTGGGGTGTTCATAAATGTTTTCAAGCCTCGAAAGGCATCCCACACAAGAATTGAATCATCATAGATCAAAGCTTAAAAGAAATTTACGAATTGATAACCAAGATCTCAGAGCTGTTTTTCTCGTGGTTTAAAGACGTCTCAAAATTTGGTCTAGGGGTTTCATTGATACTTTCGAGATGAAATGATTTCATCCAACCATATGATCATACCCTCTAAACACTATCATCATTGAGACAAGATTGGTTTCGAACTAATACGATGATAAGATCTAAACCATGTATAAGTTCAATCTTTCATCTTGTTCGGATAAAATGGTAATTTACAATAATGATTAACATCCTCAGAATATTTTCCGTTTTAATCAATGATAGATCTTGACTTTTTAAGGTTGCTTGAATATCCGATTCATAAAGAAAATTTTTATAACAACTTTGTTATAATCATTTTCTTAGATCGTTTTTGATGATTAACATGTCTCACCTTACCTAAGATTCGTTGTGGGTTTTTGAGGCCGTCCCATGACTCACCATCCCTGTGGCATTAATGACTTGCTCAAACCATCCCTGTGGTGAGCAAGAAGATGTTCCTTTCGATGTGCTGAAGATGTTTCATATCTGATTTGGATTATGAATATCTTGTATGTGGTGCGCTTGTGTGTTAAAGGGGTCGAATTCATTTGAGAAATTTTTAGGGTTTGCTTGTGTAAGGTTAACTGATGGGGGGCGGATTACAGATGAGGGATTTTAGGGTTTGAGAAGGAGAGAGGCGGACAGTGTTTGGGAGTATTTTTAGGGTTTCATATGCTTAAGTTCTGTTAATATAGTGCTTTTAGAAATTGTTGTAACCGTGTATGGGCTTTGGTAATAATGTCATTGGGCCTCGTGATTGGTTATCAGTAGTGTGAATGGATCGTAGGCTCTATCTTATGGGGCTCTCAGATTGGTAATGGGCCGTATGTGGGCTGATATGCAATTTCTGTGATTCAATAAGCCAATAATACATACAGTGAGCCTGATTAATTTTTAGGTGGACCGAACTTGGATTAATCAGATGAAAATATTTTCATTGGATATTCACTTGTGACTGATTTTATTTAATTTTCTCGTTGGATATGGATGTGTAATATGATATGGTTCGAGTCTATGCCAACAATTGAGTGAATAATTGAGCATAATTGAATGGTATCTTATAATTGAATGGTATCTTAAGTTTCTCAATATGTTTGATGAGCATAATTGGACATGGGACTTCTAATGTCTAAATTGATTGGGTTATGTCATTATATTGGATCGGACTCACGATTCGGTAGGCTTCTCAATATTGGATCGTATTTATGAGATTTGATCATGAGTTTTGATGAGACTCAATGAAAAGATTTGTGATGAGATTTGATTTGAATTGATGATATATTGAGATTCGTTGTCATAACTTTGGGTTATACATTTTCACGGAGATTATTACGTCACGGCTTGAATTGATATTAGAAAATGTTGACTACGGGTTGTTTGTACGGTATTTTTATTTGAATTTGAAGTGAGGTTTTTCCAGGCGTTTACTTATTTCGTCTTCTTTCTTTCTACCCTTTCGCGAAGATGACTTGTTTGGGCATTTATAGAGGTGATAAAGACTTGGCTATTTAGTTATGGTTGTGATTCTTTCTCGCTTAACCCACAACGTAGCTATCACTTGATGTCTCACGCATTGAGGATATGTCAAGAGGTTTTGTACATTGGGTACACCGTTTCTTCTTCACAAGGATTAGTACAAGTTTAAGTAACAAATCGAGGAATTTTACTTCATGATCAAGTTTGACATATCGGGTTTACTTCACCATGTGGTCACAACAAAGTACCGGCTGAATCGTGGTCGATGTGTTTACCAAAATGTTTATTGGTTGATTGATGATGTTGTTGATGTTGGATAAAGAACCATTGATGAACCATCGCATGTTCCCTAAAACAGATATTCACCGAAACCAAAGTTGTCATAAAACATTCAAACCGATATTGTTTACGGTTTTGTCTTGATTTTGTAAAATCCCGCGAAAGAACCTATTTCTGGTTTAAATCATAGACTTGTAAAATCCCGTGACAATGGAAACATCCCGGTATTAGTAAAGTTCATTTCGGATCTATCTTACGGTTTATTCTTGGTTTTGTAAAATCCTGCGAAAGGACTATTTCTCGCTTTAAATCATAGAGTTGTAAAATCCGTAATGATGGAACCATCTTGGAGAAGAGAAAGTGTAATTTTGGATCTTATCGATCTTTGGTGCTACAGTTTCTACTTCAAAGAAGGGACAAAGGGTGTACTTCATGAATTGGATGTGTGTTTGGGTTATCTTCGTGGCGGTTGGTTATTACATGGTTTCACGGGGTTATGTGCTTTTAACCATGGTCGGATGAAACCATTATCGAGTTCGTTTAAATGTCAAAGAAGGCTAGATTTGAGCGATTAACGAGAGGATGTGACAACGCGTTAATTCAATATTATTTATTTGAGGTTGAAGTAAATTATCACGGGCGAGTGTACTTAGTATCTGAAGGTATCGGGATGGTTGGATGAAGATTCTTCATGATCCTTGCTCGAGCTTATTATCAAAAGCGAAGACTTGGAAATCTAGTTATTGTTGGGTGTCTTTACCTTTTCTTTTACCACTGGGGAATTGGGCTCATACCACTACAAAATAACTATCACTTTAAGGAGTTACATTGTAGTGCTCGATGTCACATTCAATTGTGGATTCTCAAGAGGTAATGTCGTCTATTACTTGATGGTTGGTTGGTTGAAGAGTATAGAGTACTTAAGAGATTCAATGGAGCATGAATTCTCAAACCGCTCTTTGTTACATATGTGCAAGTTTAAGTCACGAGTTCGGGTTAGTTTACTTGAGGTCAAATTCATCATATTGGTTATCTTCATCATTGTCACTACAAAGAGCCTCTTGAATGATAATGGGTTGATTATATGTTTGCCAAGAGATGATGAAAAGAGAGATAATGACGCCTGCTTCACATCGGTTCAGCCTCGTACTTCAACTTTATGACGCTTTGAATACTTGATTCAAGCCTCGTTCTCTAAAGAAAAGAAAAGTGTGCGCTCAAGGCGCTTTATGTCACACCCCAAATTACATGCTTTTGCGTGGAATGGAATTCACGGGATTGACCGTCATAGCATCACAATCACAGTTATATTGAACGACCTAAAGTGTCGTTTGGAAAATACATCGTTTGATTTAATAAAATAATCGAGTTTACAAAGTAGGTCCCAAATGTGAATCAACTTGTATGAAAATAAGTTTGTTACAATTCAAACGATGTTTTAAAGTCACGAAACCCAAGTGAGACGCGTCGTCACCACGACTCCATGATGTGTCCAAATGCGTGCCATGAAGTGAATGCCTTAGATACCGAGATAAAACATGCTAAAAGTGTCAACACAAAGGTTGAGTGAGTTCATAGAGATTGTTTTGAAATGTAAAGCCTTTAGAAATCGTTTATGCCGCAAAGGCATTGTAAATCGTTGAAATGTAAAGACTTTCAAAATCGTTTATATAGCAAAGGCATTGTAAATCCACTCGCCCAAGTCCCGCCCATACAAAACTTGCAACTGTGTGTTCACAACCCACCGCCAAAGTGTGTAAAGTTTATGTTCCAAACATATGAAGTCAAATGAATTCACATAATAGTGCATGACTTAATGTATCGATGTTTACTTGACCTAATTATACCAAGACCAAGCAATTCAATGAATGTACCAAGACCATCGGTCCAATGAATATACCAAGACCATCAGTCCAATGAATGTACCAAGACCATCGGTCAATGAATATACCAAGACCATCGGTCAATGAATGTACCAAGACCATCGGTCCAATGAATATACCATGTAAATACTACGTATAGCGAAACATTACTACGCATGACTAAGCATTTCAATTCGGCTAAACATGTAATTTGCAAATTGTCATGAATGCAATAAACATTATTGAGCATGTATCTCCCCCAAAGAGTTTAATAACAACATTAAAACAAGAAAAGTGGGGCTATGGAACTCACTTGGATAAACTGGAATAACGGCAAAAGTGAGTACACTGAGGTTTATAATGTAATGCGTCAACCGGGACCTATTATCAATGATATGATATGTCATGAGTTGCAATGTAATGCTATGCATGCACTTCGTATGTTATTTATACCATTTACGGGTTTTGAAAATATTACTAAATCGTCGAAAATACTCTTTTGACGTCTAGACCCTTCAAAAATGACTTTTCATGTTTTTACGTCAAAATGTCATCCTACAATGGTTTTATAATGATTTTTGGTGAAATTACCATTTTTCGTCGCAAAACAATGTCGACGGAATTTTCATGAAATTAACAAAAATGGCTCCGGAAAAGTAGTCGTAAAACGGTGTACGTCGATCGTTAGAGAACGAACTCGACGGTTTTGGAAAGTTTGTATCGATATCTAAAAGTTTCAGTTAAGAAGTTTTCGTCCAAAAGGTCTCGATCATAAAGATATCCAAGGCTAAAGATGGTGGTTTTGGCTAATGTTGTGCCGAAAATGAGTTTCGGCCAATGTTTGAACATCCGTAAATAAATAACCATAACTCCGCTTGACAAACGGCTTTTTGTTTTGAAAAAAATATGACCGATGAACTTGATTTTACTAGAAGACACTTCGTCATAAAAAGTTTTGCATCATGGGTAAAAACTGCCGCAAACATGGACGATATAGCTAATGAAATACTTGTTACGTCAAAATAATATAATTTTAGAAAATAATACTTACGGCAACTTTATGAAAACGGCCATAGATTTGTCGTTTTAACTCCGTTTTCACGTAAAATATGTCCTTAGCTTCGTATCGAAGTAAACTAATACATTTTGACTAGTCGAGATAATTTGTGAAGCTTAAGGCTCGTTTTGACCCGAAAACACTAAAACTGCATGCTGTCAATTTCAGAAAATAATACTTTTCGTCAGTAAAACTTTAAAAATTCACCACGGCCGTTATAACTCCGTTTTATCCGTTCAAAAGGCCACGGATTCGTTTTAAAGTATATTTTCTAAAATCAAGGCCAAAGGGTCGTACCATCAGTGGGTTTTCCAGAAATTCGTTTTAAGGACAGATTACAAAATATAGTTTACGAAAATAGTTTTTCTCGGACAAAACCTATTCTAATCCCTTCAAATCAACTCCAAAGCTAATCTAATCCTACCATACACCTTCTTAGGGTGTCATGGGTTCCTAATCACCATCAAGACCAAAGATTAACTTGGGAATAATTATAGGATGACTATAAGTATATAAAACCTTAAAAATCATAAAATAAATGGTATAAACTACATAACATGCATATAAGCTCCAAAAATGATAAGAAGCATATGAAAATGATAAGGAAACATAAGGATGATAAAAACATGCTTACTAGTGCAAGTGAAGAGGTGTAGGTAACAAAGGTTTTTCTTAAATATCCTTGGTTTTTATTTCAAAACCATGAAAAGGATATGTTCTAGGTTGTTAAAACACTTGATCTTGCCAAAAAAATTTGATCCCTTGTTCTTGTTGTTGTGTGACCGGTTATGGGAGCCAAAGAGGAGAGGAAGAAATTTGCTTTACACTTTTGAGAAATGAGAAGTATGTGATATTTTTGGAGTGTAAGACTTTGTAAATGAGTTGAATTATTGAGAAAACATGTACCATGCATCATTTATGAGACTCCCCTCCCCTATGGCCGGTTTTGGGGGAGGGTTGTCTACCCATTTATATATTTTTTTTTTTTTTAAAACTTGCATACTTGTATTATTTGTACTTAATTTGTAGAAAAAGATGTAAGTTAAATAGATGTAAAGGTAAATGGTAGTCTTTAGGTACAAGTAAGTTTTTATTAAGTCAAAATAAAATGTATTGAGGTGATAAAAATTGTAAAAATACTTTCCTTGTGAAAATCGGGTGATAAAATAATTATCGTAAAATTTTAAGAAAAGCAGCGTAATAATTAAACGTTAACGATTAAAATACCAATTAAATGTGAAACACTAGGAAAACTAAAACATAGTTTTTATAAACTAAATGTGAGTTTAAAATACCTCGGATCATTTTTGAAAGTAACGGTTAATAATCAAAATAAAACTCACGCGATAAAATTAATAAATATAAAAATCACGCGTTGAAGGGTGAAATGAAATGTCGTGCATGAACTAATGAAATGCACATGATGTCAATGAAATGTAGACTAATCATAGTCCATATGAAATGTACGTGATGTCATGATCATGAATTCGCCGCTAAACCTCCAAGGTTACGCGAATTTGAAACAAGTAAACCAAGTTTACTAAAATGTTGAAATAATGAAACATGAACGGTGTCGAGGAATGACCTGAAAGTACGGATTGTCACATTCGCCCATCCAAAAAGGAATTCAGTCCCTGAATTCAAACGTTGTTAGGTCTATCGGGTTTAGGGTTTGATGTAGCAAACTTTCCCATTTCCGAGCAAAACCCTCAAAAGACTTTTTGGTAACCGATTTTTACTTAATCTCACAACTCATCAAACAAGAACTGTCATGAGATTAGGCTAAATCGGTTTAGGTAACAACTTGTTTCTAGCTCGATCTTTGCAACTCATCAAACAAGAACTCATCACGCGGATCAAACGGAAACAAGTGGTTTGAAGAAAATCTTTGAAAATTTGGCTCGATTCTGAATTGCTTACTCATATAAGACTACTACTCCCTTCATTGCATGATTCTTCCCGAATTAGACATAGGTGATCGGGCTATGTATAATTTAGAGTAACTATGCAATGCTTGGACTAATCGACTCATATGTTGTTTGGTGTTGAGTCAATGTTGTTAAAATTGTGATGAACATCGAGGAGAAAAGACATGGAGAAGTGCCGTTAAAATGATAGTTAATGTAGAAAGAATTAAAATTCTCGTAAATGATATCGAATCGAAAGGAAATAAAGTACGATAGATGAGAATATTTTACAACGAGTAGTTTAGCAAAAGTAATACATCGTTAAGTTATAAAGTTTCAATACGATGGAAGACATAAAATTAGTACAACATAGTACATAAGAAGAAATAAGACCGTTAGTTTCGAACTTCTTCGTCTTCCGTCGTTGATACCTTGACAAGCTCCTTCTAACATATATACATTCCCATGAGCACCTTCGACTTGTTGACCTTGGTTTTGAGGACATTGATTCCGATAGTGTCCTTGCTCCCGCATCGTAACATGTAACCATGGCCTTGCCTCTACAATTCTGGCAAGGTGTCCCGATTGTTGACACTTGTAGCACTTAGCGGGACAAAGACCCGTGTGATGATACTTACATCGATTACATAGTGGGTAGGTTCCAAAGATAAACCTCTCCTTCTATTGGTGCGAAGAACATATACCATCGCAGCTTGCCCTCTTTTCTGCTTTGCTGATGATGGTTAGTGTTGTGGTTGTGGTTGTTGTTGTTATAATCTCCTTGGTCGTCTTCCCATTTCCTTTTGTTGTTGTTGAGTTGGTTATCGCCGTTGTTGTTGTTGTTGTTTTGGTTGGTGTTTGTGTACTTGCCTCTCTTCACTACACGAGCCATGAGCTTTTGAGTCAATCGAATAGCTTCCTCAATCATTCATGGTCGGAAGAAGTCACGTCACCTTGAATAATTTCAGGAAGTCCATCAATGAAAGCCTCCAGTAGCTTCTCATTATCCGAAACCATAGATGGACATAACACGGCCAATTCTTGGAATCTCCGAATGTAAGTGTCGATATCATACCCAATAGTTTTTAGTTCATAGAACTCCGTCTCCAACTTTTTCACTTCCGTTCGAGGACAAAACTTCTTAGTCACCAAGCCTTTAAATTCCTCCCACGAAAGCTTAAAAGCATTCTCCATACCAATTGGTTGAGCGTAAGAATTCCACCATGACAACGCTCCATCGAGTAAAGTACTAGTAGCATACTTAACCTTCTCGTCATCCTGACGATTACAAAGCAAAAATATCGATTCCAACTTTTCAAACCATCTAACCATAGTCAGAGCTCCTCGGTACCTCGAAACTTAGTGGGTTCCGCACTTTTGAAATCTTTGTACGAGCATTTCTTAACCCCGGATCCTCCGGCATTACCAAGCAAGCGGACTAGTCTAGCGGCTTCAAGCCGTGCCCGTGCCTCGGCAACAGCAGCCCACCGTTTCCTTTCAACCCTTAGAGCATTTGCAATGCTATCATTCACTAACTTCGAATAGCCGCTTGGGTCATTTCAACTGTAGCTTTCTTCGATTGCCATATCTTCTTCAAAACAAGAGAAATGTGAGACGTAGCAAAATCCGATGTTAATAATAAGCGCTAAAGAGATGTGATAAGAAATGATAAGTTTGAGGTTATGTTTCAAAAATGATCGTCGGTTTCGAAAAGATGGGTTATGAGGTGTTGTAAGCACTTCAATGAATGATGGTTTAGAGACTTAATGTGTGAATAAAGTGTAACTCGACATGTTAGTGGTGAAACAAAGGAGTGAGAGTGACTTCGCCCTATTTAAAGGTTTATCCCGGCATTCGACGTTATCGATGATGAATCAGCTGATATAAAAATTGTGATAGGGAATGACAAGGAATTCTCCACGTTAGAGTATGGGGAAAAGATAATGGGATGGGCATTTAAGGGCATCCATGTGACAATCGTTGTGAAATGAAAGTGAATAACTCGAAAAATGTACGTAAAAACCGCATGTAAAGTGAACATTCACTTATGATGAAATGATGAGATGCTATGATAATGTAGTTATAGTCTAGGTCAATGATGCAACCTAGTTCTCTATAATCAAGCTCGATGCCAATCTGTCACACCCCAAATTACATTTTTGCGGTGAATGGAATTCACGGGATTGTTGTCATAGCATCACAATCACGATTATATTGAACGACCTAAAGTGTCGTTTGGAAAATACATCGTTTGATTTAATAAAATAATCGAGTTTACAAAGTAGGTCCCAAATGTGAATCAACTTGTATGAAAATAAGTTTGTTACAATTCAAACGATGTTTTAAAGCACGTAAAACCCAAGTGAGACGCGTCGTCACCACGACTCCATGATGTGTCCAAATGCGTGCCATGAAGTGAATGCCTTAGATACCTGAGATAAAACATGCTAAAAGTGTCAACACAAAGGTTGAGTGAGTTCATAGAGATTGTTTTGAAATGTAAAGCCTTTAGAAATCGTTTATGCCGCAAAGGCATTGTAAATCGTTGAAATGTAAAGACTTTCAAAATCGTTTATATAGCAAAGGCATTGTAAATCCACTCAGTTCCAAGTCCCGCCCATACAAAACTTGCAACCTGTGTGTTCACAACCCACTGCCAAAGTGTGTAAAGTTTATGTTCCAAACATATGAAGTCAAATGAATTCACATAATAGTGCATGACTTAATGTATCGATGTTTACTTGACCTAATTATACCAAGACCAGCAGTCCAATGAATGTACCAAGACCATCGGTCAATGAATATACCAAGACCATCGAGTCTAATGAATGTACCAAGACCATCACCCAATGAATATACCAAGACCATCACCAATGAATGTACCAAGACCATCATCCAATGAATATACCATGTAAATACTACGTATAGCTTAAACTCATATTACGCATGACTAAGCATTTCAATTCGCTAAACATGTAATTTGCAAATTGTCATGAATGCAATAAACATTATTGAGCATGTATCTCCCCAAAGAGTTTAATAACAACATTAAAACAAGAAAAGTGGGGCTATGGAACTCACTTGGATAAACTGGAATAACGGCAAAAGTGAGTACACCGAGGTTTATAATGTAATCGTCAACCGGGACCTATTATCAATGATATGATATGTCATGAGTTGCAATGTAATGCTATGCATGCACTTCAGATGTTATTTATACCATTTACGGGTTTTGAAAATATTACTCGTCGTCGAAAAATACTCTTTTGACGTCTAGACCCTTCAAAATGACTTTTCATGTTTTACGTCAAAATGTCATCCTACAATGGTTTTATAATGATTTTGGTGAAATTACCATTTTCGTCGCAAAACAATGTCGACGGAATTTTCATGAAATTAACAAAATGGCTCCGGAAAAGTAGTCGTAAAAGCGGTGTCGTCGATCGTTAGAGAACGAACTCGACGGTTTTGGAAAGTTTGTATCGATATCTAAAAGTTTCAGTTCGAAGTTTTCGTCCAAAAGGTCTCGATCATAAAGATATCCAAGGCTAAAGATGGTGGTTTTACTAATGTTGTGCCGAAAATGAGTTTCGGCCAATGTTTGAACATCCGTAAATAAATAACCATAACTCCGCTTGACAAACGGCTTTTTGTTTTGAAAAAAATATGACCGATGAACTTGATTTTACTAGAAGACACTTCGTCATAAAAAGTTTTGCATCATGGGTAAAAACTGCCGCAAACATGGACGATATAGCTAATGAAATACTTGTTACGTCAAAAATAATATAATTTTCAGAAAATAATACTTACGGCAACTTTATGAAAACGGCCATAGATTTGTCGTTTTAACTCCGTTTTCTACGTAAAATATGTCCTTAGCTTCGTATCGAAGTAAACTAATATATTTTTGACTAGTCGAAATAATTTGTGAAGCTTAAGGCTCGTTTTTGACCCGAAAACACTAAAAACTGCATGCTGTCAATTTCAGAAAATAATACTTTTCGTCGTAAAACTTTAAAAATTCACCACGGCTTCGTTATAACTCCGTTTTTATCCGTTCAAAAGGCCACGGATTCGTTTTAAAGTATATTTTCTAAAAATCAAGGCCAAAGGGTCGTACCATCAGTGGGTTTTTCCAGAAATTCGTTTTAAGGACAGATTACAAAATATAGTTTACGAAAATAGTTTTTCTCGGACAAAACCTATTCTAATCCCTTCAAATCAACTCCAAAGCTAATCTAATCCTACCATACACCTTCTTAGGGTGTCATGGGTTCCTAATCACCATCAAGACCAAAGATTAACTTGGGAATAATTATAGGATGACTATAAGTATATAAAACCTTAAAAATCATAAAATAAATGGTATAAACTACATAACATGCATATAAGCTCCAAAAATGATAAGAAGCATATGAAATGATAAGGAAACATAAGGATGATAAAACATGCTTACTAGTGCAAGTGAAGAGGTGTAGGTAACAAAGGTTTTTCTTAAATATCCTTGGTTTTTATTTCAAAACCATGAAAAGGATATGTTCTAGGTTGTTAAAACACTTGATCTTGCCAAAAAAATTTGATCCCTTGTTCTTGTTGTTGTGTGACCGGTTATGGGAGCCAAAGAGGAGAGGAAGAAATTTGCTTTACACTTTTGAGAAATGAGAAGTATGTGATATTTTTGGAGTGTAAGACTTTGTAAATGAGTTGAATTATTGAGAAAACATGTACCATGCATCATTTATGAGACTCCCTTCCCCTATGGCCGGTTTTGGGGAGGGTTGTCTACCCATTTATATATATTTTTTTTTTTTTTGTTACTTGCATACTTGTATTATTTGTACTTAATTTGTAGAAAAAGATGTAAGTTAAATAGATGTAAAGGTAAATGGTAGTCTTTAGGTACAAGTAAGTTTTTATTAAGTCAAAATAAAATGTATTGAGGTGATAAAAATTGTAAAAATACTTTCCTTGTGAAAATCGGGTGATAAAATAATTATCGTAAAATTTTAAGAAAAACGACGTAATAATTAAACGTTAACGATTAAAATACCAATTAAATGTGAAACACTAGGAAAACTAAAAACATAGTTTTTATAAACTAAATGTGAGTTTAAAAATACCTCGGGATCATTTTTGAAAGTAACGGGTTAATAATCAAAATAAAAACTCACGCGATAAAATTAATAAATATAAAAATCACGCGTTGAAGGGTGAAATGAAATGTCGTGCATGAACTAATGAAATGCACATGATGTCAATGAAATGTAGACTAATCATAGTCCATATGAAATGTACGTGATGTCATGATCATGAATTCGCCGCTAAACCTCCAAGGTTACGCGAATTTGAAACAAGTAAACCAAGTTTACTAAAATGTTGAAATAATGAAACATGAACGGTGTCGAGGAATGACACGAAAGTACGGATTGTCACACTTTATCTTCTAAAGAAGAAATCTTCTTATTATGACCGTTCTCATCAACATGCTTCATACTTTTTCCATGCGCCATCACCATCAAGTGAACCGGCTATCATTGATTGTTTTCTGATTCCACTTTCTCAACTATAATGACGATGGTGACATCCTGTGCGGATTTTGCGGGGGAGAAGTGTGAATAGACTACATTTGGATAATGTTCACTTGTTTAATCAAGAATGGCAACTCCGTATGCAATTCTTGAGGGGGAGAAGAAGTGTGAAATTACTGCATGGTTGATTATTAATTGAGAATTTAAATGGTTATACGGCTCTAAACTCATGTAAGAACCGAGCTTCTTCTTATCGGGTAATCTTCACATGGAGTTTCTTTTATGAGCCGTTAGTTGACATCTTCACAGGCGATATGAGTTTATTGACAAAGTGCTTCCGGTTAATGCTTCACGTGCACATCAACATGATGATTCGAACAACCTTCGTTCTTGTTTGATGTGATTGTTTTCTTGGTATTACCATTTCGTGTGTTCGTTGCGGCCCGATTGTCGATTTCCTTGATGAACATCTTTCTGTTCTTGTTTGATTAGGAGGATTTTAGTTAAGGGATTTGCAAGATGTAAGTTGATTGGGATGCTTTTGGTGATGTTCTTGTTTTTGATGAGTTGAAGATGTTAACTTTCTATTCCCAACCGGACAATCTTGAAGAAGGTCGAGTCTACGATCGGTTCTACATATTCTCGCTACATGTTAGAAGACTAAAGGCGAGTTGCATTTAACGATCTAAAGACTTCTTCTTAATTCATGCCATTTATCAAACAGATTGTCGGTTTAGGGAGAGCACTAATTGGGAGAGAGTGATATGTCTAATTTAATCCCCAATTAGACTTGCTCATATTCTTCAAAGAAGTTGATTCTCACAAAGACTTCTAAGGTTCTTCTCAACAGATTTCGTGTATTTGGGCTTTCAAAGTGTTGTCGATTCTCAAGTATCAAAACCAACAAGGGGAAGGAGACACGATCTAAACGCGAGTAAACTTGATGAACTTAATACTTCTAAGTAATTGAAGATATCTCGGAAGACAAATGTTATTACCGCAGAGAAACTCAAGGTTTGACTCATGGCGAGTAAACTTGATGAACTTAATTCTTCTAAGTGATTGAAGATATCCCGGAAAGCATGTGTCATGACCGCAGAGAAACTCAAGGTTTACTCATCAAGGCGTTTAGTATTCTTATTCCAACTACGTGGGGAAGAGATGTAAGAGTTAGTTTCGATGATATAAGAGGTACATCGGTGTGTGATGATCTCGATGTTATCGCAATCATCGGGGAGAGAGAATTGTGTACGTTGGGGATGCTCATTGTTTTACTTGAGGGCTTAATCTGTGATTCGAGATATAATCACTTATTCGGTGTTGACATCCGCAGAGATTGTCACCCGCAGAGATAATCGATGATTCGGCTGCTTCTTCAATGTTATCGGTTGTTCTCTCTTGGGGAATGTGTACTTGTCCTCGAGCTTCATACACCATCATCGGGAAGAAAGCCATTGTTTACCACAAACATTGGGAGGTGTTTTCCTTCCGGCATGATGTGTATTCGGAGAGTTCTTGGATATTGGTGTACTTCGGTTCTTGAGCTTCATACACATTCATCGGGACGAAAGATGTGAACATTGGGGAGTTGTTCTTCATTACCCTCATGATGTGTATTTGGGAGAGTTCTTGAGCATTATACAAAGAGACCGACCGCATCAATTCAACTACGTGGGGAATTGTTCTCTTGACACCTTTTGGAATGGATCGCTTGACGCCGGTTGAAAAGGAAATTTGAGAAGATTGTTTTATGTGTGGGATGATACGATGTTGTTCTTCTTGTTGATGATATAACCTCGAACGAAGAATCACGGTGATTATTCTTGAAAGGAGCAATGGGATTTATGATAATGGTGTGCTTCTCGTGCACTGGCTAAGGCAAGCTTGAAATAGAGCTTGAATCGCTCAACTATAGGATTTTCGGTTTGGGGGAAGCGCAAAGTCTCACTTCGGATGGTTCAATTTCTTTCTTCAATGCAAGAGCCTCGAAATCTTTGGTGGTGAAAGTTTTAGGATGATGACTTCTATCTTCTACAACGGGTCAGCTTGATATCCTTATCTCGGTACTCGTATCATCATCTTCTTAAACTATATCATCTACTCTATCCTTGTAAATATTTATTCAAAAACAAAATACAAAAATATAAAACCAAAAAACAAAATACAAAAATATAAAACCAACAAAAAGAAAATAGAAAATATAAAATCTTCAAAATCCATAAAAATTCGAGAAAATTTGAAAAGACCAAAATATGTTTTCTCAAGACATGTCTTCGGTATCGATAACATCTACGGTCTTAGAAATGTCATTCAATAATGGCACGGGACTTTAGATGAAGTTCGAGCGAGGAGGTGTAAATATTTTTTCTAAACATGTCACAAACTATGGCTTACAGTTATTTCGATCAGAACCCGCTTTCAAAATATGGCTTATGCTTATTTCGATCAGTAACCCGCGCTTCAAAATATGGCTTACGATTACTTCGATCGTGACCCGCTTAAACCATGGTTTGCTATTATTTCGATAGCAACCCGCTCTTCAAAAGAAAGGAAAGTGTCGCGCTAAACTAATTTTTCAAATATTTCGTGCACTTATCCTAAAACAAATGAGGAAAGTATGTCGAAGGATCATTGTTCCTACTCAACTATTTTTCCGTCTATAAATTCTTGAGAAAAATATTTGTTGTTTTCTAAAATGGTGGTAAATGAGTTGCTTGTAAATCTATCGATTCAAAGTTTTTGTGAAAATTGAAAACTCAATCAATGACTTGGTGCGCTTTTAATCTTTTGGAAAATAAGTCATTGATTGAGGGGAGAATGTTTTCAAATTTATATCATCTAACGGACTGTCTTAATTATCCTCGTGCTTATCGAAAAATATAATTGCCTATGTTGAAGGACTAGGTTTCTAGGATATGATTGTTAGGTTTAGATGATTAGAGTTTGAGAAACACATTATTCCCATACCTTACATGATCTGATTGATATGTTGGATTGACTTTTAATTAGTCGATTGTTGTTTGGGTGATGTCGACCACCATATATTTGTATGTGTGTTCACTAACGTATGCAGGTATATTGGTATAAAAGAATGTTCCCGATTCGGATCCCACAATTGAAGATGATTGGATGCCGAAAGGAAAGGGTAACTATATCTTGGGTTGACAAATGAAGAAACGGAGCTTAACTGGACTTCAATGGAGAGTTGGCATGAAATACAACGTAAGAGGTCTTCTTGCATCGGCGAGATGGTTTTCTTGACAAGTGAAGAAGCGGAGCTTAATTGGACCTCGGTTGGCATTCAAAATGCAACGTGAGAAGAAGTCTCACCGCATTTGCGAGACGGTTTTCTTCCAACCCTACAAAGAACAACAATGGAAGCTTCTCAACCACTAACGTATCTTTGTGCAGGATACCATTTTTAAACAATTTTGAATTAATTTGATTAAATTGTTTTGAAAATGGAAAATATTGTTTTGAAAATTAATTGGACTTAATTTTGAAAATCACCGGACTTCATTTTATCAAAACTTAAGTCACTCAATTATTGACTTCTGTCATTGATTGAGGGGGAGTGTGATTTTAAAATAAAATATTTTCAAACAATATTTCATCGAAGTCCGCTTTGTACGAAATTATGTGGTGATCTAAAGATTTAATGTTATGTCATGGTATGATTTTCTTTAAAACTCAAAGATCTCGTCAAAATGAAATTTTTACATTCTTGTTTGATTGTGAAATTGTTTTATTTTACTTAAAGGTCTCTTAAAACAAATCATACGACACTAACAATCTTTAATGTTTAAATTTGTTCCTATCTATCATCTTTCAAAATTAAATCTTGCCACGTCTTTCCCTAAAATTTTCTAAATAATTTAAATCTTTTGGGATTACAAATCTCAAATGGTTTGAAATTTTGATCGGGAGAGATCGTGATTTAAATCTCAAATCTGTTTTAATGGAATTGGTTTTAGTCCTTCAAAGGCACTCCGCCTCCATGTGCCAAACGATTTCAAATACACAATGCACATGTTGAGGAGGAGGATTTATCCAAAACCGGATGAGTATTTAAACAAGGCCACATTTTCTCCCATGTTTTATAAACCTAATTAAATCACTTGGGATCCAAAATCTCAAAGGATTTGATATTTTTGATCGGGAGAATCGTGATTTAATAATGAAATTTGATAAAAGTTGATCGTTTTGATTCGGTTATGCGGTGTTCTCTCATATGTGCTAAACGCTTTTGAATCTCGAAGCACATATTGAGGGGGAGCAAAACCATCGAGGTACAAAAGTTTTTTAAAAGAGATTATAAAGTACCTTGATTGAGTTTTAAATGGTTTCTTAATGACTTGTGTGATCGTGGATGTGCTTCAAAAGAACTCTTGCCTCTATGTGATAAAATGATTTCAAATATCCTATGCACATATTGAGGGGGAGAATTTTACCAAGAAAATCAAATGGATTTTTCGTACGAAATTGTGATCAAGAAATTATTTCAAAGAAATTATTTCAAAGAACTCTTGCCTCCATGTGCCAAACAATTTTATATCATATGCACATGTTGAGGGGGAGCATTTCTAAATTGATCAAAACTATTAAGGTACATAATGCTTTGATCTCGTATCACAAGTACCTTGATTGTTTTTCCAAATGATTTTTCAATTGGTTTCAAGGAAGAATGAACTGTACCAAAAGACCGACCAATTTACTTTATGCATGGAGTTATAAGGATGGTTAGGTTAGGTATTTGTTCCCACGATCCGCCAGAACCGAGGGATCTACCGAGGACAATCCACTAGATAGTGTAGAGTCCTTAGGTATATTGAAAAAAGGAGAAAAATGAGAAATGGGAAGAGTGCGGATGAGATGAGCTAGTCTTGGAATAAACCCAACAAGGTTCTAGTAATGAAGTCTCGGTAAGCACGAGGGGTTGAAGAATGAAAAGAACTGAATGTGAAAAGGGTGAAAAGAAATAGCCCTCCATCAATTCAACCTTAGGGCGATGAAGGGTTCAATACATATGCTCTTGGTTGTTACTAAGGTAACACGGTATTGAAGACAAGACGTCATGGACCCGTGGACGCCTTGCACTAAACTTCCCAAGCCACTCAAGTTCCTCTTAAAGGGCTTGTTTCATTCTCACGGGAACCGACATTATCTATCGACTTTCTCTAGAGATTGTTGATATTGAAGAAGGAGACCCTCTCCCTAGTCTCCGACACAGGAACCAAATATGCACGATTGAGTCTAGAGCCAAGAGATCATCCACAATATCTCGTTAGGACACTATATTCTTGAAGACTTGCTTTTTCACACAATGTGGAAAGTAAGTATATATTAAGAGTCCTACGCATTATCCTTGTGGTATTGCGAACATCCGAGTGATATGTAAAAATATTCACAATGAAGATGGAAATCCTCTAGAGCCTACATCAAACAAGCTCTTGGTGGGTGACATGTGTGATCTTCTCGTAAGATCAAACTTGTGACAACCGGATAGAAACGATGGGAGATTCAATCTTGAATCAACCTTGGTCCAGAAATGAATTGACGAATACTTTTGGAAAAACCGTTCGATGTGCAAATCTTCTTTTCTCTAGCACGTCGAATGTGTACTTATGTTTTCAAAATTCAAAAGTATCTACGATTGAAAAATACTTTTAGAAAACCGTTCGATGTCGAATCTCTTCTTTTCACTAGCACGTCGATTGTGTACTATTTTCAAATACAAAAGTGTTTTGATTGAAAATTGATCTTTCTCATAAAACCTTCGTCGTATTGCAAAACTCTTTATTCTAAGCAATACGCGATTGTTTTCAAATCAATTTTCTTCAATCGGTGAATCTCAATTCATTGGTTCACTCACTCCGTGTTGTCTTCTTTGAGGCGTTCGGTTTGAGAACGGCTAGAACATTTGCAAAACCTGTCAAGGAGATTCTTAGGAATCCTACACGATCACAGCGGTACTTGTCTTGATCAACGGGAACCGTGGGCGTGTACCTCAATTCAACGAAGTGGTCAAAGACACTTTCGTGTGTTTTATTGCTAACTGTTGTTTGCGGTACATTTAGGCGGTTGCGGTGATCGGAATTGAGGCGTCAATCCAAAGCCGCATGCTCACAAAGATCCACACTTAATTTGAAGAAATCATGACCGGTGCATATCTACATAACACGGTTACGATATTTTTATACTATGCTTACGCTACTGCTGCGCAAATATCATGAACCGAGAAGGCTTCCGCTACTCGATGGAAAGATGTCATGATTCAAAGTGTGAGCATGTCGGTCTAATAGTCACAACTTCACATGATGGCAACACAAAAAAGGGTGATCCGAGATTTCTCGTGGTGATGATCTCAAAGAAAGCTCAAAGATCATCAAGATGTGGATCGATTAAAGGCCTCCACTAAAAGTACAAATCAATGCGGACTTTGAAGAATCGCTACAAAAGCACAAAGATTGTTGAAATGAAGAATTGAAGTCTCTGAGCTCAAGAACAAAGACAAGAATAGAATGCTAGGATTAGAAAATGTATAACATGGGGTGACCTCCTTAGGGAGATTGTTAGGAATTAGAAAATTCCATAGTGAAGAGTCGGTCACCCCTAATATTATCTAGCATAAGTTAGCTCGTAGACATATCGTTATTTACGTTATTTAGTAGTTTATTTATTAGTTTGTAGCGTAGTATAGTTTAGTGCAACACCGTGGAGGAAGGACGGTCTTTACCCACTGTATCCACGATCCGCAGCCGATAGGAGGTCGTTATGTTTGTAAGTATAAATACCCTTCCATGGATGGAAGGGTGGTGCTTCAATCTAATATTCTACATTTTGTGAAGTAACTCTCTACCAAGAAAACACCAACTCTCTAACTTTCTCTCTAATGGCAAACATGTATTTTGATCTCCCAAGACCACCCGAATCATCAACACAATAAATATTCGATCCTACAGATATTTTCCGATTCCTTTTGACCGTCGCTCGGTTTGACTTGATAATCTTTTGTCTTCACTGCTTTTGCTCTTCTTCTTCGCATTTGATTTTATTTTTTGTCTTAGCACATCCGTTTGTCGATCGTTAGACGGAGACTAACCGCGAGCCGAAGATGATGGTACCGAACCTGCGTTCTTTGCAATGATCCACTGTCTTTGGAGAGGTTCGTAAGCGAAGCCACCCGATTGCCGTCTGTTGGAGACATCGGGATCTCTTTGGAGGAAGTGGACGAATCAACCAAAGACGCAACGAGGAAGACAAGATTCAACCGGTGGCTTTGAAGGTTCATCTACTTCATATGATTTGGGTGCGACTTGTGTTACTCCGATTCGTTTGTCATGCGTTTTGAAGCGGTTTGATATCTTGCTATGTGATTTTAATCGGCATCACTTTTCTTTGATTTGTTCAGAACTCGGTTTGAATCATGAAGCGTTATCTTTTGGCATCTTGGTAATATCTCAGCTTTTCCTTTGAATCTTCAGTAATGAGTCATGAGGAACCGTTTTACGCAAGTTGGTGGCCTTCTTTTCCTTTGTGGTATGGTAAGTTGTTTGATGTGTTATATGTTGTATGTACGTGATTCTGGTCTGCTCTGGTATGTTACTTGATATCTGTACGTGATATGTTTTGTGTGATAATGGCTATGTGATTTGTCATGAACCGGGACAGAATAGGGTGACAATAAGGGCTTGTTATGTGATGCAAGTATTATGACGCCTGATCAACGTGATAATACCGAGATCATATAATTTGAACTTATTGGAATCATACGACGTCTTGGGAAATGCCTGGGGTTGGTACGTGAATGGAATAAGACTCATATTCGTTATTTGTAAACTTTCATATTCGTTTGGAATTCTGTACCTCCTTGCGAGATTCTCACCGACATCTGTTACGTATAAGTTTTGTACACTTTGGGAACCGGAATCGTTATGATCTGTGTAAGACTATGGATTGCTACATCTGCCTTGAACTTGTACGTCTCTGTGCACCTCTGCGACTTCCATTTTCGAGGACGAAAATTTTTTTTAGAGGTAAGAGTTGTAAAACCCTAAAATCTCAATCGCGTGAATTGACAATTTTGCCCTCAAACTTAAAATTATACAAATTCGGGAAACACTTCAACATCGTTTAACAAGTTATATCACTAATAATACTTACACATTATGAAAATAATTAACTTATGTTATAGATTAAAAGAACATAAATAATTAAAACCTAAGTAACAATTAAGCATACCAAAATATACACAATTAACTTGGTCTACAAAGGAGACTAGATACATGATATTGAGATAAGTTTGGAAAATCAAAACTTGGTCTCCCCCCTTATGACCGCCATCTATTTAGGCCCCCCATTCAATCAAGATCAATTATATTAAATCACAATTACCATTCCATTTCTCATTTCAAAAATACAAGAAAACCCTAAGTATTTCCTCTCATCTCAAAAGTGGCGGCCAACATATAATTCTCATCATTTTGATCCGAATTTCATACAAACAAAAGGTTCCTAGGAGGCTCGTGATAGTGTTTGATCGATTGGTGGACGTGGGGATTGTGTTTGGTTCGAAAGGAAGCTAGGTCGTGTGGTTTGGTTTGTAGCCGTGGGTTTTGGATTAGCCAAGGAGGCTTGGTTTCGATTTTGGTGCTTTGATTCTTGTTCCTTGTCACGTACACGCTACTAGGGTAATGTATCAACATCTCACATCTTTTCCTTTTGTTTCTCATTCCATTCGTGGCCATGGAAGGGTTTTTCTAGGGCTTGTATTCGATTCATATAACACATAAAATCATGGGAACTTTTGTCACATAAAATGATAACACATGAATACTTAAAACCTTGATTATGAGCCTATATAAATCGTATGAGATAAGGTATGAAACATGAATACGAAACTGATTTGGATCTCTAATTAGGTAGACATATGTATATTTGGTTAAAGGGTTTAATGAGCTTACGAAACTATACTAATACGTATGTGATTAATGGATTTGATAACAAATGATTTACGGGTTTGTTGTGATATAAAAATGGGGCGTACATATATTTGTTTTGGAAGGGATGTGTCGAATTAAAATGTTATCACATAAGGAGTCTTATAATCTTGTAATAATCGAGTTAAAATGGTTTAGAACGGATACGTAATCATAATCTAAAACTAGGGTTTTGTAATTCATGATTTAATAAAGTTAAGGGGTTATTTTGTAAATTATGAAACTTGATGGATTAACTTGTTAATATAGTAACTAAATGGATTTAATGAGTAAAATGAGTAAACTTGCTATATTTACACTTTTAACCCTATACTTTACATTATTGACATTTTAATCCCTAAACTTTTGTAAATTGTCATAAATGATCCTTAAATCATAATAATACTCATTTTCATTATTTAACTATAGATAAGTGACTAAAGTTACTAAATATGGAAACCTGCTAATTATGGAAACATGCTAATTATGGAAACCTGCTAAATATGGAAACCTGCTAATTATGGAAAGTTGCTAAATATGGAAAGCTGCCTAAAATAGAAAGTTACCTAAAATGGAAAGATTACTAAAAATGGAATGCCGTCTTAATCGAGTAATCTTATTCTTATAGAACGTTATTTAATTCATATAGGTTCCGGGCGACGGGATTGATCTTCTTTTTGATTTTACTTTCATTGTGATTTGCTTGAATAAGGTACATATATTCGACCCTTTTCTTAAGGTTTCTCATGATTCGTATTCATCCTTGATTCTAGCTTGATATGTTATCCCTACTCTAAGCCTCTTTATTAGGGCTTCCTTTGACTTTGCTATGCTTCCTTTGATATGATCTTTGATATGAGCTTAATATGATCTTTGATATGAGCTTCGATATGAACTTTGATATGAATTATGATATGAACTTTGATATGAATTATGATATGAACTTTGATATGAACTTTGATATGAACTATGATATGAAAACTTATGATATGATATGAATATGCTTTGACCCTTGATTTGATACCCGAGCCAAATATGTTTCCTAGTCGTGAAGGTAACTGACCGTGTCATTGATGCACCAATGGCATGACTCCGGTGTGTACGGTGATGATACACACCGTCCCCATTCGATATGATTATGAGCTCACTATATGTATATGATTTGGCCACTATGTTTCGGGGGCGTATGGATGCATCCTAGATATGATATGTTTCGAGGATTTGATCCGATTGGAGCTTTGTCGGTGAATGATGTCGGTGCAATCCGCGTCTTCACAATACGAGAGCTAGCTACTCCATTTGTTATTGAAGTCTCCCTCCTATTATGTATGATATTCCGAGGTCACCCTCCGAATACAATGGCTACTTATGATATGATATGATATGTTTTTCGGGCTCGGGTAGATTTACGATAATCCTTACACTTTTGGTAAACCTATGTTGTACCTTCTACATTCCCCAACGCACCATAATCTGTATTATTTGTTCATTACTCAATACTTATATGATTTACTTGTACCAAGATATAGATACTCCATTACATTGATCATCACACTTTCATTCCGTTACTTCCGACTATGGTTCCATTCACGCATCGGGTTATTATATGTCATTGGATTGATTATGATATTCATGTTTATAAGACTACCGATTATTCAGATGATATGTATGTATGCGATATAAGATGTATCTGTTGCCATCGATGATATGCCATCTTCTTGTTTGTGATCCTTTTGATTTGTCCGGTAACCATGCTTGTGTGAAATCGATTGTTGATCTATTTATATTTTGTACCTCGTTCGATTAATCTCGTGGACTATGACTATCCGTTGTATCCTTATCTGGCTTGTTGTTTGACCGCCATGTTTACATTTCTGTCTATGCTACCGTTTGCTTGGGTAAATGGTTCAACTTATGACGTCTGGCTTGTTAACTTGTTTAATTGCCCTGCTATGTCCCTAATTCATTTAATTATAGTGTTCATATTGTATTCCTACTTGTTACGTATGACTGCCATGTTTTTGACTGCCGTTATGATACTGATTATGTTTTCAACTAAGGTTTTTGACCTGTGTGAATTGCCATGCTCACTTATTATTAATTGTTTCCGCTTTTCCTGTAGACATTTGTTTGGCTCGTATGTCTCCTGATTTCTTGAATTGATTGTATGACATATATGTTGTGTGGATGCTATGCCTGCTTTGTTTTCTTATGTTTCCGTTCTTGTATGTCTAGTTTGTATGTGCATGTTTATATGTCATCGATGCTTTGCTTTCGCTTCGCTCTCCTTGTTATCTGCTCGTTTTGGATATCCATATAATTGTGTTCTGCAGATCCTCTTTGACTCATTACTCTCATTTCGCTACGACTTTGTTATCCGTTCCTTTGTTTCATTTTGCATTTCGATTTTATTTTGCTTTCGCTTTGTTATATCTTCACCGGGCTTTTTAAGCTCACCAGATTTCTTTTCTGCGGCGGTGTTAGGTTGAAGATGGGCTTTGATGGGCTGAGAGTTGGAGTATTTGAGTGGACCAACCCTAGATACCTTATTATTTGGATTTATTTTGTTGGACTATTGTTTGGAGATTTCATTTTATTTTAGACATTTTGGATTTTGTATTTTTCCTTGTAAGTCATTCGTGTATATGACTTGGTGTTTTATTCTTTAAGGTTTTCGCTTGTAAATTTTATTTGTATGTTCTGATATTACACCAGAATGTGACACTTCTACTCTTGTCGGGTTGGGGTGTTACAATTATGGTATCGAGCCGTGTTTCGTCTTGTTGACCTTAGGATTGACCCGTGAGGATTGGGTAGACACTAGGCTTCCGTCTGCTCGATATTTTCCGATTCCTTTTGGTTGTCGTTCGATTTGACTTGATAATCTTTTGTCTTCACTAATTGCTCTTCTTCTCTTCGCATTTGATTTTATTTTGTCTTCGCACATCCGTTTGTCGATCGTTAGATGGAGACTAACCGCGAGTCGAAGATGATAATGCCGAACCTGCGTTCTTTCGCAATGATCCCCGTCTTTGGAGAGGTTCGTAGCGAAGCCACACCGATCGCCGTCTTGTTGGAGACATCGGATGTCTTTGGAGGAAGTCGGACGAATCAACCAAAGATGCAACGACGAAGACAAGATTCAACCGGTGGTCGTGAAGGTTCATCTACTTCATATGATTTGGGTGCGACTTGTGTTACTCCGATTCGTTTGTCATGCGTTTTGAAGCGGTTTGATATTTTGCTATGTGATTTTGATCGGCATTGCTCTTCTTTGATTTGTTCGAACTCGGTTTGAATCGTGAAGCGTTATCTTTTGGCATTTTGGTAATATCTCGCCTTTTCCTTTGAATCTTCGATAATGAGTCATGAGGAACCGCTTTACGCAAGTTGGTGGCCTTCTTTCCTTTGTGGTATGGTAAGTTGTTTGATGTGTTATATGTTGTATGTACGCGATTCTGGTCTGCTCTGGTATGTTACTTGATATCTGTACGTGATATGTTTTGTGTGATAATGGCTATGTGATTTGTCATGACCGGGACGAAATATGGTGACAATAAGGGCTTGTTATGTGATGCAAGTATTATGACGCTTTGATCAACGTGATAATACCGAGATCATATAATTTGAACTTATTGGAATCATACGACGTCTTGGGAAATGTCTGGGTTGGTACGTGAATGGAATAAGACTTATATCCGTTATTTGTAACTCTTCATGATCGTTTGAATTTCTGTACCTCCTTGCGAGATTCTCACCGACATCTGTTACGTATAAGTTTTGTACGCTTTGGGAACCGAATCGTTATGATCTGTGTAAGACTATGGATTGCTACATCTGCCTTGAACTTGTACGTCTCTGTGTACCTCTGCGACTTCCATTTTCGAGGACAAAAATTTTTTTTTAGAGGGGAAGAGTTGTAAAACCCTAAAATCTCAATCGCGTGAAATGACAATTTTGCCCTCAAACTTAAAATTTTACAAACTCGGAAACACTTCAACATCGTTTAACAAGTTATATCATCAATAATATTTACACATTATGAAAATAATTAACTTATGTTATAAATTAAAAGAACATAAATAATTAAAACCTAAGTAACAATTAAGCATACCAAAGTATACAAATTAACTTGGTCTACAAAGGAGACTAGATACATGATATTGAGATAAGTTTGGAAAATCAAAACTTGGTCTCCCCCCTCCTTATGACCGGCCACTATTTACTCCCCTCATTAATCAAATCAATTATATTAAATCACAATTACCATTTCTCTCATTTCAAAATACCAAGAAACCCTAAAAGTATTTCCTCTCATCTCAAAATTGGCGGCCATCAATTATTTTCATCATTTTGATCCGAATTTCATACAAACAAAGGTTCCTAGGAGGCTCGTGATAGTGTTTGATCGATTGGTGGACGTGGGATTGTGTTTGGTTGAAAGGAAGCTTGGTCGTGTGGTTTGGTTTGTAGCCGTGGGGTTGGATTAGCCAAGGAGGCTTGGTTTCGATCGTGGTGCTTTGATTCTTGTTTCTTTGTCACGTACACGCTACTAGGGTAATGTATCAACATCTCACATCTTTTCCTTTTGTTTCTCATTCCATTCGTGGCCATGGAAGGGTTTTCTAGGGCTTGTATTCGATTTGTATAACACATAAAATCATGATTCCTTTTGTCACATAAAATGATAACATATGTATACATAAAACCTTGATTCTTAATCTTTATAAATCGTATGATATAAGGTATGAAAAATGAATACTGGCTGAAAATTGGTGTCTCTAATTATGTAGACATATGTATGTTAATTAAAGGGTTTAATGAGCTTACGAAACTATACTAATACGTATGTGATTAATGGATTTGATAACAAATGATTTACGGGTTTGTTGTGATATAAAAATGGGGCGTACATATATTTGTTTTGGAAGGGATGGTTCGAATTAAAATGTCATCACATAATGAGTATTATAATCTTGTAATAATCGAGCTAAAATGGTTTAGAACGGATACGTAATCATAATCTAAAACTAGGGTTTTGTAATTCATGATTTAATAAAGTTAAGGGGTTATTTTGTAAATTATGAAACTTGATGGATTAACTTGTTAATATAGTAACTAAATGGATTTAATGAGTAAAATGAGTAAACTTGCTATATTTACACTTTTAACCCTATACTTTACATTATTGACATTTTAAACCCTAAACTTTTGTAACTTGTCATAAATGATCCTTAAATCATAATAATACTCATTTTCATTATTTAACTATAGATAAGTGACTAAAGTTACTAAATATGGAAACCTGCTAATTATGGAAACCTGCTAATTATGGAAAGTTGCTAAATATGGAAACCTGCTAAATATGGAAAGTTGCTAAATATGGAAAGCTGCCTAAAATAGAAAGTACTTAAAATGGAAAGATTACTAAAATGGAAAGCCGTCTTAATCGAGTAATCTTATTCTTATAGAACGTTATTTAATTCATATAGGTTCCAAGACGGATTGATCTTCTTTATTGATTTTACTTTCATTGTGATTTGCTCGAATAAGGTACGGATATTCTATCCTTTTCTCTTAGGGTTTCTCATGATTCGTTTCATCCTTGATTCTAGCTTGATTATGTTATCCTTTGCTAAGCCTTTCATTAGGGCTTCCTGACTTTGATATGCTTCCTTTGATATAATCCTTTGATATGATTCTTTCGATATGATCTTTGATATGAGCTTGATATGAACTTTGATATGAATTATGATATGAACTTTGATATGAATTTTGATATGAACTTTGATATGAACTTTGATATGAACTTTGATATGAACCCTTATGATATGATATGAATATGCTTTGACCCTTCGCTTGATACCCGAGCCAAATATGTTTCCTAGTCGGAAGGTAACTGACCGTGTCATTGATGCACCAATGGCATGACTCCAGTGTGGTTGAGTGATGATACACACCGTCCCCATTCGATATGATTATGAGCTCACTATATGTATATGATTTGGCCACTATGTTTACGGGGCGTATGGATGCATCCTAGATATGATATGTTTCGAGGATTTGATCCGATTGGAGCTTTGTCGGTGAATGATGTCGGTGCAATCCGCGTCTTCACAATTCGGGAGCTAGCTACTCCATTTGTTATTGAGGTCTCCCTCCTATTATGTATGGTATTCCGAGGTCACCCTCCGAATACAATGGCTACTTATGATATGATATGATATGATTGTTTCGGCTCGGGTAGATTTACGATAACCCTTACACTTTTGATAAACCTATATTGTACCTTCTACATTCCCCAACACACCATAATCTGTATTATTTGTTCATTACTCAATACCCTTATATGATTTACTTGTACCAACATATATATACTCCATTACATTGATCATCGCACTTTCATTCCGTTACTTGGACTATGGTTCCATTCACGCATCGGGTTATTATATGTTATTGGATTGATTATGATATTCATGTTTATAAGACTACGATTATTACGTATGATATGTATGTATGCGATATAAGATGTACTGTTGTCATCGATGATATGCTATCTTCTTGTTTGTGATCCTTTGATTTGTCTGGTAACCATGCTTGTGTGAAATCGATTGTTGATCTGTTTATATTTTGTACTTCGTTCAGTTAATCTCGTGGACTATGACTATCCGTTGTATCCTTATCTGCTTGTTGATTGACCTGCCATGTTTACATTTCTGTCTATGCTATCGTTTGCTTGGGTAAATGGTTCAACTTATGACGTCTGGCTTGTTAACTTGTTTAATTGCCCTGCTATGTCCCTAATTCATTTAATTATAGTGTTCATATTGTATTCCTACTTGTTACGTGTGACCGCCATGTTTTGATTACCGTTATGATCTCGATTATGTTTTCAACTAAGGGTTTGACTGTGTGAATTGCCATGCTCACTTATTATTAATTGCTTCCGCTTTTCACTGTAGACATTTGTTTGGCTTGTATGTCTCTCGATTTCTGAATTGATTGTATGACATATATGTTGTGTGGATGCTATGCCCGCTATGTTTGCTTATGTTTCGGTTCTTGTATGTCTAGTTTGTATGTGCTTGTTTATATGTCATCGATGCTTTGCTTCGCTTCGCTCTCCTTGTTATCTGTTCGTTTTGGATATCTCGTATAATTGTGTTCTGCAGATCCTCTTTGACTCATTACTTCTCATTTCATTGCGACTTTGTTATCCGTTCCTTTGTTTCATTTTGCATTTGATTTTATTTTGCTTTCGCTTTGTTATATCATTCACTGGGCTTTTAAGCTCACCGCATTTCTTTTCTGCGGTGTTAGGTTGAAGATGGGCTTTGATGGGTGAGAGTTGGATTATTTGAGTGGACCAACCCTAGATACCTTATTATTTGGATTTATTTTGTTGGGCTATTGTTTGGAGATTTCATTTTATTTTAGACATATTGGATTTTGTATTTTCCTTGTAAGTCATTCGTCTATATGACTTGGTATTTTATTCTTTAAGGCTTTCGCTTGTAAATTTTATTTGTATGTTACGATATGACACCGAATGTGACACTTCTACCCTTGTCGGGTTGGGGTGTTACAATTATGGTATCGAGCCCGTGTTTCGCCTTGTTGACCTTAGGATTGACCCGTGAGGATTGGGTAGACATTAGGCTTCCGTCTGCATTCGATATTTTCGATTCCTTTTGATTGTCGTTCGATTTTGACTTGATAATCTTTTGTCTTCACTAATTTGGCCTTCTTCTCTTCGCATTTGATTTTATTTATTTGTCTTCGCACATCCGTTTGTCGATCGTTAGATGGAGACTAACCGTGAAGTCGAAGATGATGGTGCCGAACCCGCGTTCTTTGCAATGATCCCTGTCTTGGAGAGGTTCGTAGCGAAGCCACACCGACCGCCGTCTTTGTTGGAGACATCGATGATCTTCTTGGAGGAAGTCGGACGAATCAACCAAAGACGCAACGACGAAGACAAGATTCAACCGGTGGCTGAGAAGGTTCATCTACTTCATATGATTTGGGCGCGACTTGTGTTACTCCGATTTGTTTGTCATGCGTTTGTGGCGGTTTGATATTTTGCTATGTGATTTTGATCGGCATTGCTCTTCCTTGATTTGTTCAGAACTCGGTTTGAATCGTGAAGCGTTATCTTTTGGCATTTTGGTAATATCTCAGCTTTTCCTTTGAATCTTCAGTAATGAGTCATGAGGAACCGTTTTACGCAAGTTGGTGGCCTTCTCTCCTTTGTGGTATGGTAAGTTGTTTGATGTGTTATATGTTGTATGTATGCGATTCGCTCCGCTGGTATGTTACTTGATATCTCGTATGTGATGTGTTTTGTGTGATAATGGCTATGTGGTTTGTCATGACCGGGACGAATATGGTGACAATAAGGGCTTGTTATGTGATGCAAGTATTATGGCCTTTGATCAACGTGATAATACCGAGATCATATAATTTGAACTTATTGGAATCATACGACGTGTTGGGAAATGCACGGGGTTGGTACGTGAATGGAATAAGACTTATATCCGTTATTTGTAACTCTTCATATTCGTTTGAATTTCATACCTCTTTGAGAGATTCTCACCGACATCTCATTACGTATAAGTTTTGTACGCTTTGGGAACCGGAATCGTTATGATCTGTGTAAGACTATGGATTGCTACATCTGCCTTGAACTTGTACGTCTCTGTGTACCTCTGCGACTTCCATTTTCGAGGACGAAAATTTTTTTTAGAGGGGAAGAGTTGTAAAACCCTAAAATCTCAATCGCGTGAAATGACAATTTTGCCCTCCAACTTAAAATTTTACAAACTTAGAAACACTTCAACATCGTTTAACAAATTATATCATTAATAATATTTACACATTATGAAAATAATTAACTTATGCTATAAATTAAAAGAACATAAATAATTAAAACCTAAGTAACAATTAAACATACCAAAGTGTACACAATTAACTTGGTCTACAAAGGAGACTAGATACATGATATTGAGATAAGTTTGGAAAATCAAAACTTGGTCTTCCCCCTATGACCGGCCACTATAGGCTCCCCTCATTAATCAAATCAATTATATTAAATCACAATTACCATTCCTTTTCATTTCAAAATACCAAGAAACCCTAAGTATTTCCTCTCATCTCAATTGGCGGCCATCATATTATTTTCATCATTTTGATCCGAATTTCATACAAACAAAGGTTCCTAGGAGGCTCGTGATAGTGTTTGATCGATTGGTGGACGTGGGGATTGTGTTTGGTTGAAAAAAGCTAGGTCGTGGTTTGGTTTGTAGCAGTGGGTTTTGGATTAGCCAAGGAGGCTTGGTTTCGATCGTGGTGCTTTGATTCTTGTTTCTTTGTCACGCACACGCTACTAGGGTAACGTATCAACATCTCACATCTTTTCCTTTTGTTTCTCATTCCATTCGTGGCCATGGAAGGGTTTTCTAGGGCTTGTATTCGATTTGTATAACACATAAAATCATGATTCCTTTGTCACATAAAATGATAACATATGTATACATAAAACCTTGATTCTTAATCTTTATAAATAGTATGATATATGACATGATAAAATGAATACAAAACTGAAAATTGGTCTTTCTATATGTCGACCTATATGCATGGTAATAAAGGGTTTAATGAGCTTGTGAAACTATACTAATACGTATGTGATTAATGGATTTGATAACAAATGATTTACGGGTTTGTTTTGATATAAATATGGGCGTACATATATTTGTTTTGGAAGGTATGTGTTGAATTAAAATGTTATCACATAAGGAGTCTTATAATCTTGTAATAATCGAGCTAAAATGGTTTAGAACGGATACGTAATCATAATCTAAAACTAGGGTTTTGTAATTCATGATTTAATAAAGTTAAGGGTTATTTTGTAAATTATGAAACTTGATGGATTAACTTGTTAATATAGTAACTAAATGGATTTAATGAGTAAAATGAGTAAACTTGCTATATTTACACTTTTAACCCTATACTTTACATTATTGACATTTTAAACCCTAAACTTTTGTAACTTGTCATAAATGATCCTTAAATCATAATAATACTCATTTTCATTATTTAACTATAGATAAGTGACTAAAGTTACTAAATATGGAAACCTACTAATTATGGAAACTTCGCTAATTATGGAAACTGCTAAATATGGAAACCGCTAAATATGGAAAGTTGCTAAATATGGAAAGTTACCTAAAATAGAAAGTACTTAAAATGGAAAGATTTCTAAAATGGAAAGTCGTCTTAATCGAGTAATCTTATTCTTATAGAACGTTATTTAATTCATATAGGTTCCAGGCGGAGGATTGATCTTCTTTATTGATTTTACTTTCATTGTGATTTGCTTGAATAAGGTACGATATTCTATCCCTCTTCGGTAGGTTTCTCATGACTTTTCATCCTTGACTTTACTTTGATTATGATATCCCTTTGCTATGATTTCATTATACTATGATCCTTTGATATGATTCCGACTTAATCCTTTGATATGATTCTTCGCTATGATATTAATTGTTATGATTATGATCTTTGATATGAGCTTCGATATGAACTTTGATATGAACCTCGATTATGAACTTTGATATGAAACTTTGATATGAACTTTGATATGAACTCGATATGAACTTTGATATGAACCCTTATGATATGATATGAATATGCTTTGACCCTTGATTTGATACCCGAGCCAAATATGTTTCCTAGTCGGAAGGTAACTCGACCGTGTCATTGATGCACCAATGGCATGACTCCAGTGTGTACGAGTGATGATACACACCGTCCCCATTCGATATGATTATGAGCTCACTATATGTATATGATTTGGCCACTATGTTTCGGGGCGATGGATGCATCCTAGATATGATATGTTTCGAGGATTTGATCGATTGGAGCTTTGTCGCGTGAATGATGTCGGGTGCAATCCGCGTCTTCACAATTCGGGAGCTAGCTACTCCATTTGTTATTGAGGTCTCCTCCTATTATGTATGGTATTCGAGGTCACCCTCCGAATACAATGGCTACTTATGATATGATATGATATGATATGTTTCGGGCTCGGTAGATTTACGAAACCCTTACACTTTTGATAAACCTATATTGTACCTTCTACATTCCCCAACGCACCATATTCAGTATTATTTGTTCATTACTCAATACCCTTATATGACTCCCTACTACTACCAAGATATATATATTCCATTGCTTTGATCCGTCACACTTTCATTCCGTTACTTCGACTATGGTTCCATTCACGCATCGGGTTATTATATGTTATTGGATTTGATTATGATATTCATGTTTATAAGACTACCGATTATTCGTATGATATGTATGTATGCGATATAAGATTTACTGTTGCATCCGATGATATGCTATCTTCTTGTTATGTGATCCTTTGATTTGTCCGGTAACCATGCTTATGTGAAATCGATTGTTGATCTCTGTTTATTTTGTACCTCGTTCGATTAATCTCGTGGACTATGACTATCCGTGATATCCTTATCTCGCTTGTTGTTGACTGCCATGTTTACATTTACATATGCTACCGTTTGATTTGGTAAATGGTTCAACTTATGACGTCTAGCTTGTTAACTTGTTTAATTGCCTCGCTATGTCCTAATTCATTTAATTATAGTGTTCATATTGTATTCCTACTTGTTACGTATGTGTTGCCATGTCTTTGATTTCCGTTATGATATCTTGATTATGTTTTCAACTAAGGGTTTTGACTGTGTGAATTGCCATGCTCACTTATTATTAATTGCTTCCGCTTTTCTGTAGACATTTGTTTGGCTTGTATGTCTCTGATTTCTGAATTGATTGTATGACTTATACTTTGTGTGGATGCTATGCCTTATGTTTGCTTATGTTTCCGTTCTTGTATGTCTAGTTTGTATGTGCTTGTTTATATGTCATTGATGCTTTGCTTCGCCGCTCTCCTTGTTATCTGCTTCGTTTTGGATATCTCATATAATTGTGTTCTGCAGATCCTCTTTGACTCATTACTCTCATTTCGCTGCGACTTTGTTATCCGTTCCTTTGTTTCATTTTGCATTTTAGATTTTATTTAGCTTTCGCTTTGTTATATCATTCACTGGGCTTTTTAAGCTCGGCGCATTTCTTTTCTGCGGCGGTGTTAGGTTGAAGATGGGCTTTGATGGTGAGAGTTGGATTATTTGAGTGGACCAACCCTAGATACCTTATTATTTGGATTTATTTTGTTGGGCTATTGTTTGGAGATTTCATTTTATTTTAGACATATTGGATTTTGTATTTTCCTTGTAAGTCATTCGTCTATATGACTTGGTATTTTATTCTTTAAGGCTTTCGCTTGTAAAATTTTATTTGTATGTTACGATATGACACCGAATGTGACACTTCTACCCTTGTCGGGTTGGGGTGTTACAAAGTGCAGGGCATTAGCAACAAACATTCACCCCTAATTCTTAAGTTCATCCAAGCGATAGGTGATCGGTTGGTCAAATCGCACAAGTAGAAAGGGTCGTGGGTTGGTCATATCTTACCCTTCCGTCTCGATCTCTGCTTACCTAGGGTCGGTTGGTCATATCTCTAGGCAATTGGCCTCTACCGCCATTCAAAACAACCAACCAAGGGTGGCTACTAATAAACTATGCATGCATACACTTAGAAATAATTGTATGAAAGTAAAGTAAATGCAAACAAAAATTAAGGAATCATAACTAGGCCGGCACCAAGAGGTGCTTAGGCGCTCATATTAATCATACAAACCAATTCAATATTCAAAGGTGCGAAATACATGAATTGAAAGTAAGGAAAATATAAAATGCTAATGCTTATCGCGGGAGTGATTTCTCCTTGGAGCACTCGTATGCTCCTCTGGACCTTCATTTAGCCTTTTCCCACGTTCTCTGATAGTTGTGTGTGCAATGGGATGATTAGAAATGCTAGAATTCGTGGGGGTATTTATAGGCCGGATCTGGGTTACGGCTTAACTAATATAAGAGTTACGCCGTAACCTTCTATTTCTTCGTATTTTGCACTATATCTGCTGGTTACGGTGTAACCTTATTAGTGGTTATGCCATAGTCGTCAATAAAACTTGGTTACGCCATAGTTGATGGAGTAGTTACGGCGTAGTTATCAGCGGCGTAGAACCTCATTTGACCTAATAGAGTTTCGTCGTAACCTTTGGAGAGAGTTCTGTTGTAACCTTCGATGAGTTGGTCTTTACGAGTCGCATGACCGCTACGGTAATGTGAGAGATGAGTTACATCGTAACTTCTTCAAAATCAACATACTATGATAAGTCTTTAGATATTTCTCCAATTCAGCGTCTCTTTAGCTCCAATGCTCGTAATTTACACGAAAGTGGAAAACGATGGAAAACAAGGGTAAATCCACATAAATGATATAAATTACAAGCATTATTGGGGGAAATTGACACTTAATATTCAGGATTATTTGATGTTATCAGAGTCTCATCTAACGTTACGTTTAATGACTCCTCAACTTTCATAGTTTCCTTATTTAGGACTATGTAAGGCTTACTATTTTGAGAATAACATAAGAATATACCTTTGTAAGACTTTGGGTATGTTAGGAATTGGGAATTCCATGTGAAAGTGTCGGTCACCCCAATTATGGCCTAGCATATGTTAGCTCGTAGACTTGTAGTTATTTACGTTGTTTAGTAGTTAATTAGTTAATTAGTAGTGTAGATTAGTTTAGAGTAACACCGTGGAGGAAGGACGGGTCTTTACCCACTGTATGCACGATCCAGCGACCGGCGGAGGCGTATTGTTTGTAACTATAAATACCCCTTCCATCCTTGGAAGGGGTGGTGCTTCTTAATCTAACCTTTCATATTTTTGTTAAACAACTCTCTAACAAGAACACCCTCTCATCTCTTTCTCTCTCTAAACCATGGCATACTGGATTCATCACCATCCAAGGCTACCCTAATCATCAAACACAATATATTTATGATCCTACAAATGGTACCAGAGCAAAGGTCATTGTGTTGTGTTGATTTGTGTGATTTAGTATCATGGTTATGTTGGTTTTGATATATGTTTTAAAACTCTTTTGAGTACGTTTATTGGCGGAAAATTTTTGTTTTCCAATTATTGTGGTAAACAGCTTTTATAATGGTATGTATCTATTTTGGTCCAAAAGTCTCTTGCTTTCATGTATACATATATGTCGTGTCGCGCTTTATTGTCCAAAAGTTTTATGTATACTTTGTGATTCTTGTGGGTAAATTGTTTATCGCTTTATGTATATTTTGTGGTCAATTTGTGGTCAAACGGAAAACAAACGATTACCCATATGCTTTTCCGGATTATACTTGTCATTCGTTCTTGTGGTCAAACATGGTCAAAACGGGTCTATCGTGGTATCTTTATGATGTATTTTCTGGGTTTTGTTTGAGGCTGAACGGAAAATCATAGTCGGAAAACTCGTCGGAAAAATTCAAATGGTCATGTGTCTTGATAGCGACTTGTCCTTATGTCATTAAGCGACTTGTGATGAAAAAGTTATCGGTTTGTAAAGAAAAAGTTAGCGATTTGTGATGAAAATAAAGTAGCGACTTGTCATGAGTTTTGACTCATGGTAGCGACTTGCAGTAGAGACTTGCAGTAGCGACTTGTCAACTGCTGTAGCGACTTGTCAACTGCAGTAGCGACTTGTCATACTGGTATTGACTGAAGCGACTTGACAAAAAGGTAGAAGAAGATATGACTAGAAAGACCTTGACCACAATATACCAAATACCATGACACTAACTCATTACCATTACCTCATCTGCCCTTAGATTTTTTATTAAAGAAAAAGAAATGACTTTTAGCTAAAACATCAAATCCGACACATATTATCCAACTTCCTCAAACAAATCCAATTATATCCTAACTCACCTTCAATCCCATCTCCAAACAACCTCATGACTCAAATCAAAAAGTATAAAATGCTAGATCTCAGAATGGTGTCTTCATGCTTTTGAACCTTAAAAGATTCTCAACACCTTCATCATAGATCATATTTCTTAAAGACTTGATGTCATATTCTATTCGAATACTTTCAAGAAATAAATAAAACGCATAATGTTTAATTCAATCTTTGATTCGAGTGCACTCATCATGATCTCAGGATTTTATTAACGTGTCAAGTATAGATCTTTGGAGATCTTTAACACAAACACCAGCATAGATCTGTTGAAGCATACATCTCATATTAATATCCGAAATTATTGAATGAAGAACAAAACCATAAGGGGTTTCATTCTCTTCATGATTCAGTTATAATAAAAACATAACAGCAAAGTTCATATAAAATCTACCGTGCTAAATCGTTCAGGCCATCACTAAATCTCAAATCGTTCGAACCATCCCTGTGGCATACAAGCTTGGAACCATGTCCACACCTCTAGCCAACCCTGTGGCGAGGTCACTTCGAATGAAAGGGAGTAATATGTCTGCTGCTTGTTGATGAGTTAGATGAAATGAGGCGTACATGCTATTGTGGGTATTTTTGTTGTACGTTTTATGAGGGAGGCGTCTGTTTTAATTTGGGATTTTAGGGTTTGAGAGATAATGGAAGAGGGAGGTGATGTAGTGAGAAGTATTAGGGTTTGGTGAAAGAAATCACCATCCAAGGCCACCCGATCATCAAACACAATATATTAAGATCCTCTGATTGAACTTAGTAAGGTAATTTTTAGTGTTGAGTATAAGCACCTCCCAAACACTTTGAATTATTATAGTGTAGGGTTCTTACCTATAAAGTTCATATGGTGTATTTCCTAGAAATTGGCTAATTAGAATTCTATTCAAAATGTATGTTGAAGTGTCAACGACGTTACAAAAATTTTGTGGAAGAGATTGCTCATTTAGAAGGGTGACTCACTTCTTGTGGTGCGGTTCTTTCTACTACCCATTTGACTAAGGAGTTCTTGGGTAGAAATTGTGACTTATCCCATGCATCATAAGAAGATCCAAATTATGCCTCATTGTCAAGTTCCGACCATGATCCGCTTCTAATAGAAATTATTGAGCAACCTTGTTGATTTGAATTTTCTTACTTAAGATTTCAAAATGTTCAAAAGCTTCATTTTAGTTTTTAAGAATCTAGTCCATGTGTCTCTTGAGTAATCATCCACTATCACTAAAGTATAGATGTTTCCTCCATAACTTCGGACAACCGATGGACCAAATAAATCCATGTGAAGTAGTTCTAGACACCTACTTTGACACCATCTTTTATCTTTATCACTTGCATGAGTTTGTTTGCCTATTTTACATGCATCACAAAAGTGACGGTTGCTTAAGTTTGGAAAGGTTACTAACTCCTTATAGGAAAGTGATTGAATTAAATGCATATTTGCATGTCCTAATCTTCCATGCCATAGGGTTGAACTATCATCTCACGAAGCTAGAAAATATGATCCTTAGAACTATTTCCTAATTTCATTACGATAACTCGTGCTTCCTAATTTCTTTACTTGGGGTTTTATCATATTGATTTCACTCCTATGCTTGAGAACATTACTTTACACTTAGTATCACATATCCTTATACTAAGCAAATTAAAAGCTAAATTATCAACATGTACCACATCATTGATAGTAAGTGAGTTATCGAAACTTTACCTTTTCAATGATTTTTCCCAGTTGCTAGCAAAGCGTTACCTCCATCATATGCTATGCGAAGAAAAGAGACTTGGTTTCTCATGTGTGGGCAACCACTATCTTTAACCCGTTCATTTGGCTCCAAATCAACTCTAATGCATACCTATTTAGATAACACAATAACTCAACATTTGGTCCTCATTGTCTCATGGGTCCATAAGTGTTGTGTCAACATTCTAGCCATTTGGGTTGTTTGTTGCATGAATGCAATTGGTTGACAAAATTCCAAAGGCATGATTGTTGTGAATGGAAGTTGTTACAATGCATGTCACACCCCAAATTACACTTTTGCGGTGAATGGAATTCACGGGATTGATTTGTCATAGCATCACAATCGATTCTGATATATTGAACGACCTAAAGTGTCGTTTGGAAAACACATCGTTGATTTAATAAAATAATCGGAGTTACAAAGTATAGGTCCCAAAAGAAAATCAACTTGCGGAAATAAGTTATATTACAAGTCCAAACGATGGTTTTGAAAGATGCTATAATGTACAATGATGTAAGTCGACGCTTGACTCAAAGGGGTCCCTAACCATGCCATGATGAGTATGCCTTAGATACGAGATAAAACATGCTAAAAGTGTCAACACAAAGGTTGAGTGAGTTCATAGAGTTTGGGTTGAAATGTAAAGACTTTCAAAATCGTTTATGCGAAAAGGCATCAAATCCACTCGGTTCCAAGTTCGCCCATACAAAACTTGCAACTGTGTATTCACAACCCATTGCCAAAATGTATATAGTTTATGTTCGCGCATGATGTCAAATGAATTCACATAATAATGCATGACTTAATGTATCAATGTTTACTTGACATAATTATACCAAGACATTCGGTTCAATGAAAATCCCAAGACATTCGGTTCATTGATGTTCCCAAGACATTCACCAATGATAATCCCAAGACATTCGACAATGATAATCCCAAGACATTCAAGACAATGATAATCCCAAGACATTCGACAATGATAATCCCAAGACATTCAAAGACAATGATAATCCCAAGACATTCACTCAATGATTATGATATAGAATATGACTACTCAATAAGTTCGCTTAAGCATGTAGTTTCAAAAATCAAGATAGTCATAAAAATAGTTGAGCATGTATCTCCCCAAACATTTATGAAAAGTAAAAGTAGGGGCTATGAAACTCACTTGGTAAAATGAGAAGATGACAAAGTGAGTACACGAAATGTAGCGTGAATCTCTAACCTTGACCTATTGTGAATTTATGATACGCAATGAGTTATGATGTTATGAGATGCATGCATTTCGCATGTTATTTATACCATTTGGAGTTTTGAAAATAATACTTATATCTTGAAAAATACTCTTTGACGCCTTGACCATTCTTAAATTACTTTATAAGTATTTACGTCAAATGTCATCCTACAATGGTTTCGTAATGATTTATGGTGAAATTAGCACTTTTCGTCATAAAATAATGTCGTTGGAAATTTCTTGAAAGTGACAAAACGGCTTTGGAAAACTAGTCGTAAAATGGTGTACGTTGATCGTTAGGAAACGAATTCAACAGTTTAGAAAGTTTGTATCGAAATCTAAAAGTTTCATTCAGAGTTTCGACATCAAGGTCTCGAATATAAAGATAATAAGGGTCAAAGATGGTGATTTTGTCTAATTGTCGTGTGAAAAGTGAGTTTTGGCCAAGTTTGAGCAACCGTAATTAATTTATTAAAACTCCGCTATACAAACGGTTGATTGTTTTGAAAAATATGCTCGTGATCTTGATTTTATTAGAAGACATTGCTCCAAAAGTTCCACATCATGGTTAAAACAGCCCTCAACATGGACGTTTCACCACATAACACTTGTATCGTAAAAATAATATAGTTTTAGAAAATAATAATTACGGCAATTTTATAAAACGCGTGCATATCTTTGTCGTTTCAAATCCGTTTTCTACGTATGTCGTCCTTAGCTTGTCAAAGTATACTAATATATTTTTGACAAGTCGAAATAATTTGTAAAGCTTAGGACCTTTTTGACCGAATAGAGTAAAAATAGTATCTTGAAATTTCGTAAAATAATATATTTCGTCGAAACTTTAAAAATTCATAACTTCTTCGTTATAACTCCGTTTTATCCGTTCAAGCGGCCACGGATTCGTTTAAAGTATATTTTCTAAATATCAAGGCCAAAAGTCGTGTTTAATGTCGGATTTTCCAGAAAATCAAAACAAGGACAGAACATATTTTATACGTATAAAATAGTTTTTCGTACCAAACCTATTCTAATCCCTTCAAATCAACTCCAAAGCTAATCTAATCCTACCATACACCTTCTTAGGGTGTCATGGGTTCCTAAACATCATCAAGACCAAAGTATACCAAGGGATAATTATAGGATGACCATATATATATAACTCTAAAAATCATGAAAATGGTATAAACAACATATGTCTTGCATGTTAGTTCCAAAATGAATAGATGAATATGAGATGAAAAGGAAACATGAAGAATGAAAGAAACATGCTTACTAGTTAATATGATGAGGTGATAAGAACCAAGGTTTAGCCTAAATACTCTAGATTTTTATTTCAAAATCTTAATAAGAGTATTATCTAGATTGTATATAACTTGAGCTTGAGAAAATAAAATGATGATCCTTTTGAGAGCTCTTGGCCGGTTTTGGATGGAGAAGAACAAGAGAGAATAAATTTTAGAACTTGAATTATTGGATTGGGAATATAATGAATGAAGCTTGAGTGTAAATATATACAAGTAAGACTTTGGTTAAATTTTGTATCCCATCATAGTAGGATATGGGGATTGTGTTTCTCAATTTTTTTTTTTTATAAAGTGTAAGTATATACTTGTATAATTTGTTAAAAGATTTAAGTGAAAGGTGTAGGTAAAAGGTAACTTGTAAAGGTAAATAGAAATTTTTAGGTAAAAGTAATTGTTAATATATCAAAATAGAATGTAATGAGATAATAAAAATTGTAAAAATACATTCCTTGTAAAATTTGAGTAATAAAATAATTATCGCATAGTTTTTAAGAAAAACGACGTAATAATTTAACTTTAACGATTAATATACCAAATAAATTCAAAACACTTGTTAAACTCAAAATATAGTTTTTATAAACTAATGTAAGTATAAAAATATGTCGGGATCATTTTTGAAAGTAACGGATTAAATATTTAAAATAATAACTCACGCGATAACGTTTATTTAATATAAAAATTACGCGTTAAATGTGAAGTGAAATGTCATGAATGAACTAATATGATGCAAATGATGCTAATGAAATGTAGACTAATCTTAGTCCATATGAAATGTACGTGATGATATGATCATGAATTCGCCGCTAAATCATAAAGGTTACGCGAATTTGGAACACGCAAACCTAGTTTACGATAAATGTTGAAATAGTGAAATGTGAATTGTTTTGAGAAATGACCTGAAATTGCGAGTTGTCACATTCGCCATCAAAAGGAATTGATCCACAATTGGGTTGTGTTGGTCTCTCTCGGGTTTAGGGTTTGATGTGGCAAACTTTCCCATTCTCAAGCAAAACCCTCAAAGACTTTTACCAACCAATTTTCACTTAATCTCACAACTCATCAAACAAGATGTCATGAGATTAGGCTAAATTGGTTTGTAGGAGGACTTTGAAAATTTGGCTCGATTCGGATTGCTTACACATATAAGCTACCTCCCTCCATTGCATGATTCTTCCGAATTAGACATAGGTGATCGGGCTATATAATTTAGGAGTAACTATGCAATGCTTGGACTAATCGACTCATATGATGTTAGGTGTTAAGTCAACTTGGTGAAAAAATTTGTGATAGGGAATGGGGCATTCACCATTGTAGTATGAGGAAAGTATAATGGGATGGGTATTTAAGGGCATCCATGTGACAATCGATTTTTAAAGTAAATAACTTGAAAAATAAATATTATAAACCCATGTAAAGTGAATATGCACTTGTGATGAAATGATGAGATGCTATGATGATGTAGTTATAGTCTAGGGTCAATGATGCAACCTAGTTCTCTATAATCTGAAGCTCAGATGCCAATCATCACACCCCAAATTACCTTTTTGTGGGATGGAATTCACGGGATTGATGTCATAGCATCACAATCACGATTCAGATATATTGAACGACCTAAAGTGTCGTTTGGAAAACACATCGTTTGATTTAATAAAATAATCGAGTTACAAAGTATAGGTCCCAAAAGAAAATCAACTTGTGCGAAATAAGTTATATTACAAGTCCAAACGATGGTTTTGAAAGAAAGTGCTATAATGTACAATGATGTAAGTCGGACCGCGACTCAAAGGGGTCCCCATGCCATGATGGTATGCCTTTACGAGATAAAACATGCTAAAAGTGTCAACACAAAGGTTGAGTGAGTTCATAGAGTTTGGGTTGAAATGTAAAGACTTTCAAAATCGTTTATCGACAAAGGCATAGAAATCCACTCGATTCCAAGTTCCGCCATACAAAACTTGCAACTGTGTATTCACAACCCATTGCCAAAATGTATATAGTTTATGTTCGCGCATGATGTCAAATGAATTCACATAATAATGCATGACTTAATGTATCAATGTTTACTTGACATAATTATACCAAGACATTCAGTTCAATGAAAATCCCAAGACATTCGGTTCATTGATGTTCCCAAGACATTCACCCAATGATAATCCCAAGACATTCAAAGATGATAATCCCAAGACATTCAAACAATGATAATCCCAAGACATTCAAAGATGATAATCCCAAGACATTCGACAATGATAATCCCAAGACATTCACTCAATGATTATGATATAGAATATGACTACTCAATAAGTTCAGTTAAGCATGTAGTTTCAAATAATCAATATAGTCATAAAATAGTTGAGCATGTATCTCCCAAAACATTTATGAAAACAAGTAAAAGTAGGGGCTATGAAACTCACTTGGTAAAATGAGAAGATGACAAAGTGAGTACACGAAATGTAGCGTGAATCTAACCTGACCTATTGTGAATGTTATGATACGCAATGAGTTGTTATGAGATGCATGCATTTCGTATGTTATTTATACCATTTGCGGTTTTGAAAAATAATACTTATCGTCGAAAAATACTCTTGACGTCTTGACCATTCTTAAATTACTTTATAAGTATTTACGTCAAAATGTCATCCTACAATGGTTTCGTAATGATTTATGGTGAAATTAGCACTTTTCGTGCAAAAAATAATGCGTTGGAAATTTCTTGAAAGTGACAAAAACTTTGGAAAACTAGTCGTGAAATGGTGTCGTTGATCGTTAGGAAACGATTCAACAGTTTAGAAAGTTTGTATCGAAATCTAAAAGTTTCATTCAGAGTTTTCGACATCAAGGTCTCGAATATAAAGATAATAAGGGTCAAAGATGGTGATTTTGTCTAATTGTCGTGTGAAAAGTGAGTTTTGAAGTTTGAGCAATAATTAATTTATTAAAACTCCGCTATACAAACGGTTGATTGTTTTGAAAAATATGCTCGGTGATCTTGATTTTATTAGAAGACATTTCGTTCCAAAAGTTCCACATCATGGTTAAAACAGCCCTCAACATGGACGTTTAAATACCGTAACACTTGTATCGTAAAATAATATAGTTTTGAGAAAATAATAGTTACGGCAATTTTATAAAACGTGCATATCTTTGTCGTTTCAAATCCGTTTTCTACGATATAATCGTCCTTAGCTTCGTATCAAAGTATACTAATATATTTTTGACAAGTCGAAATAATTTGTAAAGCTTAGGACTCGTTTTGACCCGAATAGAGTAAAAATAGTATCTTGAAATTTGAAAATAATATATTTCGTCGCCAAACTTTAAAAATTCATAACTTCGTTATAACTCCGTTTTTATCCGTTCAAGCCACAGATTCGTTTTAAAGTATATTTTCTAAATATCAAGGCCAAAAGTCGTACCTCTTCGGGATTTTCCAGAAAATCAAAATAAGGACAGAACATATTTTATCGATATCGAAAATAGTTTTTCTCGTACCAAACCTATTCTAATCCCTTCAAATCAACTCCAAAGCTAATCTAATCCTACCATACACCTTCTTAGGGTGTCATGGGTTCCTAAACATCATCAAGACCAAAGTATACCAAGGGGATAATTATAGGATGACCATATATATATATAACTCTAAAAATCATGAAAAATGGTATAAACAACATATGTCTTGCATGTTAGTTCCAAAAATGAATAGATGAATATGAGATGAAAAGGAAACATGAAGAATGAAAGAAACATGCTTACTAGTTAATATGATGAGGTGATAAGAACCAAGGTTTAGCCTAAATACTCTAGATTTTTATTTCAAAATCTTAATAAGAGTATTATCTAGATTGTATATAACTTGAGCTTGAGAAAAATAAAAATGATGATCCCTTTTGAGAGCTCTTGAAGGCCGGTTTTGGATGGAGAAGAACAAGAGAGAATAAATTTTTAGAACTTGAATTATTGGATTGGGAATATAATGAATGAAGCTTGAGTGTAAATATATACAAGTAAGACTTTGGTTAAAATTTTATGACACATCCCCCCCATAGGGCCGGATATGGGGGATTGTGTTTCTCAATTTTTTTTTTTTTTTTTTATAAAGTGTAAGTATATACTTGTATAATTTGTTAAAAGATTTAAGTGAAAGGTGTAGGTAAAAAGGTAACTTGTAAAGGTAAATAGAAATTTTTAGGTAAAAGTAATTGTTAATATATCAAAATAGAATGTAATGAGATAATAAAAATTGTAAAAATACATTCCTTGTAAAATTTGAGTAATAAAATAATTATCGCATAGTTTTTAAGAAAAACGACGTAATAATTTAACTTAACGATTAATATACCAAATAAATTCAAAACACTTGTTAAACTCAAAATATAGTTTTATAAACTAATGTAAGTATAAAAATATGTCGGATCATTTTTGAAAGTAACGGATTAAATATTTAAAATAATAACTCACGCGATAACGTTTATTTAATATAAAAATTACGTTAAATGTGAAGTGAAATGTCATGAATGAACTAATATGATGCAAATGATGCTAATGAAATGTAGACTAATCTTAGTCCATATGAAATGTGCATGATATGATCATGAATTCATAGCTAAATCATAAAGGTTACTGAATTTGGAACACGCAAACCTAGTTTACGATAAATGTTGAAATAGTGAAATGTGAATTGTTTTGAGAAATGACAAATTGCGAGTTGTCACATTCGCCCATCTAAAAGGAATCATCCACGAATTCGGTTTGTGTTGGTCTCTCGGGTTTAGGGTTTGATGTGGCAAACTTTCCATTCTCAACAAAACCCTCAAAGACTTTTACCAACCAATTTTCACTTAATCTCACAACTCATCAAACAAGCGTCATGAGATTAGGCTAAATTGGTTTGTAGGAGGACTTTGAAAATTTGGCTCGATTCGATTGCTTACACATATAAGCCTACTACTCCCTTCATTGCATGATTCTTCCCGAATTAGACATAGGTGATCGGGCTATGTATAATTTAGGAGTAACTATGTGCTTGGACTAATCGACTCATATGATGTTAGGTGTTAAGTCAACTTGGTGAAAAAATTTGTGATAGGGAATGACGGGCATTCACCACATTGAGTATGAGGAAAGTATAATGGGATGGGTATTTAAGGCATCCATGTGACAATCGATTTTTAAAATGAAAGTAAATAACTTGAAAAATAAATACGTATAAACCGTATAGTGAATATGCACTTGTGATGAAATGATGAGATGCTATGATGATAGTTATAGTCTAGTGGTGATGATGCAACCTAGTTCTCTATAATCAAGCTCGATGCTGTCACACCCCAAATTACATTTTTGCGGTGAATGGAATTCACAGGATGTTGTATAAATCACAATCTGAATATATTGAACGACCTAAAGTGTCGTTTGGAAAACACATCGTTTGATTTAATAAAATAATCGAGTTACAAAGTATAGGTCCCAAAAGAAAATCAACGTAAAATAAGTTATACAAGTCCAAACGATGGTTTTGAAAGAAAGTGCTATAATGTACAATGATGTAAGTCGCCGCATGACTCAAAGGGGTCCCTAACCATGCCATGATGAGTATGCCTTAGATACCGAGATAAAACATGCTAAAAGTGTCAACACAAAGGTTGAGTGAGTTCATAGAGTTTGGGTTGAAATGTAAAGACTTTCAAAATCGTTTATGCAAAGAAAGGCATCGTAAATCCACTCGGTTCAAGTTCCCATACAAAACTTGCAACCTTGTATTCACAACCCATTGCCAAAATGTATATAGTTTATGTTCAAGCGCATGATGTCAAATGAATTCACATAATAATGCATGACTTAATGTATCAATGTTTACTTGACATAATTATACCAAGACATTCAGTTCAATGAAAATCCCAAGACATTCAGTTCATTGATGTTCCCAAGACATTCAGCCCAATGATAATCCCAAGACATTCAGCACAATGATAATCCCAAGACATTCAGCACAATGATAATCCCAAGACATTCAGCACAATGATAATCCCAAGACATTCAGCACAATGATAATCCCAAGACATTCAGCTCAATGATTATGATATAGAATATGACTACTCAATAAGTTCAGTTAAGCATGTAGTTTCAAATAATCAAGATAGTCATAAAAATAGTTGAGCATGTATCTCCCCCAAAACATTTATGAAAACAAGTAAAAGTAGGGGCTATGAAACTCACTTGGTAAAATGAGACGATGACAAAGGTACACGAAATGTAGCGTGAATCTCTAACCTTGACCTATTGTGAATGTTATGATACGCAATGAGTTATGATGTTATGAGATGCATGCATTTCGTATGTTATTTATACCATTTACGAGTTTTGAAAATAATACTTATCGTCGAAAAATACTCTTTTGCGTCTTGACCATTCTTAAATTACTTTATAAGTATTTACAAAAATGTCATCCTACAATGGTTTAATGATTATAAAGGTTTTATTCGACCAAGTTCATCACCATGGGGAGCTCCATCTATTTGTTAAAAGAAGGATGGATCCTTCGAATGTGCATTGATTACGTGGAGTTAAATCAACTAACTGTAAAGAACCGATACCCACTTCCAAGAATCGATGATCTTTTCGATCAACTCCAAGGTTCAAGCGTATACTACAAGATCGATTTGCGATCAGGATATCACCAACTTAGAGTTCTAGAAGAGGATATTCCGAAAACGGCGTTCAGGACTCGATATGGTCACTATGAGTTTCAAGTCATGCCATTTGGTTTAACTAATGCTCCAGCAGTATTCATGGATCTCATGAATCGAGTGTGTAGACCATATTTGGATAAGTTCGTGATTGTGTTCATAGATGATATTCTAATTTACTCTAAGAGTAAAGAAGAACATGAAAGACATCTCAAGCTGATCCTAGAGTTACTCAAGAATGAGAAGTTGTACGATAAATTCTCAAAATGTGAATTTTGGATCTCAAGTGTGCAACTCTTCGGCCACGTAATTGATAGTCATGGAATTCATGTGGATCCTGCCAAGATAGAGTCCATAAAGACTTGGGCTGCCCCTACAAATCCAACAAAAATACGTCAATTTTTAGGACTTGCTGGATATTACCGTAGATTCATTGAAGGTTTTTCCAAGATAGCAAAGCCTTTAACTAAATTGACACAAAAGGATGTGAAATTCGATTGGGGCGAAAAAGAAGAAGAAGCGTTCCCAATTTCTAAAGGAGAAATTATGCGGTGCACCTATCTTAGCGTTACACAAGGCAACGAAGACTTTGTTTTGTACTGTGATGCTTCAGATAAAGGTTTGGGAGCAGTGTTAATGCAAAGACATAAGGTGATAGCTTACGCCTCACGACAACTTAAAAAGCACGAGAAAAACTACACCACACATGACTTAGAGTTAGGGTAAGTCGTTTTTGCTCTTTGAATCTGGAGACATTATCTCTACGGCACAAAGTGTATAGTATACACAGATCACAAAATCTTGCAACAAATTCTGGATCAGAAAGATCTAAACATGAGACAACGCCGCTGGTTAGAATTACTTAGTGATTACGACTGTGAAATTCGTTATCACCCGGGTAAGACAAACGTTGTGGCAGATGCTCTTAGTAGAAAAGAACGACTCAAACCTCTAAAGGTTAGATCATTGGGAATGATGATCGTATCACCACTACCCTCACAAATCCTTTCATCACAAACTGAAGCCATCAAAAAATAAAACCGACCCAAAGAGAATCTCTACGGGATGTTAGAGAACAAAAATGGTCTGGTAAAGCGTTCTAATGGAACGTTATGCTTCAAAGACAGAAGTTGGATACCACTCTATGGAGGTGTACGAGATTTGATTATGCATGAATCGCATAATTCAAAGTACTCCATTCATCCAGGGTCCAACAAAATGTATCACGATCTCAAAATGTTATATTGGTGGCCTAACATGAAGGCCGATATTGCCAAATATGTTGGTAAGTGCCTGACATGTTCTAAGGTCAAGGCCGAGTGTCAAAACCATCGATTACTACAACAACCCGAGATTCCTATGTGGAAATGGGAAAGAATCACGATGGATTTTGTTACGAAATTACCGTAACACCGAGCGCTATGATGCCATTTGGGTAATTGTTGACCGCTTAACAAAATCTGCTCATTTTATTCCAATCAAAGAAACTTATGAAATGGATCGATGCCCAAGTCGTACATCAAAGAAATAGTTTCTAAACACGGTGTACCAATTTCAATTATCTCGATAGAGATAGCAGATTTACTTCAAATTTTTGGCAGTCACTTCAGAAAGCTTTTGGAACTAAACTAGACATGAGTACTGCCTATCATCCGCAAACTAATGGTCAAAGCGAGAGAACCATACAAACCTTGGAAGATATGCTAAGAGCTTGCATTATTGATTTTGGTAAAAGCGGGACTATCATTTACCATTAGTCGAATTCTCTTACAACAATAGCTATCATTCCAGGTCTTAAATCATCACCGCACGAAGCATTGTATGGTCGAAAGTGTCGATCTCCGTATCTCGGAATGAGGTTGGCGATGTTCAACTCACCGGCCCAGAAATTGTACGGGACAAAACTAAAAAGATTATTCAGATCAGAAGCGGACTACAAGCTACTAGAGATCGTCATAAAAGCTACTACGACACTAGGCGAAAACCCTTGGAATTTCAAATTGGAGATAGGGTTATGTTGAAAGTCTCGCCTTGAAAGGCGTAATCCGTTTTGGAAAACGTGGAAACTAAGTCCACGATATATTGGACCATTCAAAATCATAGAAAGAGTTGGTCCGGTAGCATGCAAACTCGAGCTACCTCAAGAATTAAGTGGAATCCATAACACTTTTCACGTGTCAAATCTCAAGAAATGTCTATCCGATGAAAGCCTCGTCATTCCACTAGACGAGATTAAGCTCGATGACAAACTACATTTTATTGAGGAACCTGTTGAAATAATGGACCGTGAGGTCAAACAGTTGAAACAAAGTAGAATCTCCATCGTTAAAGTACGTTGGAATTCTCGCCGATGGCCTAAATACACCTGGGAAAGAGAGGACCAAATGCGACATAAATATCCGCATATTTTCTCGGGTACATCAAACCAAATCATGAGGACATGATTTCGTGAACGGGAAGGTCAGAGCACCTCGCATATTTCAGGTCATCACTAAAGATCGTTGTCTCGACCAACACTGTTATTGCTATAAGCTACTACACGATAACTACGGTGAGTTCATAGCCCCAACTTTTGTTTAACCGCTTTATAAACTACTTGGGGAGATACATGCTAAATGTTTTATTATGGACAATTACTTGAAATTGAATGCCTTGATCAGTATTATTGCAAACCACTAAGTTGTTTATGCCAAAAGTCCCCACATCATGGACCACTAATCACCGGGAGTGAGCGCAAATATAGTGGATAGGCCTATCGATTGACAAATCCCGTTTGTGTTAGCCGGATCGGTAACCAAACGTACTTTATTTGAATTTACCTAGGTATATGGCTAATACCTACTCGGGGCATGTTACTTATCTATATATATCGCCCGGTGATATATGTACAACAGTCAGTCGTGAGTTCCATGAGCTTAGAGCAATAATAACTATCAAGAAGATAATTGTACACATTGCAATTATATTATAAACTATTTTCCACTACTGTTTTCAAACCTATGAATTCACTCAACCATTGTGTTGACTTTTCAGCATGTTTTATCTCAGGTCCGTAAGATATATCTGGCATGCGAATGAAGGCACACGAAATAGGTATTTTGAAGACTTTGCATATTATCATTCGAAAAACTTTTAAACTTATTATGTACATTATGGGACCTCTACTCTGATATTATGAATAAATTCGAATGATAATGTATTTTAAAACGCCTCATTTAGAGTCGTTTTAGAATGTGTACTTTGTGCGAATAAGTAATATCCTCGATTAGCTTCCGCTGCAATTCAAAACTGAGGGTGTTACATTTATGCATGGAGTTATAAGGATGGTTAGGTTAGGTATTCGTTCCACGATCCCGCCAGAGCCGGAGGGATCTCTGAGGGACAATCCACTAAATAGTGTAGAGTCCTTAGGTATGATGAAAAAGGAGAAAATGAGAATATGGGAAGAGTGCGGATTAAGACGAGCTAGTAATCGAATTAACCCAACAAGGTTCTAGTTATGAAGTCTCGGTAAGCACTCGAGGGGTTGAAGAATGAAAAGAATTGAATGGAAAAGGGTGAAAAGAAATAGCCTCCAATGATTCAACCTCGGGCGTAAACCGGTTCAATACATATGCTACCGGTGGTTACTAAGGTAACACCGGTATTGAAGACAAGACGTCATGGACCCAGTGATGCACTGTACTAAATTTCCCAAGCTACTCAAGCTCCTCTTAAAAGGACTTGTTTCATTCTCACGGGGAACCTACATAATCTATCAACTTTCTCTTAGATATTGTTGATATTGAAGAAGGAGACCCTCTCCCTAGTCTCCGGTATAGGAAACCAAATGTGCACTATTGAGTCTAGAGCCAAGAGATCATCCACAATATCTCATTAGGACACAAAAATTAATGAAGACTTGATGTTTCACACAATGTGGAAAGTAAGAATATATTAAGAGTCCCACGATTATCCTTGTGGTATTGCGGAACATCCGAGTGATATGTAAAATATTCACGATGAAGATGGAAATCCTTCTAGAGCCAACATCAAACAAGCTTTTGGTGGGTGACATGTGAGATCTTTTCCAAAAGATCAAGCTTGTGACAACTGGATAGAAACAATGGGGCGATTCATTCTTGAATCAACCTTGGTCCAGGAAATGAACTGACGAATACTTTTGGAAAAACCGTTCGATGTGCAAATCTTCTTTTCTCTAGCATAATGAATGTGTATTCATTTTCAAACACAAAAAGTATCTCTGATTGAAAAATACTTTTGGAAAAACCGTTCGATGTTCAAATTAATTCTTTTCTCTAGCACATCGAATGTGTACTCTTTTCAAATACAAAAGTATTTTTGATTGAAAATTGATCTTTCTTATAAAACCTTTGTCGTATTGCAAAAATCTTTCTTCACAATACGCGATTGTTTCAAATCAATTTTCATCAATCAATGAATCTCAATTATTGATTCACTTACTCGTGTTGTCTTCTTTGAGACGTTCGGTTAGAGAAACGGCTAGAACTCACGCGAAACCCTCAAAGGAGATTCTTGAAATTATACCGATCACAACAAGACTTGTCTTGATCAACAGGAACCATGGGTCGTGTACCTCAATTCAACGAAAGTGATCAAAGGCACTTTCATGTATTTTATTGCTAACTGTTGTTTGCGGTATATTTGGACGGTTGCGGTGATCGAATTGAGAAGTCAATCCAAAGCCGCATGCTCATAGCATCCACACTTAATTGAAGAAATCATGACTTGTGCATATCTACGTAACACGGCTCGATATTTTTATACTATGTTTCGCTACACTGTTTCAAATATCATGAATCGAAAAAGCTTCCGCTACTCGATGAAAAGATGTCATGATTCAAAAGTGTGAGCATGTCGGTCCGAAAGTCACAAATTCACATGATGGCAACACAATAAAGGGTGATCCAAAGATTTTTCGTGGTGATGATCTCAACGATAGCTCAAGATCATCAAGATGTGGATCAGTTAAAGGCCTCCACTAAAAGTACAAAACTATGCGGACTTTGAAGAATCGCTACAAAAGCACAATGAATGCGGAATTTGAAGAATTGAAGTCTACGAGCTCAGAACTAAAGACAAAGATAGAAGGCTAGGATGCAAAATGTATTTCATGGGGTGACCTCCCTTAGGGGGAGATTGTTAGGAATTGGAAATTCCATGTGAAAGTATCGGTCACCCCAATTATGGTCTAGCATATGTTAGCTCGTAGACTTGTAGTTATTTACGTTGTTTAGCATTTAATTAGTTAATTAGTAGCGTAGATTAGTTTAGAGTAACACCATGAAGGAAGGACGGGTCTTTACCTCTTGCTTGCACGATCCACACCCGACGGAGGCGTATTGTTTGTAACTATAAATACCCCTTCCATCCTTGGAAGGGGTGGTGCTTCTCATAATCTAACCTTTCATTTTTGTATTACAATTCTCTAACAAGAACACCCTCTCATCTCTTTCTCTCTCTAAACCATGACATACTTGTATAATCACCATCCAAGGCCACCCGAATCATCAAACACAATATATTAAGATCCTACAGGGTCGAACTTAGTAAGGTAATTTTTAGTGTTGAGTATGAAGCACTTACTCCCAAACACTTTGAATTATTATAGTGTAGGGTTCTTACCTCTATAAAGTTCATATGGTGTATTTCCTAGAAATTGGCTAATTAGAATTCTATTCAAAATGTATGTTGAAGTGTCAACGACGTTACACCAAAAATTTTGTGGAAGAGATTGCTCATTTAGAAGGGTACGACTCACTTCTTGTATGGTCTGGTTCTTTCTTTCTACTACCCCATTTGACTAAGGAGTTCTTGGAGCTGAGAAATTGTGACTTATCCCATGTGCATCATAAGAAGATCCAAATTATGCCTCATTGTCAAGTTCCCACCATGATCCGCTCTAATAGAAATTATTGAGCAACCTTGTTGATTTGAATTTTCTTACTTAAGATTTCAAAATGTTCAAAAGCTTCATTTTAGTTTTTAAGAATCTAGTCCATGTGTCTCTTGAGTAATCATCCACTATCACTAAAGTATAGATGTTTCCTCCATAACTTCGGACAACCGATGGACCAAATAAATCCATGTGAAGTAGTTCTAGACACCTACTTCTTGACACCATCTTTTATCGTCACACCCCAAATTACAAGAAAAGAGACTTTTTCTGCATGGAATGGAATTCTAATGCATACCTATTTAGGGATTGATGGGTCCATAAGTCATAGCATCACAATTGGTTGACAAAATTCCCAAAGGCATTTGTTGTGAATGGAAGTTGTTACAATGCATGTGTCACACCCCAAATTACATTTTTGATATATATTGAACGACCTAAAGTGTCATTTGAAAAACACATCGTTTGATTTAATAAAACAATCGAGTTTACAAAGTTCGGTCCCAAATGAAAATCAACTTGTGCGGAAATAAGTTTGTTACAATTCAAACGATGTTTTAAAGTACATAAAACACAAGTGAGACGTCGTCATCACGACTCCATGAAGTCCAAATGCATGCCATGAAGTGAATGCCTTAGATACCGAGATAAAAACATGCTAAAAGTGTCAACACAAAGGTTGAGTGAGTTCATAGAGTTTGTTTTGAAATGTAAAGCCTTCAAAATCGTTTATGCAAGAAAGGCATTGTAAATCCACCCGCCCAAGTTCCGCCCATACAAAACTTGCAACCTGTATTCACAACCCACCGCCAAAATGTGATATAGTTTATATTCAAGCGCATGATGTCAAAGAATTTACATAATAATGCATGACTTAATGTATCAATGTTTACTTGACATATTTATACCAAGACATTCGGTTCAATGAAAATCCCAAGACATTCGATAATCCCAAGACATTCAAAGACAATGATAATCCCAAGACATTCAAAGACAATGATAATCCCAAGACATTCAAAGACAATGATAATCCCAAGACATTCAAAGACAATGATAATCCCAAGACATTCACTCAATGATAATGATATAGGATATGACTAAACATTCAATTCAGTTAAGCATGTAGTTTCAAATAATCATGATAGTCATAAAAATAGTTTGAGCATGTATCTCCCCCAAAACAGTTATGAAAACAAGTAAAAGTAGGGGCTATGAAACTCACTTGGTGGAATGATGCGAAGACAAAAGTGAGTACACCGAGATGTAGTGTGATACGTTAATCTTGACCTATTATGAATGATATGATATGTAATGAGTTGCAATGTAATGTTATGCATGCATTTCGTATGTTATTTATACCATTTGCGAGTTTTGAAAATATTACTTATCGTCGAAAAATACTCGTTTGACGTCTTGACCAATCAAAAATCACTTTTCAAGTATTTACGTCAAAATGTCATCCTACAATGGTTTTATAATGATTTATGGTGAAATTTTCACTTTTCGTCGCAAAACAATGTCGCCGGAATTTTCATGAAATTAACAAAATGGCTTTGGAAAACTAGTCGTAAAATGGTGTACGTCGATCGTTAGAGAACGAACTCGACGGTTTTGGAAAGTTTATATCGAAATCTAAAAGTTTCAGTTCAGGAGTTTTCGTCCAAAAGGTCTCGAACATAAAGATATTAAGGGTTAAAGATGGTGATTTTGGCTAATTGTTGTGTAAAAAGTGAGTTTCGCCAAGTTTGAGCAACCGTAATTAATTTATTAAAACTCCGCTATACAAACGGTTGATTGTTTTGAAAAATATGCTCGGTGATCTTGATTTTATTAGAAGACATTTCGCTCCAAAAGTTCCACATCCTTGTTAAAACAGCCCTCAACATGGACGTTTCACCACCGTAACACTTGTATCGTAAAATAATATAGTTTTTCGTAAAATAATAGTTACGGCAATTTTATGAAAACGTGCATATCTTTGTCGTTTCAAACCGCTTTCACGTATAATATGTCCTTAGCTTCGTATCAAGTATACTAATATATTTTTGATAAGTCGAAATAATTTGTGAAGCTTAGGACTCGCTTTTGACCGAATAGAGTAAAAATAGTATGTTGAAATTTCGTAAAATAATATATTTCGTCGCCAAACTTTAAAAATTCATAACTTCTTCGTTATAACTCCGCTTTTATTCCGCTCAAGCGGCCACGGATTCGCTTTTAAAGTATATTTTCTAAATATCAAGACCAAAAAGTCGTGCCTACTGTCGGATTTTCCAGAAAATCAAAACAAGGACAGAACATATTTTATACGTATCGAAAATAGTTTTTCTCGGACAAAACCTATTCTAATCCCTTCAAATCAACTCCAAAGCTAATCTAATCCTACCATACACCTTCTTAGGGTGTCATGGGTTCCTAATCATCATCAAGACCAAAGTATACCAAGGGGATAATTATAGGATGACCATATATATATATATTGCTAAAAATCATGTAAAAATGGTATAAACAACATATGTCTTGCATGTTTGTACCAAATATGAAGAGATAAATATGAAATGATAAGGAAACATGAAAATGAAAGAAACATGCTTACAAGTATTATGATGAGGTGCAAAGAACAAGGTTAAACCTAAACACTCTTGGTTTTTATTTCAAAACCTAATAAAGAGTATTAACTAGATTGTATTACTTGTGCTAGAGAAAAAAAAATGATGATCCCTTTTGCTCTTGATGTGTAACCGGTTTTGGATGAAGAACCCAAAGAGAGAAAGACTTTTAACTTGTCTTGAATTATTGGTGATAAATGAAATGAATAGATGAAGACTTTAGGTAATGTACAAGTTTATATAATCAAAGAAAAGAAAGAAAATAACACCAACTAGTACATCCCCCATGGCCGGATATGGGGATTGTGTTTCACATTATATATTTTTTTTTTAAAGTATACCTATACTTGTGTAATTTGTAAAAAGTGTAAGTGAAAGGTGTAGGTAAAAGGTAACTTGTAAGATTTAATATACATTAGTGTATTAAAGAAATTTTAGGTGAAAGTAACTTTTAATAAATCAAAATAGAATGTAATGAGATCATAAAATTGTAAAATACATTCCTTGTAAAATTTGAGTGCTATCATAATTATCGTGCAGTTTTTAAGAAAAACGTCGTAACAATATAAATTTAACAATTTATATATCAAATAAATTTAAAACACTAGTTAAACTCAAAATATAGTTTTTATCAACTAAATGTAAGTATAAAAATATGTCGGGATCATTTTTGAAAGTAACAGATTAAATATACAAAATAATAACTCACGCGATTACGATTATTTAATATAAAAATTACGCGATAAATGTGAAATGAAATGTCATGAATGAACTAATATAATGCAAATGATGCAAATGAAATGTAGACTAATCTTAGTCCATATGAAATGTTCGTGATGATATGATCATGAATTCGCCGCTAAACCTTTAAGGTTACGCGAATTTGAAACACGTAAACCTAGTTTACGATAAATGTTGAAATAGTGAAATGTGAATTGTTTTGAGAAATGACCGAAATTGCGAAGTTGTCACATTCGCCCATCAAAAAGGAATTCATCCACGAATTCGGTTCGTGTTGGTCTCTCGGGTTTAGGGTTTGATGTGGCAAACTTTCCCATTCTCAAGCAAAACCCTCAAAGACTTTTACCAACCAATTTTCACTTAATCTCACAACTCATCAAACAAGAACCGTCATGAGATTAGGCTAAATTGGTTTGTAGGAGGACTTTGAAAATTTGGCTCGATTACGGATTGCTTACACATATAAGCCTACTACTCCCTTCATTGCATGATTCTTCCCGAATTAGACATAGGTGATCGGCTATGTATAATTTAGGAGTAACTATGCAATGCTTGGACTAATCGACTCATATGTTGTTTGGTGTTGAGTCAACTTGATGTTAAAATTGTGATAGGGAATGACAGGCATTCACCACATTGTAGTATGAGGAAAGGGTAATGGGATGGGTATTTAAAGGCATCCATGTGACAAATCGATATGAAATGAAAGTAAATAACTCGAAAAATGTACGTATAAACCGCATGTAAAGTGAACATGCACTTATGATGAAATGATGAGATGCTATGATAATGTAGTTATAGTCTAGGGTCAATGATGCAACCTAGTTCTCTATAATCAAGCTCGATGCCAATCATCACACCCCAAATTACTGCTTTTGCGTGGAATGGAATTCACGGGATTGATGTCATAGCATCACAATCACAGATATATTGAACGACCTAAAGTGTCATTTGAAAACACATCGTTTGATTTAATAAAACAATCGAGTTTACAAAGTTCGGTCCCAAATGAAAATCAACTTGTGCGGAAATAAGTTTGTTACAATTCAAACGATGTTTTAAAGTACATAAAACACAATGAGACGCGTCGTCATCACGACTCCATGAAGTCCAAATGCATGCCATGAAGTGAATGCCTTAGATACCGAGATAAAACATGCTAAAAGTGTCAACACAAAGGTTGAGTGAGTTCATAGAGTTTGTTTTGAAATGTAAAGCCTTCCAAAATCGTTTATGCAAGAAAGGCATTGTAATACACCCGCCCAAGTTCCGCCCATACAAAACTTGCAACCTGTGTATTCACAACCCACCGCCAAAATGTGATATAGTTTATATTCAAGCGCATGATGTCAAAGAATTTACATAATAATGCATGACTTAATGTATCAATGTTTACTTGACATATTTATACCAAGACATTCGGTTCAATGAAAATCCCAAGACATTCAAAGACAATGATAATCCCAAGACATTCAAAGACAATGATAATCCCAAGACATTCAAAGACAATGATAATCCCAAGACATTCAAAGACAATGATAATCCCAAGACATTCAAAGACAATGATAATCCCAAGACATTCACTCAATGATAATGATATAGGATATGACTAAACATTCAATTCGATTAAGCATGTAGTTTCAAATAATCATGATAGTCATAAAAATAGTTTGAGCATGTATCTCCCCAAAACATTTATGAAAACAAGTAAAAGTAGGGCTATGAAACTCACTTGGTGGAATGATGCGAAGACAAAAGTGAGTACACCGAGATGTAGTGTGATCGTTAATCTTGACCTATTATGAATGATATGATATGTAATGAGTTGCAATGTAATGTTATGCATGCATTTCAGATGTTATTTATACCATTTGCGAGTTTTGAAAATATTACTTATCGTCGAAAAATACTGCTTGACGCCTTGAATAATCAAAAATCACTTTTCAAGTATTTACGTCAAAATGTCATCCTACAATGGTTTTATAATGATTTATGGTGAAATTTTCACTTTTCGTCGCAAAACAATGTCGTCGGAATTTTCATGAAATTAACAAAAATGGCTTTGGAAAACTAGTCGTAAAATGGTGTACGTCGATCGTTAGAGAACGAACTCGACGGTTTTGGAAAGTTTGTATCGAAATCTAAAAGTTTCAGTTCAGGAGTTTTCGTCCAAAAGGTCTCGAACATAAAGATATTAAGGGTTAAAGATGGTGATTTTGGCTAATTGTTGTGTAAAAAGTGAGTTTCGGCCAAGTTTGAGCAACCGTAATTAATTTATTAAAACTCCGCTATACAAACGGTTGATTGTTTTGAAAAATATGCTCGGTGATCTTGATTTTATTAGAAGACATTTCGTTCCAAAAAGTTCCACATCCTTGTTAAAAACAGCCCTCAACATGGACGTTTCAGCTACCGTAACACTTGTATCGTAAAATAATATAGTTTTTCAGAAAATAATAGTTACGGCAATTTTATGAAAACGTGCATATCTTTGTCGTTTCAAATCCGTTTTCTACGTATAATATGTCCTTAGCTTCGTATCGAAGTATACTAATATATTTTTGATAAGTCGAAATAATTTGTGAAGCTTAGGACTCGTTTTTGACCCGAATAGAGTAAAATAGTATGTGAAATTTCGAAAATAATATATTTCGTCGCCAAACTTTAAAATTCATAACTTCTTCGTTATAACTCCGCTTTATTCCGCTCAAGCCGCCACGGATTCGTTTTAAAGTATATTTTCTAAATATCAAGACCAAAAGTCGTGCCTACTGTCGGATTTTCCAGAAAATCAAAACAAGGACAGAACATATTTTATACGTGATCGAAAATAGTTTTTCTCGTAACAAACCTATTCTAATCCCTTCAAATCAACTCCAAAGCTAATCTAATCCTACCATACACCTTCTTAGGGTGTCATGGGTTCCTAATCATCATCAAGACCAAAGGATACCAAGGGGATAATTATAGGATGACCATATATATATATTTCTAAAAATCATGTAAAAAATGGTATAAACAACATATGTCTTGCATGTTTGTACCAAATATGAAAAGATAAATATGAAATGATAAGGAAACATGAAAAATGAAAGAAACATGCTTACAAGTATTATGATGAGGTGCAAAGAACAAGGTTAAACCTAAACACTCTTGGTTTTTATTTCAAAACCTAATAAAGAGTATTAACTAGATTGTATTACTTGTGCTAGAGAAAAAAAATGATGATCCCTTTTGCTCTTGATGTGTAACCGGTTTTGGATGAAGAACCCAAAGAGAGAAAGACTTTTAACTTGTCTTGAATTATTGGTGATAAATGAAATGAATAGATGAAGACTTTAGGTAATGTACAAGTTTATATAATCAAAGAAAAGAAAGAAAATAACACCAACTAGTACACATCCCCCATGGCCGGATATGGGGGGATTGTGTTTCACATTATATATTTTTTTTTTTTTTTATACCTATACTTGTGTAATTTGTAAAAATGTGTAAGTGAAAGGTGTAGGTAAAAGGTAACTTGTAAGATTTAATATACATTAGTGTATTAAAGAAATTTTAGGTGAAAGTAACTTTTAATAAATCAAAATAGAATGTAATGAGATCATAAAAATTGTAAAAATACATTCCTTGTAAAATTTGAGTGCTATCATAATTATCGTGCAGTTTTTAAGAAAAACGTCGTAACAATATAAATTTAACAATTTATATATCAAATAAATTTAAAACACTAGTTAAACTCAAAATATAGTTTTTATCAACTAAATGTAAGTATAAAAATATGTCGGGATCATTTTTGAAAGTAACAGATTAAATATACAAAATAATAACTCACGCGATTACGATTATTTAATATAAAAATTACGCGATAAATGTGAAATGAAATGTCATGAATGAACTAATATAATGCAAATGATGCAAATGAAATGTAGACTAATCTTAGTCCATATGAAATGTTCGTGATGATATGATCATGAATTCGCCGCTAAACCTTTAAGGTTACGCGATTTGAAACACGTAAACCTAGTTTACGATAAATGTTGAAATAGTGAAATGTGAATTGTTTTGAGAAATGACCTAAATTGCGAAGTTGTCACATTCGCCCATCAAAAAGGAATTCATCCCCGAATTCGCCTCGTGTTGGTCTCTCGGGTTTAGGGTTTGATGTGGCAAACTTTCCCATTCTCAAGCAAAACCCTCAAAGACTTTTACCAACCAATTTTCACTTAATCTCACAACTCATCAAACAAGAACCGTCATGAGATTAGGCTAAATTGGTTTGTAGGAGGACTTTGAAAATTTGGCTCGATTACGGAATTGCTTACACATATAAGCCTACTACTCCCTTCATTGCATGATTCTTCCTGAATTAGACATAGGTGATCAGGCTATGTATAATTTAGGAGTAACTATGCAATGCTTGGACTAATCGACTCATATGTTGTTTGGTGTTGAGTCAACTGATGTTAAAATTGTGATAGGGAATGACAGGGCATTCACCACATTAGAGTATGAGGAAAGGGTAATGGGATGGGTATTTAAAGGCATCCATGTGACAAATCGATATGAAATGAAAGTAAATAACTCGAAAAATGTACGTATAAACCGCATGTAAAGTGAACATGCACTTATGATGAAATGATGAGATGCTATGATAATGTAGTTATAGTCTAGGGTCAATGATGCAACCTAGTTCTCTATAATCAAGCTCGATGCCAATCTGTCACACCCCAAATTACTGCTTTGCGTGAATGGAATTCTCGGGATTGATCGTCATAGCATCACAATCACGATTCTGAGATATATTGAACGACCTAAAGTGTCATTTGAAAAACACATCGTTTGATTTAATAAAACAATCGAGTTTACAAAGTTCAGTCCCAAATGAAAATCAACTTGTGCGGAAATAAGTTTGTTACAATTCAAACGATGTTTTAAAGTACATAAAACACAAGTGAGACGTCGTCATCACGACTCCATGAAGTCCAAATGCATGCCATGAAGTGAATGCCTTAGATACCGAGATAAAAACATGCTAAAAGTGTCAACACAAAGGTTGAGTGAGTTCATAGAGTTTGTTTTGAAATGTAAAGCCTTCCAAAATCGTTTATGCAAAGAAAGGCATTGTAAATCCACCCGCCCAAGTTCCGCCCATACAAAACTTGCAACCTGTGTATTCACAACCCATTGCCAAAATGTGATATAGTTTATATTCAAGCGCATGATGTCAAAGAATTTACATAATAATGCATGACTTAATGTATCAATGTTTACTTGACATATTTATACCAAGACATTCGGTTCAATGAAAATCCCAAGACATTCAAAGACAATGATAATCCCAAGACATTCAAAGACAATGATAATCCCAAGACATTCAAAGACAATGATAATCCCAAGACATTCAAGACAATGATAATCCCAAGACATTCAAAGACAATGATAATCCCAAGACATTCACTCAATGATAATGATATAGGATATGACTAAACATTCAATTCGATTAAGCATGTAGTTTCAAATAATCATGATAGTCATAAAATAGTTTGAGCATGTATCTCCCCAAAACAGCTTATGAAAACAAGTAAAAGTAGGGGCTATGAAACTCACTTGGTGGAATGATGCGAAGACAAAAGTGAGTACACCGAGATGTAGTGTGATCGTTAATCTTGACCTATTATGAATGATATGATATGTAATGAGTTGCAATGTAATGTTATGCATGCATTTCGTATGTTATTTATACCATTTGCGAGTTTTGAAAATATTACTTATCGTCGAAAAATACTCGTTTGACGTCTTGACCAATCAAAAATCACTTTTCAAGTATTTACGTCAAAATGTCATCCTACAATGGTTTTATAATGATTTATGGTGAAATTTTCACTTTTCGTCGCAAAACAATGTCGTCGGAATTTTCATGAAATTAACAAAAATGGCTTTGGAAAACTAGTCATAAAATGGTGTACGTCGATCGTTAGAGAACGAACTCGACGGTTTTGGAAAGTTTGTATCGAAATCTAAAAGTTTCGATTCAGAGTTTTCGACAAAAGGTCTCGAACATAAAGATATTAAGGGTTAAAGATGGTGATTTTGGCTAATTGTTGTGTAAAAAGTGAGTTTCGCCAAGTTTGAGCAACCGTAATTAATTTATTAAAACTCCGCTATACAAACGGTTGATTGTTTTGAAAAATATGCTCGGTGATCTTGATTTTATTAGAAGACATTTCGCTCCAAAAGTTCCACATCCTTGTTAAAACAGCCCTCAACATGGACGTTTCACCACCGTAACACTTGTATCGTAAAATAATATAGTTTTTCGTAAAATAATAGTTACGGCAATTTTATGAAAACGTGCATATCTTTGTCGCTTCAAACCGCTTTCACGTATAATATGTCCTTAGCTTCGTATCAAAGTATACTAATATATTTTTGATAAGTCGAAATAATTTGTGAAGCTTAGGACTCGTTTTTGACCCGAATAGAGTAAAAATAGTATGTGAAATTTCGAAAATAATATATTTCGTCGCCAAACTTTAAAAATTCATAACTTCTTCGTTATAACTCCGCTTTATTACGCTCAAGCGACCACGGATTCGTTTTAAAGTATATTTTCTAAATATCAAGACCAAAAGTCGTGTTTACTATCGGATTTTCCAGAAAATCAAAACAAGGACAGAACATATTTTATACGTATCGAAAATAGTTTTTCTCGAACAAAACCTATTCTAATCCCTTCAAATCAACTCCAAAGCTAATCTAATCCTACCATACACCTTCTTAGGGTGTCATGGGTTCCTAATCACCATCAAGACCAAAGTATACCAAGGGATAATTATAGGATGACCATATATATATATATTGCTAAAAATCATGTAAAATGGTATAAACAACATATGTCTTGCATGTTTGTACCAAATATGAAGAGATAAATATGAAATGATAAGGAAACATGAAAATGAAAGAAACATGCTTACAAGTATTATGATGAGGTGCAAAGAACAAGGTTAAACCTAAACACTCTTGGTTTTTATTTCAAAACCTAATAAAGAGTATTAACTAGATTGTATTACTTGTGCTAGAGAAAAAAATGATGATCCCTTTTGCTCTTGATGTGTAACCGGTTTTGGATGAAGAACCCAAAGAGAGAAAGACTTTTAACTTGTCTTGAATTATTGGTGATAAATGAAATGAATAGATGAAGACTTTAGGTAATGTACAAGTTTATATAATCAAAGAAAAGAAAGAAAATAACACCAACTAGTACATCCCCCATGGCCGGATATGGGGATTGTGTTTCACATTATATATATTTTTTTTCTTTTATACCTATACTTGTGTAATTTGTAAAATGTGTAAGTGAAAGGTGTAGGTAAAGGTAACTTGTAAGATTTAATATACATTAGTGTATTAAAGAAATTTTAGGTGAAAGTAACTTTTAATAAATCAAAATAGAATGTAATGAGATCATAAAAATTGTAAAATAACATTCCTTGTAAAATTTGAGTGCTATCATAATTATCGTGCAGTTTTTAAGAAAAACGTCATAACATTATAAATTTAACAATTTATATATCAAATAAATTTAAAACACTAGTTAAACTCAAAATATAGTTTTTATCAACTAAATGTAAGTATAAAAATATGTCGGGATCATTTTTGAAAGTAACAGATTAAATATACAAAATAATAACTCACGCGATTACGATTATTTAATATAAAAATTACGCGATAAATGTGAAATGAAATGTCATGAATGAACTAATATAATGCAAATGATGCAAATGAAATGTAGACTAATCTTAGTCCATATGAAATGTTCGTGATGATATGATCATGAATTCGCCGCTAAACCTTTAAGGTTACGCGAATTTGAAACACGAAAACCTAGTTTACGATAAATGTTGAAATAGTGAAATGTGAATTGTTTTGAGAAATGACATAACGAATTGCGAGTTGTCACTGGATTTGCCTTTGGAGGATACGCGGATATGTTAAATACGATCCGTTCGTGTTAGTTTCGGTCTCAGGCTATCAAAAGTGTACATTTTAGTTTTTCAAAATTTTCACTTTTTGTTCCGCTTTGTCGATGTTTCATGAACATTGAATCCTAAACCTACTCTATCATTAGGATTCATTCCTACACTTATAATGTCCTTTAACGTGTGCGTACTCTTCTCGAATTGTATAAACTTAGATCGTCTTTTTCGAGTTGCACTGGTGTTTCCTTTAGTTTTAGGTTTTCTAATTTTAAGGTTTGACATGACTCACATTCAATGGACTTATTTCATTCTAGCGTTTTAATCTTTTCTCTAAGGTCTCTTATTTCCTTTTCTAGTCGACTCCTAATTACTTTGATTCCTTTGTTTTTAGTGATAATTTCTAGACTTATTTCACACATTCTATCGAATTATTTTTGCCTAGTATCATCATCAATAGAAGACGCATTATCACTATAACAAGATGAAGATGAACATACCTCATCGGATGCTTAAGCCATGAAACCGATTTCCTCCTTGGTTTTCTCGTCATCCTCTTCACCACTATCGCTCCAAGCACCTCCGACAAAAGCCTTTTGGTGTTTGCCTTTTGGTGGTTTGGGACAATCGCCAATGAGATAATTCGGGTCTCCGCATCTAAAGCATTTTCGATCACTTTTGCCTTTCTTGTCATCCCGAATTTTTTGGATTGACTTCTTTTCATCACGAGGTGGTCTAACAGTTCTACCTCATCTTTTGATAAAAATTTTAAAGTTCTTCACGGCCATTTCATATTCTTCACTACTATCTGATGAAGATGACTCTTCATCACTTGACTTCATTCTTGCGTTCAAAGCAAGTGACTTACCCTTGTCTTTTTTGGCTTGAATTATTTTCGAGTCCTTTCCCATGATCACTTCATACACTTTCAAGTTGCCAATGATTTCATCAATTGAAAGTGTTGTCAAATCTTTAGATTCTTCAATAGCGGTGACTTTAGGTCTCCAATTTTGATGAAGTACCCTAAGAAACTTATGAACATAGTTTTGCTATAAAAACTTTGATCAAGTGCTTTTAAACTAGTAACAATTTTATTAAATCTAGCAAAACCACTATCAATAGATTCATCCTCGCTAACCGAGAATTTCTCATATTGTTGGAAAATTAGTCGATCTTGTTATTCTTGACGTGGCCATTACCTTGATGGGTGATTAACAACGATTTCAAATTTCTTTTGCCATTTCACATGAAAATTCTTTCATATTCTTTCTTAGGCAAAGCATTGTAAAGAAACATTTTGGCCACATTATTTTAGTAAGTTTCTTTTAAGTTCATCCGATTGTTTATCAAAAGGAATTATTTCATGAATTTTAGTTTAGAGATTCTTTTGAATAGGTTCTCGATAATGACATGCCAAAGATCAAGATATTTTGATTTCACATAGGTCTCGAATCTATTTTTCCAATATATAAAACCATCGCTTTCAAAAAGTGATGGTCATTGCATATATTGACTTTCTTTATAGTTTTCGAAATCCATAGATCGATCCAAGTTTTAAAATCCAATAAACTTTAAAAATATTGATTAATGAAGCTCTTATGCCAATTGTGGAAAACTAAAAAGGAGGTTGAATAGTTTTAACCGTTTTTATGCCTTTTTAAGATAACATTAGATTCGATCGTTGATGTGAAATCAATGCAAACAATATATATATACAAGCAAAATTAACTAATAATCAAATGCAGGAAGTAAAGGAAAGATCAAACCGATCGACATGATGATTTATAGTGGTTCGGCACGAAGCTCACTTCCTCGCCCTACTCCACGCCTCGAGTTTTCAGCTCGAGAGTTCACAAGCACTATATCAACAAGCTCCCTTTCGGCGGAGAAAACCTTACAACGTCGCTTATCTTCTTTTCTGATACTAAGCTAAATATCGAGTCTTTTTCAAGGCAAGACCAATCTTATCACTCAATGTATTTTAAAGACTAAAATACTAACCAAACTTACTAAGATGTTGTATGATGATGTTTACCCAAGTTGGTAGATGATGGTGATGTATGATCACACACACAACATATAGAAAGTATAACAACTAAGTATATTATGACACTAAACTAACTACATTTGAATCTTGAGAGACTTCTTGTGTTCTTAACTTGAATTCTAAGTTGAGATCTTTGGATCACTTTGAATGTGTTATAAGTCAAGTAGAATGACCAAAGATTTTTCAATTGAGTTAGAGAATGATGGAACTGAAAATGGCGTGCTTTGAATGGCTTAGGATCATTTGTTCGAAATATTTGAGTAGCACACTATTCATAGTCTCAACTTCGGCCCTAAAACCGCCATTCGGCGGATCCGCAGATCCACAAATTGTGGATCATTCGGTTATACAATATTTTGTGCATTCTTTTGCCTATAATATTATACAATATTGTGTGCTAAAATTAATTAATCAAATCCTTCTAGAATTACCTGGAGATAAAGGAGTTATATTATTTTAGTTTTTGATTTAAATTATCATGAAAGTAATTTGTAAAATCAAAAGTATATGTATAATGTAAATATAATAATTTTAAGTATCTTTAAAACTATTTGTTTACTTGCACTCTTTGATCGTTCGACATAAGTTATACTCACATTAGTCATACCTTAAATGATATATATCGGAATGTAAACTTACAACTAATAAATTGGTTATTTTTCATAGGTCAATATGATTACAAAAGTTTGAATGTTAAAACGGTAATAGATAAATAATATGGATTGCATTATATAATTTAGTTATATGAAAATGTACGTATTTAATTTATATAGACATATGCAACATTTTTTATGCAAGAAAAACAAAATAAACAACTATGTAACGGATCAAACAATATATCGCTGCAAAACGCTCACATTTAATACTCATTTATAACTTTATACATATCATGGCAATTTAAAGCAAAAATGAGATCTTGAACCAAGAAAAACATAGAGGAATGCCTTATGAAGCATTGGTTTTTGAAAAGAGTAAGAGAGAAAATGGAGTATGAAAGAAGAGAGAAAACTAAATTCAACGAGAAACAAAAATTATTATTACCAAGATCGTTCAACAATGTATGCTTTATTCAGTGGTTACAATAGTTGGCGATTGTTATTTGAAATTAGAGTTTGATTGTCATCTGAAAATAATATGACTGTGAGAAATGCACGTCCTAAGAATTGCGATCATTAGACTGAGTGTAGTGATCGGTCCCTCATTACACTTACCCCCAAAAGGAGTAGTCCCAAGAAGTCTCACACATTACACTTGCCCCATAGGAACGCGTCCTATGCAAGAAGAAATGAGAAGTTGGTCATGTTGGAATATGAATATATTTATAAAACGCGCATGTCAGGATTCGAACTCGTGACCACGGGATTGCACACATTACGAATGAGAATTAAAGTTAAATAATTAATGTAAAATGATTTTGATTAATTATTACTCAAAACCCGATTAACGATCGTTAAATATTTAACGGGAAATGACTAACGATCGTTAAATGTAAAGAGAAGGACTAGTAGTGAAAAATCTTAAATAGGAAAATATTTGGGTATCTCTTTGGGGCTATAGTGGCCGGTCAAGGGGGGGTTTCACAACCCCAAACCCTAACTTGTTCCCTAAGATATTCATTCATTATATATACAAATCAAGGTTAAAGGTTTAGGGTTAACTTTTTTACACACACATTAACCTAAAATTTTCTTTGTTTTCTCTTGCATAATTCGGCCGAACCCCTCCTTAGGGTGTTTGGTTTTGTTTTTCTAAAGCAAGGTTTTGTAGATCTAGCAATGTCTTTAATTTTTTTGTTAATTCATGTGTACAAGAACGTGGTGTAACACACAATTGTTACATCAATTGGTTTGAGTTATAAAACGGTAAGGGATAACTCGTTAAACCACTTTGTCACATTTATTGAAGAGATCTAGCCAATTACAAGAGGTATGTTACGCATTTACTTTTCAATTAATTAATTGTAGTTATATGAAGTCTTCCGCTGTGTATACTCTGTGGTGTTGATAACATCAAATAGTCCTGAATATTAAGTGTCAATTTCCCACGATAATGCCTATTTTATATCATTTATATTAATTTACACTTGTTTTCCTCTATATTTCCCTTTTAGGTAAAATACGAGCATTGGAGCTAAGGAGACGCGGATTTGGAGAGTTTATTGAAGATTTATCCTAGTATGCTCACTTTGAAGAAGTTACGGCATAACGCCTCTCTCACATTACGCCGTAACTAAAGTGTGGCTTAGAAAACCAACTCAACAGAAGATTATGGTGTAACTCTCCCAAAGATTACGACGTAACCAACTAGGTCACATGAGGTTCCGCACCGCTGCAAGCTACGACGTAACTATTGCATCAATTATGGCGTAACCAAGATTTATTGAAGATACGGCGTAACTCCTTCTATAGTTATGCCGTAACCAGCAGTTTTAGTGCAAAATACAAAGAATTGGATGTTACGGCGTAACTCTTATAATTAGTTACGTCGTAACGAGATCTGGCCTATAAATACCCCACGATTTCCAGCATTTCAAAGCATCCCATTTCACATACAACACAAAGTGAAAAACTTAGAATAATATTAGGAAGCTAGAAAAAATAGAAAAACAGGGTGCTATGTGGAGGAATATGAAACTGATGTGGAATGTGCTTATGAAATAAGCACTTAAAAAGCAAATGGAACAAAACAAGCACCCAACCAAAACAAAAGCTTAAATAAGCTAAAAGTGACCAAATGCAACTAAAATCAACAAGCTATAACCTCTGATAAGCTGATTACACAGATTTGGTTTATTTGAGTATATAAGCTAAAAACAGGTTCTAGGGACAAACTTTGGGCTAAAGCACAAGCTACTTGATAAGCAGAGAATGGAAAACAAAAGTTGGAACTTAATATAGACACGGTTGGCTATCTCGAATCCTAACGAGACTTGAACAAGCTCAAATGAGCTTGTTGCAAGCTCTGCAAATAACTGCTTGCACTCGATTAATCTTGAGTGTGTGCACTGGTATCTAAGCCCTGCTTGCCAAGCTCATTTGGAGCTTAAAGAAAAATCACAAAAATATGTAAAATGGTAATAAAGAAATAGACCACCGAACTTCTTAAACACGCAATTTCATGTAATTTGGCCCAAAATGAGCTCATGAAAATTGTTTCTAGAATAACTCAAAACCACTTTTCAAATTTTGACTTTTAAGACAAAAGTGAAATGTTGACTAATTTGAAGTTTGAACTTGATTTCTCATTGAATATGATGTATATGGATGAAACAAGACTACGCAATCTAGCTTAATGATTTTTGAACACAAAATAAGATTATGTTTCTTTAAAATCTCAACGGTGAAATGGTTAGGACAGTTAATGTAAAGATTTGACATAAGCTTATGAGAAGCTTGTACATAAAATTGGCCCGAAAATATCAACGATGAACCTTAAAATTGGAACTTATATAAAAACTTTGATAGATACCATTGGATCACTTGGGACCATTCTAGCCATTAGATGCATTTTGGCGGAAATGGGTTTTGACGGATGGAGGTTGAGTAAAGGGAAAGGAATGCATTTAATGATATTTGGATTGAGGTGGAGGAGGACAAAGGTGTGGAAAGAATGAAATGGGGAATGGTGGCTTGAGTGGCGATGATAGCGGTGAAGGGATGACTTTGGCGCCATGGGTGTTAGTCAAACCACATTTGACGTAACCAACTAGGTCACATGAGGTTCCAAGGAAATGGATTCCTTGTTTGACAATCCGAGCTAGAGTGAGGACCTCCATAATACTCACAATGAAGAAACGATGTGGTACGTGAGTAGTATGTGTTGTAGTCATGATTGTTATCGGGAACACGCTCATAGAACAAGCGTGTTTCTGATTGACAATCGAATCATGGAATAAATCACGCTGGACCACCACACCATTGACAACCAAGAGGGTGAGGATAAGACATAGAAAGAATCAAAGGTTAACAGAGGGTGAAATGAAGAATCAAAAGGTAAGAGGGTAAAGAGGAATATTTTGGTATTTTGTAAAACATGATGATAAAACAAAGAATGAAAATATTTTTGCTGATTTCAAAGCATCCCATTTCACATACAACACAAAGTGAGCGTGAGTAGAATTCGAGGGCAGATCTAGAGAAGCATACGGAGCTATCTCCAAGGCAGACTTCACTCCCCTACGATAAGCATTAGCATTTTATCTTTTTTTTTACTTTCAATTCATGTATTCCGTAATGTTAAACATTGAATCGATTGTTATAGTTAATATGAGCGGCTAAGCAACTCTGGTGTTGGCCTAGTTATGATTTCTTAATTGTTTTGTTTGCGTTTACATTGCTTTCATATAATTATTTCTAAGTGTATGCATGCATAGTTTGTTGGTAGCTACCCTTGTTTCGGTAGTTTTGAATGGTGGTGGTGGTTAGTTACTTAGGAGATATGACCAACTGACCCTAAGTAAGTAGACTGAGATGGGAAGGGTAAGATATGACCAACTGACGACCCTTTCTGCTTGTGCAATGTACCAACTGATCACCTACCGCTTGGATGAACTTAAGAATTAGGGGGTGATTGTTTAAGATGCTAGCGCCCGGGCACTCACTGTTATGACACCAAGTGGTTTAAAAGTCTTGTTGCATACGCTAAATGCAACCATGATTCCTACGAAAGTGAGTTAGATTTCTTTTTCATTTTCTTTTCTTTTTAGAATTATGCTTGTCGGTAGTGTGATTTCGAGGATTGAAGTTTGCCGTGGATGCTTATGCGAAGGCACGACTCTTTTCGTGGGCCTTCTTTCTTTTTGGAGAAAATTTCGGGAAGTTCTCGCTCTAATTCTACTTTTTCTTCACCTTTATTTAACGCTTAGTACAAAAGGGACTTTATACAATTCAAGTGGGAAGACGGGAGTAGAATTATCCCTTGAACTTTATTGCCCTTGTTTTTCTAGTTTTTTTTTTGAAAAATTAAGTCATTTTTAAAATTTTTACATGTTTTAATTAACCTAACTAGATTTGACCTTAGCCGAGCACATTATAACCCTTAATATTATATGGTGAGATTAGCCTTATCCGTTTCCAAATATTTACCCCAAATCCACCAAATTATGAGTGTATCGGTAGCTTTTAACTTTAGAACTTGGCTTTTACATCATTTCGAGACCATGGAAGAGGTATGTTGAGTTAGCTCGATGTATTTGGACTTTTCAGTTTAAGAAGGCAATATTATAGGATTATCACCAAATAGCCTACCATTGTGTGTCTATCGACTAGTCACCCGCCTTCTCGACCCCATGTTAAACCCTTTGTTTCACTCACCTTTAGTGCAAGATACCCCTAGATACACCCTTGAGCCATTCCTTTCATTTTGTTCATCCAACATATTGTTTGATACACCATTACACCTTAGCCTACCACGTAGTCTTTATTTGTAATTGGAAGTCATTTTTGCCTAAGTTCAAGGTTCAAGTGGAAGGGTTGGAATCACGCTCGTCGACGACATATCCTTAAAGATCATTGAAGACCCCCAAATTCTCATATTGTTCATCTCGAGTGGGGAATGTTACGTTATTATGTTATGTTCAAAAAAGTTTATAATTATTGTAATTGTAAAGTGCGATGTTATAAGCACTAGTGTTATGAGCTTAATATAGATTTAGTATCGAGGAGGTCACCTCGGTCACATTTGAAGAATGAAGTTGGAAGTGTGCCCATCATGACGTCCTCTAATGGCACATCTACCTGATTATATCATGATCCGGTTTTTTGACTTCGAAACTTGAACTTTGGGTGAACGGTAAGTGGTGATGACCTAGTGGTAGATTTAGACTACTTGCTTGATTTTTTTTACACCAATTTTATCAATGTCTTATCCTACCCTTAGTCATGAAGCGTGTCTAGGTGATCCAGTGAGCTATCTTTGGTGTCTTGGCCATGGATTTGGTCATGTATCATTGATTTTGTCCACTTCGCCATGACATGTTAGTACTGTTAAATCACCCTTAACCTTTGTTGTGTCTACCCATATTATGTTCGAGAATTTTTTGTCCTTAAATCTAGTGGTGGAGATTTGTGTAACCGCCAAGCTTATGATAGAATACATGTTATGACTGTGCAATGAGTGATCACCCCGAAATTGACACTTAGAATAGCTGATAGATTTGAGTGTTTTGTTCCTATTTCATGAGGTGTTCGGCTTTGTTTTATTCTAACATAAAGGATTTGTAAACTTATATTTTCCAGATAATGGGAAATATCTTTTTAGGAATCTATCTAATAAGGTCTACTTGAGGGCAAGGTAGAGTTCAGGGGGGGGTATTTGATAACATCAAATAGTCCTGAATATTAAGTGTCAATTTCTCCCGATAATTCCCGTATTTTATATCATTTATATGGATTTACGCTTGTTTTCCTCTATATTTCACTTTCGTGTAAAATCTGAGCATTGGAGCTAAGGAGGCGGATTTGGAGAGTTTATTGACGAGTTATCATAGTATGCTCACTTTGAAGAAGTTCTGACGTAACTCCTCTCTCATTCTGCGGAACTAAAGCGTGGCTCGAAAACAAGTCAATGTAAGATTACGGTGTAACTCTCCCAAAGATTACGATGTAACCAACTAGGTCAAATGAGGTTCCGCGCGCTACAAGCTACGCCGTAACTATTGCATCAATTACGGCGTAACAAGATTTATTGAAGATACGGCGTAACTCCTTCCATAGCTAGGTCAGAACTGGCAGCTTTAGTGCAAAATACGAAGAAATGGATGTTACGGCGTAACTCTTATAATTAGTTACGTAGTAACGGATCCGCCTATAAATACCCCATGATTTTCAACATTTCAAAGCATCCCATTTCACACAACACAAAGTGAACATGAGTCAAGTCGAAGGCGATTAGAGGAGCATCGGGAGCGATCTCCAAGGTAGAATTCACTCCCTACAATAAGCATTAGCTTTTTATCTTTTCTTTACTTTCAATTCATGTATTCCGTAATGTAAACATTGAATCAATTGTTATAGTTAATATGAGCGGCTAAGCACCTCTGGTGCTGGCCTAGTTATGATTCCTTAATTGTTTTGTTTGCGTTTACATTGCTTCCGTATAATTATTTCTAAGTGTATGCATGCATATTTTGTTGGTAGCTACCCTTGTTTCGGTAGTTTTGAATGGCGATAGTTGCTAGTTACTTAGGAGATATAACCAACTGACCCTAAGTAAGTAGGCTGAGATGGGAAGGGTAAGATATGACCAACCGACGACCCTTTTGCTTGTGCGATTGACCAACCGATCACCTACCGTTTGGATGAACTTAAGAAGTAGGGGTGAGTGTTTAAGATGCTAGCGCCTGAGCACTCACCGTTATGAATCTAGAATGTAGCGGTACTTAATGACTTGGCTTAGGGACTAAGAACAAGCGGACTTATGACGGGTCACCGATTTCTCCATTAGGACCCTTTCTTTGATAGGTTAGGACGAGCCGACCAAATGTTGTCCTAGCGACTTTGACCCCACAAGTAATTGGAAGTAATTAGGCGTAAACACTACTAATTAGGATGAGTAACTAGGTTAGCACCCCTCTCCTCTATTGATCACAACCCTCACCTTTATTTGCTTTAGTAGTTAATTATATCAAAATCATATCAAAATCTGTGACACCGAGACTTAGTTTAAATCCGCACACATAGCTCTTGGGACGACCTCGGTTTTACCGAAATACTACACTACACACGACCGGGAACACTGCCCGTTAGTGCATTAGGGTAGACCATAGGTATAACGAGTAATTATAAATATTAAAACCTGATTAGTAAAACCTGCATCAGGTGTCTTTGTTTATTATTTTGTATGTCTAGTCTAATAACCTCAACAGTGGCATCAAGAGCCAGATATAATCTATAATAAATTACTGAAAACACACAAAAAATGAATACTTGTATTGTGTTATTATTGTATGTGTAGATCTACAGTTTGCAAAACCTTAAACCCTAATTTTTTTTGGGGGCGGGGGGCGAATTTTTTTGTGCTCTTAATTTTTTAGTGTTTTGTATTTTTTTAATTGGATTAGAAAAATCCTAGGTTGCATGCAATATTATATGTGTTTATTGCGTAACTATGATGTGTTGCAATAATTGTTATGTGTTAACTTCCATGATAATAACATGCATGTTTTGTCATAGATCTAATTATTGTATGCTTTACTTGGATTAAGTGAACACATATAATTAATAATTTTGATAGATTTTAAATTTGGGAAGACCTCAATTATTATTAATAATTCAATTACATGCTATGTGGTATTTGTTTAATTTTGACTTACGCAATCGATGAATCGATGCATGTGGTTCACCTTATACGGGTGAGAGTCTTTATTAAACATATACGTTAATTTTGATCTAGAGATGATTATTAATAGGATTTATCAAAAAGGTTTGCATGATTAATTGTTAAGTTATGTATTCATTGTTTATGTGTTTATTTTTTTAAATACTTGCTTGTTTATTTTGTGTGACAAGTTGTAAACAAGGGTATTTTTTATAAGTAAACTGATCTAAACAATGGTGAAACATGTATTATTTAAGCATATTAGTCATAAACGTTTAATTGATTGATGTTTATGCACAAAATAGTTAGAACGGCGCATCCATTAATGACAAACTATAAGATGGGTATAAGGTTGGTACGCATTAAATTGTGACCTTAAAGAAGAGGTATATAATATGCTTCACGGCCTAATTCTCCACTCGTTTGTGCGTCTTAATGGAGTTACTAAGTATTCCTATACAATGTGCATAAAATCTTAAGGGTGAATTGACCTTAAATTCCACGCGCCACTTTTGTGGTAATTATCCGAATAACTTGGTCTTATGACTCATGCAGTAGTAGGATATAGTGGTAATTAAAGGTAATTCTTTAATTGGTATAACCAATACCTCGATTAAAGTTTGATGATTAAAAGCTTAAACATTAAAACAAGGATATAACTGTTTTAATAAAAACCTTATGCTGCAAAGATGAATGCATGACATCTTTGTACATATTTAATTTGACACCAAAATCAAATTTATTACCCTTAATTTAAGTTAAATGCCATCCAATGAAACAGAAACACCTGAGATTACCTTTTATTTGCGTGAAAACGTGATTTAGACATAATCAAAGGGTAATATATCCACGTGTCGTGAGAATGAGCATGGATGATTTTTCAGTCTCTTAAGTTGGACAACTTAATTGAGTTTTGTAGTGAGAACTAGCAACTCAAGGCATAAGATGGGGATAAAACATGCTTACGTTGCAACTATTGTTGGAAATATGTAAATCCCATAAATCTAGGTGTTGCAATTTGAAAATTGGCAATTGAGGTTCGACTCATACCATTTGGAATAATTTCATTACTAGCAGATCAATTGATGTGATGAAACTATGTCAATTTTGGATCCTAGTTTTCAGTGAAAATTAAATGGTTATATGTTTATGAACCATGGGTATTTAATTTTCTTGAAAAAGTTAATCGAGAATAATTTTCCGTAAACGTGGTTTAGTCTTTTATTAGTAAATTGATCCATTCTACTTTCAAACAAATGTTTAATCGAGAATACTTTACCGAAAAGACAAATAAAGTATCTTTTCCATAGGAGAAGAATGAGATTCAATCCTATTCCTTTTCATGAATGAGAAAGGTATAACTAGAACATTTGAATTGTCTAAATTCTAATGTAACTCATAGCAAAAAATTGCACTTCTTAGTTTCCATAAATATTTCATTACCCTCATTTGGTGAATGAATCCTTTCGTAACAAACATGACTTTTGGTTAACTGGAAAACATGTATATGAGTTACTAAATTAGAAGCTAGAATAATTACCGCGAACATTGGTAAAAGGCAAACTAGCATAATTTATCTAGTAGTTTTGTTTTAGCCTTTAAAGGTTCTACATACCAGTGTGGGAATGGTAGGCATGTTAAGGAAGAAATTGCATACCCAATTTTTCGAGTTAATAACATTGATGGATAACCCATCATTCACATAGTAGAATACACCTTTTAGTACCTAAGTATTTGTTGCGTATGCTTCTTAAAAGTGTAAAAGTAAAAATCAAGCATTTTGTTTTAACTGATTATGAAACATTACAATGTTGTCAAATTCAGTGGGAGCATTATGTTGTATTACTGAATAAGAAGTTGTTGTAATGATTTCTAATTCAGTGGGAGCTACAAGCCTTATTTGTTGTGTAGTAATCCAAATTATCTCTTGAATGTCATGTAGATAATTACTTTCCAATTGTAGGCACTTATGTTTTTAGGGATAGTCATATACGTTTCCTTACTAAACAATATAGTTCTACATCTACTTGTTATATCTATGACACAAATCATATTAATCAAATAAACAAATGTGTGACGTGTTGTTTATCTGCTACATGATGTTGTACAATGCACAAGTGGGAGATATATTTTTTGTGTGTAAGGTACAACACATATAAATATGATTTAATGGATTCTCTTGACCGCAAGGTAAGAGAGTAACGTTCTAATAGGAATTATACATTTAAATGTTTATGATTGTCCTATTAAGAACATGTGTCAAAATGATAACAATGACTACTTTATTTTAAATCTCAATATTTAAGAAAAACTTGTAGTTACAATTTATGTTACATGAGAACAGGAAATAGATTGTAACCCAAGGTAAAATATCCATATGTCATGAGACCAAGCATAGATAATTTTGCAGTTTCTTATATTGAACATTTCATGGAATGACATAATTAAATGAAGTAATATAATACTACTTAAATTTAAGTATTTATGTATTCTTAGAATGACATAAATAGATGAAGTAGTAAATCAACTTGAAATGGTGTTCATAATTACTTTAATAATACATGTTTATGATTTCTTTGTAGAGTCACAAACATGAAGTCTTTTAATACAAGACTTACAATATAAGGTAAAATGATAGCTTACTATGTTTTAAGACATATGCATTAAGTCAATGAGTTGATCAATGAATTTTAACGTATAGTGGGATTACAACTGTTATATCTTTTGACTTGGTCAAGAATACTTGTGTTATAATGCATGCAATTGACTTGGTAATTATATTGTACCATTAAGTTTTACTTTGTTGGTAAATATGTAAGCTAGAGAGTAGATGATTATCTTAAATATTGTTAAATTATCTTACAATATTAATTCTAATGAAATACCATAGTTTTATGGTATGTTCAGTTAGAAGAATCAAAATGTATTGGCACTGTTTGATTCAAGATAACTATAGTTTCTTCCAAAAGTTATCAAGGTTAGTAAATTGAGTATATATTGAATATACTCAATAAGACTCCAACCTAGAAGAATAATAAGACAACATTTTTTTATGGAATGTGATGAATTAAATTAATTCTTATAATGAAGTTCTGAAATTGTTAAACTACTTGTAAAATGGGTTGTAACAAACTAATGTCAGGAAGTGTCAATGTTTTTTGTAATATCCCAAAAGAGAACAATGTATTGGTGCTCTAATTGCTAAAATTTTTAAAAGTAATCTTTAAATTATTAAAGGCAAGTGGGAGTTTTGTTTAGATCTTGAAAGATTAAATTACAAAATACATAATCTTCTAAAAGGCACTAGCAAATATCATGATGAGGCTAAACATGTAAATGATAGACCTCAATATGATGGAATTGTCATTCATACATCCGTAAGGATATCTTAGATATTTAATATGCTGAGAAATATGAGTTAAAGGATCATGTTAAGCATGTTAATCATAATGATGAATTTACCAAATGTTGAATTGTGGTAAATCAATCATACTATGAATGTAGAGATGATGTCCATAAAGATAATAAACTTTAGAAACTTGGTTTATCCTAATGAAGATGAGTTTCTTCAAAGGATGGAAACCCTAGTGGTTTAAATCTTTGTGTAGAAATTATATGGACAATATTGTACACATATTTAATACATGTCTAGTGATAATAATATTAATCATACTTAAGCAATTAACTATGATTGAATATTCTTCTCTAGATAAATAGAAGTATCAAGATTATAATTGTCATACTTAGTTTCTTGATATAAAATTTTGACAATGAATATCAAAACTCTTTGTTGTGGAATTACTTTTGCGAGGATGATAAGTAATACAAAATAGTTTTATGAATTCAAATAATCTTTAAATATGCACAAATTGCAAGAATCCATGAATAGATATATGCATGCATCTAGGAGATGACTCTTATGTTTAATATGAAATTCAAGTTTTGATTTAATAATTAAAATAAGATAGCTCATAAGTATTCCTGAAAGCTAGTGAGAGTATTATGTTTATTAAAATCTTATATGTTGTATGACATATAGGCAGTTACATTCCATCTAAGTTAAATTTTAAGTTTTAGTTGAGAGTGAAACTTCGCTTGTAAGATTTGAAAAATAAGACATACAACCTTGGAATACATGTTTATTTATATAAACATATGCGATAAAAAAAATGAGTCGAATAGAAAATGATGTATCATTTAGAATATTTAAATGCATGCATGTCTTTGATAAGATAGAACGTGAATGAGATCTTAAAGTCTAACTTGAAGATTCATCATGTACATCATGTTGTGTATAAGGTTGTCATATCATGCATGATTACAAGATGATTTGACAACATTGAAATATTTATGTTTGGATTTAGAATTGTATTCCTCAAGCCTAGAGTTGCTCCAAGATTCTATAAATGAAAATATAGCAAATATTGCATAAATTTTCATAGTAAACAAACTTGAAGTTTGAATGGCACCAAACAAATAATATTCAAAGTTTACGGATGTTTAAAGAGCATATTGTTGTACACAATGATGCTAGTATAATTGAGATGACGCTCAATTCTAGTCATGGTATCCTTGATGATGACCATGTTGACTAGTTATGCTCAACTAAGAGCATAGTTCCATTATATATTAAAGAACAAAGAATACTTTAAACTTTAAAAGGTTTGAAAATTGATTATCATAAATTGGTGATTGAGGATGTCACACACTTTATGAAACATTATGTGGTAATGTCAAGATATTTGAATGCGCACATACAAGAAGTTCACTTATTTAATTCTTGGAAAATGTATTCTCAAAATTCCTATAGATTAAAGTTAGTTGAAATTATGCCCTGTCAACAAGTATGATTATCATGACTTGAGGCAAAAGTTCATTAACTAAGAATTATCATGCATTGATCTATTTAGTATTTGTATAAAGGATGTTAAACAATTATTAGAGCGCACGTTGTGGGCTTGCCGTGGGGGCTCGCCGTCCACCGTGGCAGCTCGCCGTGGAGCTTCTTGACACCGCCCCCCGCTCTCGCCGTCCGGCGCCGTGGGAAGGCTCATCGTCTGCTCGACGAGCTGAAAGCTTGTACTTTTTTTTCCTCTGTTTTTTTTATATAAAGTGATATTTGTGGAGGTTTTCAATAAGGTGAAGTGTTTTTTTTGCATAGATTGAAAGGTTCGTGGAGGAAAAAAATGCAAACATAAATGCATACTGATGAAACCTTTAAACTGAAACTTGAACAATTAACTAAAAACATGAAATACATAATACACTTAAACATAAAAAACTACAGAATCTCCCTAATAAAAAAAACAAAAAAACATGAAACATAATAAAACTACTAAAACTTAAAAACATGAATCATCTGAGTCCCAACCCTCAGAACTTGAAGGAGAATTAAACTCCCTCTTATAGTATTGACGCTCCATTATGTTGAAGTAGTTGTCTTGGAGGTACTGAGCTTCCCGTGCTTCTTGCTCACGGTGAGCTGCCTCTTCACGTGCCTGCTCTTCCATAATCTCCCTAACGTTTTCTTCATCTTTTTCTAGTTGCCGGAGGGAAGCCTCACTTAACCCGCTCGGGTGGTTTTGAAAATCCACCTGTGTATTCATAGGTGGAGTTGGAACAATTGGGAGGTATGGGATGTTTTCAAAAACCACCGGAAAGACATTTTCCGGTGGTGTTGAATAAACTTCAAACTCTGGTAGAGTTGGAAATCTGGTTTACGGCAAGTGATTTGGAGTTGGAAAGCTGGTTTCCGACAAGTGATTTGGAGTTGAAAAGCTGGTTTCCGGGAACTTTTCTGGGCTTGGGAATTGCTGAGAAAAATCTTTGCGAGACATTTTTTGTGTGTGAATTGTGTTACTTGTGTGTGTAATCTGTGACTGGTAGGATAGTATACATAGGCTCATATAATCCCGCTGAAAATTAAACCGTTTGAATTTAAAATGTGAATTTGAATTTTAAAGTACCCCGCTCATATTTGAATTTGAATTAGCCCGCTCCTATTTGAATTTGAATTAGCCCGCTCAAAATTATACGGTTTTGATTGAATTTAAATTTTGAATTTGAATTTTGAATATGAATTTTAGAATTTGAATTTGAATTTGAAAACCACCCCTATAAATAATAATTTATAACCACCATTTTTCTCACATCTACATAATGTCTCAAATTCCGAAGTGGAACAAGTCTGAAGAAATCTTGCTTGCGCAAACTGTTCCGAAAATATTTTTTGGAACGACGTTATTCATATGTTTAATAATCAGACAACCGATGTCCATCGTACCAAAAATTCAATCACGGGTAAATGGACGAGGATTAACGTCGATTGCAAAAAATTCAACGCAATTTACAAACAGTTGCAGCGTCGAAGTGCTCGAAATGACCACACTCATCTCGAAAATGCGAAACTAAACTTGCAGCAACAATTTGGTGGAAAGGAGTTCAAGTTTGTTCACGTTTGGGAGATTTTGAAAAATTGCCCGAAGTGGGATGTCGAAGATTAAATCCAGTAGTATGTATTGTTTTTTTTTTACTCGTGTTGTTTTTTTTTTCCGTATCGTGTTTTTTTATCATTATTGTGTTATGTATTGTATTTTTAATTTGAATGAAATGAATTTAGTTTATTTGGAAATGAAAATTGAATAAAAAAATAAAGTGGTAGTGGTGGGCCCCAAATGAAGAGGTTGAGGTTTGTTATGAGTGAGGAGGGGTTTGTTGTGGTTAGTTGTGGTGAAGTGGGATGCTGATGTGGCGCTGAGGTGACATTGACGAAGAGGCTAACCCTTGTTGTGACACCTTATGCTCTTATTTATAATTAATTAAAGTACTTTATACGTTTAACTTTATTTAGAATATTGTATCCTATATTTGCATGTTTAAATCCTTGAATAATTTAAGTTATTCTAAATAGTCCGTTGTCGATTAATAACATGGGAATGATATTGAACTAAGACAAATCTGAGTTTTAGTTAGAATATACTTAAAAGTATATTGATGTGAAGCATGACTAATTTTAGATGATATTCAATGGATTGAATATAGGACTTATCCCAACCACATGATGGTACTTTATGGATTTTTGTCATTAAGTACATCATGAATATTTATCCTCAGACATGAGATACTAGAGAAATGTTATGGGTGTAGTGCATTTCTATGACGCAATCTAATGCTCACTACTACACAAAAGGCCATAAACATCCCCAAATAGAAACCGGTTATGTAAAACCCAATTCTTATGATAAAAAAGTAGTGGGAATGGAAGGAAGTTAGATTGGTTTTCTTGAAAAAGCCAGTTTTCATAACACAAATAGCATAAAAACTGGGTTTGCGGATAAAAACCAGTCCTTTTACACAATCAAAGACGCTAGTGTGTGCATAACATGTCTCCGTCTATTTTTTAGACATCGTTTAAAAAAACCAGCGGTTCTTTCAAAGTTTTTAATCCTTTTAGGCGCCCTACTAATTTTCATAGCTTCACAAAACCCGCCCCTTCACTTTCACAAACCCTAACCCCACCACCACTTAACCATTGTTACACACCACCACTACCGTCGCATACCATCGCCTTCACAAGCCACATATGTCACGCAATCAAGCCAATAACAGGCGAATCGAATTAGGAGGTACCAAACTACTACAATCGATGTTTTTGTTCAATTAACTTTGTTAATATCTCATTAATGTTATTGTTAAGTTTGATTTTGGAATAAGTTGTTTGTTATACTTTTTTTTGTATTGTTGAGGGTCTTACCTTTATAGTAGTAGGATAAAAGGCTGTGATGATTGTTGATGGACTCAAAAAAACTTGAGACTGTCCGTATCTTGGTGGGGTAACATGTTATGTTTGCAGCCATGGCGGGCGTGTAATGTTTATCGCGTCCGTACCTATCTGAGCCTCATTAGTATTTTTGCTGTGAAAAAACCTGAAATATGTTAACCCGTATCTTTGGGTGAAAATTGTGTTTTAAACTTTCGATTTAGAACCAAACTGAAAAATTAGAAAAAAAAGGCTAATGATTTATAAGGCTCGTCAATTAGTTTTTTTGTATGATTGGGTTTCGGTTTAGAAACATTAATTTCCGTTTATTACTTTCTCAACCACTTTTTAGTGTAATGAAAAGATGTTGGTATCATTTGGTTTTGGTTTAAAAACATTAAACTAAAGTTTGCAGCCATCTTGGAAGGGTAACTTATACTATATTGGCCTGTTCCGGTTGGGTTTGTTCTACACGAATTTAACGATTTAATTAGGTTTTATGAGTGCATGGATCCGTTGCACGACTGATGTATATAATAGGGTAATGAAAAGGCTGTGATGACACAATTTGAATGTGTTCGAGTGGATTCGACCGAATTTGAGATTGTCCATATCTTGGTGGGCAGCTTATAAAGTGTGCTTCCATGTTGGCGGGGCAACTTATAAGGTTTGCAGCCATGTTGGACCGATCCTCTTTATTTTGTAGTTTAAACATCTAAACCTCATGAAATATCGCGTTCCCTTATTATACATTACCCTATATAACGCAGTCACGCTGTTTTTTCTGCCTATGTGAAATCGGGTATTGATGTGTTATATGGGTTTTCAGGTCCTTTGGTTATGAGGTATGTCACTGAGATTGCTGCAGGTGTGGTTTTTATGTCGTTGATAAGCCCGACAGACCTGTCTTTTGTCGTTAAAACCGGAGTCACACTGGGTTTTCGTCACACCTTAGGATATCAGGTAATCACATATCTTATACAAAATTTGTTCTCTGATTGCGCATTTAAAATACGCTTTCTGCTATTCCCGGCCTGTTTGAACTGTTTCATTGTTCTGCGAAACTAAGACAGTGATAGGACTCTGTTGCTACTCACCCGGTAGCAGAAGCTTACATCTTTAAACATAAAGCTTTAGCTTCTTGAGCGTAGTTTGTAGCAGCTAGAACGTGTTGCTCTGTGAGCGAATTAATATGGTGAGGGGATTTGGGATTTGGGATTTGGGAATTGATCAAGGAAAGGGAATCAAAATATCTACTGAATCAGCTGGCTACCTGCTTATCAGAAAGTGCTTAGATTACATGTTTTCTCTTATAAGTGATAGTTAATTGCACTATAATATTACTATTACTGTATCCCAAATCAGGACCCATAAATAATGCACATAAAAGGTTTAAAAGCAATTATTGTTACCTCATAACTACCGTATATGTACTTCTATATCAGTAGGTTATAATACAGTAACACTTATTTGGGATGCCACTATCATCATATTGTATATGCGCTTCCATTACCTTTCAGAATGACAGTTAATTGCGTTTTTATAATTAAGGGGTGTTTGGAATTTGCTATAGAAGTTGCTTATCAACTTATTTTGTTTTTTGTAACATCGATAATGTAAATATACATGTCGTTGACAATGTGTACTCGCAGTGGAAGATGTATGCAGTCGGAAGGAGTGGAAATCCAATGACCAAGAGTCAAGGAGGTCGGTGTACTGAACCTGCAAATTCTAATGCTAAGGAGGTACCATCTTTTTTCCATTTGAAAACTCTGATAAAGTTGAATGACTTTCTGTGCTATTAATGTTGGAAAGTTAATTAGGAAGGTGTTCAAAAGGCTTGAAATATCGCAGCGGCGTTGGAAGGCAGTAACGATTGGAGAGCTTCTAAAGATTGGTTTTGTGATTATGGAATGCCTAATCTGCATTTTATCTCTTCTATTTTTGGTCTTTCTAAAGTTCAGGTGCCCAAATATTCCCCTAACAATGATTTTAACTTCTTAGGTTTATGGAATTTGAGTTCGTTTTGAGTCTAATATTGTATTTTTGTATGTATAGAAGCTATTTTCATTGTCGATATAAATGTCTAATAATCAATATACTTTCTCATGAATATTAGTGGTTACATGTTGGTAGTAAAAATAAAGAACCCGACCATATCTTAGATGTTAGTAGATCGATAATAAAAAAAGTGAAATTTAGTACTATATAAGTAGTAACAAAATTATGATATAATCATTATCAGATATATGGATAATTAGATTAAACAGAATGCATATGTTTAGGTCACATGTAAGTTGAAATAAGAAATGCTGACTTTGTCATTGGTTATCGCTTATGGCTCGATACGATAAGATGCTTTAAAAGGAAATGGTAATGTAGTTCTCTGATTCACAGAAAATTCTATGATTATTAATTGCATAATCACAAGTCAATCCCCTATGCTATGTTGTTTCAGGGCACTTCTGTTAATCCATTCAAGAAACACACCTATTTGATCATGTAATGGTGTTCCGTCAGGTCATATTGGGTAAGCCATTATTTTCATATAAAGACCCACTATATGTTTTAGTATTGCTTACATCAGTTGTTATTTAGACCACTTGGCATGCTTAATACTTGAGTGTACAACATATAAAAAGATTTTTTCCCTAAGATTCATCTAAAACTCTATTAATTCCATTAAACACATCTTCCAGTTCAGGTAGCATTATTGGAAGGACATACAAAGTCGAATATTGAAGCTGGCAATTCTTTCCTAAAATATGTGAGCGAGCGTCCTATACTTTCTTTCGAAACATTTACCTCAAACAAATCGATTAAGATGGTTGTTCTTCAAAATAAGGGATTAGCTTTAAAGTGTGCTATTTTCACGTCGCTCTTATTTTTTTCCTTATTGTGATTTACTTCTGTAGTTCTATGTCATACTTAGTTGTCAAAACTTCACTTTTTTTAATAATCAGGTATTATGAGAAAAAAAAATTCAGAACAAAAAATTGAGTGAAGGAGAATCAAATGCCGTTTGGGATAATTGCCAGACGGTTTTGGATCTTTCTACGCCGCTCTAATTGGTAATGTTTTTGTTAAGTATTGATGTGTCTTATGGCCTAATGCTATATTGAATTGGCCTTTCTGTTTGAACGATAATAGATTACTAGTCATTTCATATGTGGATTTTGCAAGATAATGTTCATTTAACTCGCATTGCTTGGTAAGCTATAAAGTTAATAACTTTCTTACTACTCAATGTGTACACATGCCAATAAGCTTCTTGTCATTTGATCTACAGGCAGAAAGTGCAATTATGGCACTTGTTTAATTTGTTGTGGCCATCAGTTAGGAACACAATCAATTAGGTATATTACTGGAAATTCTCCTTTTTAGGTGTGGTAGGAGGCTTAATTTGTTCCTAACTTGAGAAATTATCTGTTAACTTTGTAGGGAAAGTCCTTCCAAGACCCTAGTGAGACCTTGTGTTGCTTGTCAACTGTCAACAAACTAAATGATGATGACTTGAACGGACATCCTTATAAGCGTAAAGTATGCTCCATGAGTTAGTCGTTGTTCTCGTTAATTTGGAGATGTTCTTTTTTCTGTTGCCCGTTAACTATAGTTGTGTATCTTGAAGTTTGAGAACAAAGAGTTGAACTCCATCATTGGTGCATGGTTTACAATGTGGCGCGATTAATCCCATATAATGATGTTCAATTATGCTTAATTCTAGTGTTTTTCTTTACGGTTTATTGAATTCTAGTGTTTTAATTTGGATTTTGTCTGATGTTTAGTTGAATTGACGTATTATCTTAATTTACTTTGTTGATTTTGATACTTGTGGTGTATTTTAATCACTTTATACATATTTGATGCATTTATATATATTTCTTTATTAAAAAAATCATTTCTAAAATTTTCTAATTTATTGGAAAATTTTAGAAATGTTTTTTTTTTAATAAAATAGATTTACCAAAAAGACAGGTTTTTAGTTAAAAACATATCTTTTTGTTTTATATAAAGATAGGTTGGATGCTTTTATAAAGACAGGTTGTGAGAGAACTAGTGTCAATGTCCAACAAAAATATGTTTGTTTACTCTATAATGGAGACCGATTTTAAGGAGAAAACCAGTGTCGATGCTTCTAATAGAGATAGGTTGCCAAACCGGTTTCTATATGTTTCGATCATGGAGATACCCCCCTTCAGAGAGTGGTTCCATAACCACTCTTCATGGGCCATTTTGACCGGGTTCTGTGTGATTTTTTGTAGTAGTGGCTATACGTAACTGGCAGTTATAAGGGTTGTTTTCAGAAGTGTTGCGAAATTCATGAGTTCTGCTCGTAGTTAAAACATGATTTGTTTCCTTCAAATTTGTTTTGAAGTATAATATTGTTGGGCCCCTCGTAGGGTTTGACAAGATTTTTGCGTGGCCACGCCCAAGGTCTCCTGGAATACGTTCAGAAGAATTGGTAATCTTGCTCAGTCATGTAAAACGAGAAACAGAATAGTTAGTTAAAGAATGAGTTAGATCCATCTCCTTATTAACGTAGTATTAGAAACAAAAGGATGAATATGATGACGAATCATCAAAGGGTTTTTCTCTAGAAAACCATACACGAGTTGTACCGGGGGCATTGGCGTGTTGCTAGACGCTAACCAATGTCATTGCATGTTTTGTAAACATGTCCAAGTTGGAGCTGTTGGAATATGAATATATTCATAAAACGCGCATGTCCGTATTCGAATTCATGACCACGGGATTTCACACATTACGAATGAGAATTAAAGTTAAATAATTAATGTTAAATGATTACGATTAATTATTACTCAAAACCCGATTAACGATCGTTAAGTATTTAACGGGAAATGACTAACGACCGTTAAATGTAAAGAGAAGGACTAGTAGTGAAAATGTTAAATAGGAAAAGATTTGGGTATCTCTTTGGGGCTATAGTGGCCGACCAAGGGGGGTTCAAACCTAAACCTTAACTTGTTCCCTAAGATTTTCATTCACTATATATACAAATCAAGGTTAAAGGTTTAGGGTTAACTTTTGTGCATACACATTAACCTAAACTTTTCTTTGTTTTCTCTTGCATAATTCGGCCGAACCCCTTCTTAGGGTGTTTGGTTTTGTTTTTCTAAAACAAGGTTTTGTAGATCTAGAAATATCTTTTATTCGTTTGTTAATTCGTGTGTACAAGAACGTGGTGTAACACACTATTGTTACATCAATTGGTTTGAGATATAAAACGGTAGGGGATAACTCGTTAAACCATGTTGTCACATTTATTGAAGAGATCTAGCCAATTGCAAGAAGTATGTTACGCATTTACTTTTCGGTTAATTAATTGGAGTTAAATGAAGTCTTCTGATGTGTATACTCTCTGGTGTCTTTGTTTATTATTTTGTATGTCAAATCTAAACACCTCAACAGGTCACATATGCGATCGACTTGTCTTCGTATGTTTGTGTGTGAAGGGTTTTATTAAATAATTTTTTTGGGGTATTTTTGGTGGAGTCATCAGTCTCTTTGCTCATCAAATTGATTATGAAGTAATTCAGGATTGAGATAGCTGATGTGGCAGTGAAGATATCGATCTCATGACGGTCATCATGTAATATACATGTACGATTCGACCATGAGTTTTTTTCCACTCCATGTACTTTCATCACTCAAGGTCAAAATCAATGTTACTTACTTTTTTGAACATACCAACTTCAAATTAGAATCAATGTTGCTTGTACAATCAATTTAAGAGGTGGATTAATGCAACTACCTAAGTAACGTCACAAACTCACAGTTATGTAATGAAGTTTCCATAGACCGTAGTTTAATGCTTCTTGTTGAAGTATTTTTTTTGTGAGGTTCTTCAGATATCCTACAACCTTGTTAAACTAAGTCTTCTGGATACATGTAAGTATGAAACAACACGTTAGTCTCGGCCCGGGTGTTATCCCAGGACCAGACTCCGGTGTGAGAGTAAGTGTGGGTTTACTGAAGGGTATAGTATGAATATGCGTGTGTGAAAATGATACCTTTTTTACCAGTTACTGTGTGCGTATTTATACTGTAGGTTGTCATTATCTGGTCGTTGTTCATGTCGCTTTCTCTGGGGCCGTTGACGTTATCAGTGCTGACACTGTCCCTGACACTGTCCTTGACGTCATCTCTGACACCCAGGAGAACGAGACGAACTGCTTCGAGGCTAGATGCCAAACTTGCTGTCAGGTCAACGGTCTTTTCGGATTTGGGACCTTCGGTGCGCTAATCTTTCGGGTGTATGGTCCTTCGGCTATTCAGCCGATGGGCCATATACGTCGTCAGTATACCAACTCATAGTACTGGTGGAAAGACGATCACTACTAGCACACCAACTCACACAATAAACTTGAACACGAATAAACCTAGTCCCAATGGTCGAAAAGTTAACACCCTTAATCTATACAACCCACGATAAATTTTAATAATTTCCTCCTAAGCAATTTTAAGATTTTTATAAATACTTTTTAAGCATTACAAGTAAAAAAGCAATGTTTACAATTATTTAAAGCACAAACACATCAATTCAACACATACAATTAATAATCTTCATAAATAACTCTTTCACTCAAAAGTATAACCGTTTTATCACATGATACATTCTAAACCCAAGCACCTAAAAAATATGACAACATATTGGGCTATGTCCCAACTTTCAAAATACGAAAAGAAAAAAAGTTGAAAGTGGCATTACATAAAATATTACCGATGGCTTTAGAATTTCAATAATTTTTGACAGCTTGGTAGTTGGTAGTTTGGTGCATTAAAAGAGTCTATTTAATTTACTGAAATTGAAGAAGCAACCTATATTTATAGGGAGGTGATACTCACATCACACTTTTTGATGAATGCACCACAATCTGAGCATTACAGTTTGTATCGTGCAATCTTTAATCGCGGTTTGTGATCGTTAATAAAAAATGCAAAGTATCAATCCATATTCATACGGACATATTTACATGCTTTGTCCGTCTCTTTGTTTGACTACACACTTTTTCGTACATTTACATCTCAAAACATTCGCTTTAGTGATAAGTTTATCTACCAATACCATGAAATTGAGTTTCGTATTAATTATTTCTTTTTATTTTCATTTTCCAAAAAGAAAAAGAAGGTTTCATGTAGTGGTGACGTTAGAGAGACTAACTACGAAAGCGTGTCAACAAGAAAACTAACATTTTTGTGACACATCACAGGCAAAAAAACATTTTAAGTTTTTTTAATCCAATGAGTGACGAATAAGTTATAATAACCTCTCTACCTTTTTTTTATGTATTTTTAATTTTTTTTATTATTTTTTATTTTGTATGTAACTAGGCGAATACATATATGTAACGACAGTTAATAACAATGAAATAATTATATTTGTGAATTTGTGGTTCTAATGTAACCTTTAATTTGATACAATTTATTGCGAGAAAAGAAAGTACGTATTAGAAGTGAAAATGATAAAGTTTGAGCATGATAAATATTTTAATTATTAATTTAAAGTAAAGTCGAAACTACATCTATATGGTTTGCCAATTGTAACACCACTTGCCGATAAATTGGCACTTTTTCATCCATCCGTCGATAAAGTTGGCGCATACCATTAATCATTAGTAAAGTATGTCAACATACATTCACGAGGATGAGCGATACAAATTATTTATCCGCTATCTTCTAACATGGATATAACGCGAGAAAAATATTTGCATTGTTAGTCCTCATGGATGTATTTTAGATTTTACACATTATTTTAATCAATTAACTTTTACTTTAATTTATTTATTTTTCATTTTCTATGCTGAGCAATATCTATTTTGACCTGTGAGAATGGCTAGTCCATTAAAAATACTCAGCTTGGTTAAACGGTTACCCGAAGCGGTACCAAAATCAGGTCAAAAATGTGATTTTATGCATAATAAGAAAAATGACAATTTTAGACAAGTGAATAAGTAACTAAAATAATAAACATAAAATATTGTCCGAGCATATTTTTTAGAGTTTAAATAGTGGTATTTCCCTTGTCATAGGTCCGTAGTCGAAGGTGCGTAAGCGTCGGGTTTGCCTAGTAGTCGTTTTTGAGCTATACTTTCTCTTTGTAGTCTACCGTTTAAGGTGAGTAATCACATACCCTCTTTTTATTTTGTTCTTTTACTTATTTTGGAGTGAAATGCACTATTACTACTATTTGAACTTAATCTTGGTTGCATGCTTTTTATGAATTGCGTATTGTTTTATATACGTATAACTTTATAAATTTAATTACTTGCATATTATTTTTTAGAAGATAAAGACTTTGATGTGGATTTTGCAAAACACAAGAAGTTTTAGAATCCTCATATGCTGTGTACCTAATCGTTGTAGTCTAGTATAGGTAAGACACGAGGGATTGATCGTTCTATAGGGAAATAGTGCTGTGAAGGCCTGAGTGTATGCCGAATTAGGTCTAGAGGTGTAGGATGAGTCTTTATGTATTTTATATTTTATTAAAAAGCAAGTAAAAATCTCAGAGTTTGAAGAGTGGGGTTTTAAACTAATTAAAACTAATAAAACTAAAATTAAACTAAACTAATATGCAAGAAAAGTAAATTGGTGACTTGTATAATAGGTAAAGGTGTTTACTTGGATTATCTTTACTCACTAGTTATCTTTTATTAATTAGTCGAATTGTCACGTCCTTATTTTAATTGGCGCGTTGTATTCTTTTTATTGTCGTATGATGGTGCCAAATTCCCTAACTTTATGAATGTATACGTCTCCTTTAAAAATTCCTAGATCTAAAAGTGACAAATGCGTCATCTCCTTAAGAATCCTTACTATCAACAAGCCGCAATTCACGCGATAAATATAATGAAAATCAACAACCACTGCACTTTATTGTATAAAGCGTTTAGTCGGATTTACAAGCTATTACATTACCGAAGAAGCCGGTTTTCCTACTCCCAACGCGAGACTTTCAATTAAACAAGAGACGAAATAAATAATTAATAAATAGTTTCATTCAAATCAAAGAAAAACTTATAAATTTAGTCGGACATGTTAAATAGAAGAAAAAAACACATATAATCAAACAACACATATACATATTGAATGATTAAAGAGGAATAACTTAACTTCAATTAAACATGGAGTTTGGGGGCTGAAAAACCTTTACAAAGCTGTATAAAATCGTACGAAGTTGTAGCCCTAATGTGTCACACGCTTATGAAAAACATACAAATATATATATAGATTTACATATGTGACGACGTCACTTTATAAGTGTGACGACGTCAGCTCACCGTAATTAGGGTTTCTTGATCGCACAGAATTCAACTCTGACAGCGTCAGGACATATTGCGATAATTAAATGACGTTTAGACCAAAATGTAAACTGAAGACAAGGTACTGCGAAACCAGCTTCTTAATAAATTTGACCGATCAAATATTGGACAAATACCATAAGCCAACAATCCGACCACCCAATCAGACTGTGACAAAAATAAAATGCATGCATTTATTATGATATATTCAGAACAACTGCTCAAATGAGGAAACACGTGAACCAACTACTATCCACTTCTTTTCTAGAAAATTGTCTGAAACAGATAATACTTACAAACTGTCTACATTTTGCGTCTACATTTTTGTCAGATTTCTTCATTTTGCATGTGGATGATCATCGCATCCTCATCCGATAACCTCACGATTCTAGTGACAAGAAACTCCAATTCTTCCAACTTCATGATTTTCGCATCCTTCATTTTAGTGATCTACATTCACTTTAATAAACCTTCTTTATTGTATTTTTTATAATGAAATATTGAACGTCTAGTTCTATACTTGCATGTGAAATGTAATTTTCTTGTCAATTACATGCTTAAAGGACCATTTTTTTCCTTAAAATATGTGACTTCAATGCTAGCTAACTACCATCTTCAAGAATATATTGAAGTCTTATCCATTATAACATAACTCATCAAATTTAGTTAGGTATATAACTTTAATATGTTTTACATGGTTTACTAGATGACCAACCTTTCAAACACATCAACATTAAATTCTTCATCCTTTTGTTGGTGTAAAACATACCTAACATTATTCCTATATATTACTCTTTACCTTGAACACATTTCACAAGTCCAAACCATACCTTCAAATAGATCTGCCTCTCTGGCTCCTCTTCACTAGTTTTGTAATGCAAGCAGACAGAACCAGAATCTTCACGGCCAAGGTCGAGTCGGTCACATTGGATTCAAATCTATCATTTCTTTTGGTTTTGGTAATAATTCTTACGTATTTTCGATCTGTTAGCATGCATATTTTTTGCTAAGAATATCGTTTCACTTATCATTTTATTTGATTATATAAGTTTAGTTATTCTATAGACGACGAGGATCTTTGTCACGGATACATGATATATGTGACGTGTTCTTAAGTTTAAAAGAGGTGATGCGACATGTTCTTGAGTTTAAAGAGATGATGCAGCGTGTTCTTGAGTTTAAAAGAAGTGACTTAATAATACAAGTCACCTCTTTTAAACACATCACCTCTTTAACACTCAAGAACACGTTGCATCACCTCTTTTAAATTTAAGAACACGTCGCATATATCTTATATCCATGACAAATATCCTCGTCGTCCATAGAATAACTAAACATATATAATCAAATAAAATGATTAGTGAACCAATATTCTTAGCAAAAAATATGCATGCTAACAGATCGAAAATACGTAAAAATTCTTACCAAAACCAAAAGAAATGATGGATGTGAAGCCAATGTGACCGACTCAACCTTGGATCCGTGAAGATTCTGGTTATGTCTGCTTGCATTACAAAACTAGTGAAGAGCATCCAGAGAGGCAGATCTATTTGAAGGTAGGGTTTGGACTTGTGAAATATGTTCAAGGTAAAGAGTAATATATATGAATAATGTTAGGGTATTTTCAACACCAACCAAATGATGAAGAATTTAATGTTGTTGTGTTTGGAAGGTTGGCCCTCTATATGTAAAATATATTAAAGTTCTATACCTAACTAAACATGATGAGTTGTGCTATAATGGATAAGACTTCAATATATGCTTGAAGATGGTAGCTAGTTAGCATTAAAGTCACATCGTTTTAGGGAGAAAAAAAAATGGTCCTTTAAGCAAACATATATTAAATAAACATTTATTAAATGTGATTGACAAGAAAATTACATTTCACATGCAAGTATAGAGCTAGACGCTCAACATTTAATTATAAAAATACAATAAAAGAAGGTTTACGAAAGTGAATGTGTGAGCAAAAGCCTAAAATTTTAAGATTTAATGATGCTTTTTGTAAATAAAATGTTTCCAAAAAAAAAAAGGAAAAAAATATCACAATTTTTTTGTCACCTTAAATAAACTATTAACTACTGTATTTCTACTTACACTATTTAAGCGTGGAGGTAGCAAGTAAAATTTAATGAGACGAAAGGTGACCCGACTCACCACTCGGGTACTGTGTAAAGTGGGTGCTTTTTTATTATTTATTTGATTGTGAATGTATGTGAGAGTTTTTCAGGTATGTTTGAAATGTGTGATGAGTGATAATGTATTTAATGATAATGTGACCACGTTGAGGTAGAAGGTGAGGGAGTGATACTATTGCATCTTGCGTTAATGCACAACTAATCAACGAGAATCAATTGGCTCAACAACCACCTATCCTAAAACAAAAGCGAACAAGTTTTTTTTCCCTTGATGAGAGAAAACAAAAAAGAACAAGTTTGTTTCTTTAATGAACTAGTACGAACAAGAAAACCTTGTCTACATGTTTGTATTTAATCATTTATTCGATCAAAAGTTCAACATAGTATCTCATTTATTCACCAACTACCATCAAGATTAATTAAAGCACAGTGGGACTTCAGGCTGTCTACATAAACTCGATAAGTTGCATATCAACTCACCACATAGAATCTCATTTACATTGCTCAACTACTAGGTATCAAACTTTAATGAACTTTTTTTTTCTTTGACCAAAAGTTCATAACCTAACCTTTTGTAGAAATTTCTAAACCAAAGTGCCATTGAGACAACTAGATGCCTTTAAATATAGTCATGGTATAAGATTTATCAGTGTCATTCAACTTTATGTTTTTATACGAGTTAAAAAGAAATCATACTCATGAGATAAATTAGTTGGCAGTTGTTCACATTGAATCCAAAGCTTTAAAAACTTGTTCGTAGGCAAATTGAATCCAAAGCTTTAGAACTATTAAATTTAATGCGGGTTGAGTATTTTATATTTGTCATTTATCTCACTTTGAATTATTAAATTACTGATCCGACATGAACACAACTTGAAATCGGCAAAAAACAAACAGGATAGCATGAGAAAAAAAAGCTACAGGTCGTGTTCACGTCAACCACGTAAGCCGTTTATTAAACAGGCCGTACTCAGGTTTGGGGCGAGTTAGACGAGTCGACCCCAACCTATTTACTAATTTTCTAAGCTTAAAAAATTTAAATTTATGATTGATTAAATAGGTTATCTGGGTTAATGTGTCAAACAATCAAATTGCCAACCCATTTAACATGTGTAATATATATGTTTACACCGTCACCCTGTTTAGATTAACGGGTCATATGAGTTGTGTATAAACATGCAGGTTAAGGTTGGCAAACTTGACTGATTACTTAAAAATGTCATGTTTGGGTTGAAGGTTTTTGAAGGTTTAAACATGAGGATGTTGGTTTGTGGGAGTTATAAACACACGTAAACGACTAGAAGTGTATGACCCGTTGGAGGCACACACGATAAACACGAGTATACGTGTCGAACGAAATTCAAACTTGAATAATACACCCGATATGTATGAATGAATTGACCCGATCACATTGAACGACCCATGGGCTTTTGGCTTGTAAATATGGGTCAGTTTGGTTAAGCTGCCATGGCCTTGAGCTTACCAACGATCAGGCATGGAGGAAGATTGGGCTTGTAGCTTGTTGATCAAGCAAAGACCCAAGGCAAGGGTCGTTTGTTTTGTATATAAACAAACGCACCCTACAGCTGATTAAGTTCCCAATTGATGCAATACACGACATATCATAATCTATCCCTAATCCCTAACCGATCAAATTGTTTTCCTGCTTAAAACCTTAGTCGACTTGTATCAAGTTATGTAAGGTTTCTTTGGTTTTCTTCGTCCCCAAACTTGCAATGTATTCAAGCGTTTAGGTGGAGATAATTTGGAGGTTACATGTTCCTGTTTTCCCAGTTGAATCAGCATGGAATGGGTTTTAGTTTTCTAGTTGAGGTTTTTCCTCGGACAGAAAGCTGCAAGATATCGGACATCGTTTGTCCCATATCGGGTGGATGTTGAAAACAGTTTATCAACTGTTTTGTAATCGTTGATAAGATGCAAGCTTGACTTGAATGGTTTTCTTATTCATGATTATCAAAGTATTATGTCACTTGTTGATTGGTTTCATTCTTACGTTCTCGACTAGCGTCTTTATTGAACGTATACATTATCTGGTTTGTGTGTGATACTCATTGAGGCATCTATTTTAGGTGCTTAGTTTTGTATTGATTTTATTGTCCGTTACTAAAGATCAATTGCCAAACAAGGTTAGGGTTTCTTTTATCCCTTTTATTAATTAATTATTGTATTAATTAATTGTTTATTAATTACGTGTTTAACCTAATTGCGATTACTAGATCCTTATCCGCTGCGTACTCGCAGAAGTTAATTGGTTAACTTGTTCTAAAATCCCAAAAAAGGATAGTGACAAGGATCTAATTGAGGATGATAATGACTTTTGGAAGTTCATGGCATCGAAACATCCTATGTTGCTAGTTCTTCTAAAGGTGGAGGAGGTACTCGAAGAGTTTATATGAGTGTTGGAAGAATGATTATTATGATAATCCACTATGAATGCGACGACTTAACTCAAGATCAAATTGGCATTGTGTAATGCTTATGATATTAAACTCCCTATTTACATTAGACGTTAGTTTATATATTGTGTTCAATCAAATGTATTCTAGAGTTTAGTAGTTGGTTTCCTTTGTTTTGGAAGTGTAGTACTTTGTTGTATAAGTTTTACCGCATATATAATGGACAGGGATGTGGGATTCACCCGTATCATATGTACTTCCACTTTTTTTATATTTCTTAAATTGCACTTTTGTGTTTAAATAATTTGTATAATATGTTTTATTATTTGTATTATTTAATTTTTTGTTTTAAGTATTTTTATTACATTTAATGCAGAAATTGAGTTTAAGTTGGTTACATAATATACTTGATAATTTGAATTTTTATGTAAAGGTGTTTTTATAACCCCATTAATTATATTTAGTTACCACATTAATTGCTCACTCAAAATTAAAAAGAAGTGTGCTTGTATAGTTTTAGTGTTAGACGATAAGCTTTTAGAATTGGAAAACTTAAATTAAGGAATAAGGTGCTTCCTTTTTAAATGTGGTATAGACACGTGTTTAATTTTTGTCATATATACTAGGAACTTGTAAGTTGTTCAAAAAATTACATACTAGGAAGATTTTGGATCTTTCAAATATTTTTGTTATGTTTTGGCAACGATACTTTTTTAAACGTATGATTAATTATAGGTTTGATAGAGAAACAAAGACCTAGGATTGATGAGGCACCGTATTCTTCCGTATTCTATAATTTACAAAAAGAGATTTTGCATATATTTTTTAGTAATGCATTTTTAGTAACGCAACTCTATAATCAAAGGGAGATGATTTGCATATATTGCTTTTTGATTTGCACACTACAATGTACCATCAGTTAATGCAGTATGTATACACAGTACAACATGTTATTGCATAAGTTAGAGTGTGTCAAATAAAAAAATGAGTGTGCAAATCATTTCCCAAAAACAAAACAAAACGACATTACAAACAAGTCAAACCACCAAATTAACAAGATATTTAAAAAGGTGAGGCTCTAAATATATACATGATAGAGAACTAATAAAATAAAAGAAAGGTTTTGCCAACCATATCTTTTAGGGTTGTCGTTAACGGCCAACGTTTCACGTTTTGTTTAAAAAATAATACATTGTCCAAACAAAATCATTATGAATTAGTTACTAGCTTCAACTATTTTTCAAACACATCTCTAATTTATTTCATTTAGGTTGTACAAGCGAAGAATATGGTAAGTGTTTTTAGCCATGTCTTAATCGTTATGGCTCTTGTTAGCATTTCCTATAAAAGAAGCCAAACAAATATTCCACCCAAACAACGAATTTTGACGGTGAATTTGCTAGGCCCACTATCACAAAAAAAAATCTAAACAATTCCGACGAATAGAATTTTTGTTTTGAACCCGGTTCAACAAGACCGGTTGAACCAATTTTTATCAAAAAAAACAAGCGAAAATGAACTAGTTCTTCGAGGCTTGGAAACCGAGGTTGGCCCACCAAGTTTCATGTGAGCCAAATCAACCCGGTTCACAAAACTCGACGTGTTTGATATTTTTCTTTTAACTTTATTATAAAAAACATATATGATAAGTTTGAATGATCGCGATGATTAATAATGTTTCTTTTAAGTTTGAAACATGTATTCTCATTGAATTATATGTGTGTTGGTATGTATGATATATCTTTTATAAACCTATTACGTGTTTGGTATTTACCTTTTTAGGTTTTATGTATGTTTAATACTAAATATTAAAGGATTTAAAGGTGTTTGGTGAGCCGAACTATTTCAATCTACTTAGATGGAAAACCGAGTTGACTAGACGGTTAAACCGATGACTCAGCGACCCGATCACTTGACCTGGTCAATTTAAGACCCGTTTTCAAAACATTGAATCGAATTATAAAAGAACTGCAAAACTAAAGATCTTGTATTGCCAAAATGTGAATACAATAGACCAAAAATTTCAGACCTGTTAAACCACATAAAGACAACTACATATGCAAGCTTGAAATTTTTTTTTTTGTTGATCCCACTGTTCTGCCACAAAAAATGAGTGATTAACCAGTATGCACTTACCTTGATTAAATAACCACACTTGTTACTCAAATTGCTTTTTTCTTGTTCTTCTACTTATCCATTCAAAAATTTTAGGCCATATATGTTTTGCACTATTTTGTTGACGATTGAAACTTTGCTTTTAAACACACGCGTATTTATTTATTTCCAAATGAAGTACCAGTTTACCACGTAACCACTTGCCACAACAACATTCTCGAATAATTATGAAGGTTATCTCATCCACCGTACGAGAACATGTCCCTAATAGTTAATGGAAGATCATCGTAATAGATTGGGAAGTAAGACACTAAATGGATGTATTTCTAAAAGTAAACGTGAAGAAAAACAGATTCAATTGATATCAAAACATTTTATTACTCACAAACAAGTTTTACAAACACCAGAAATTATTCTCAAATAGTTTTACTAACAAGAACAATGTATTTGATCTCAATCAAACATAACAATAACAGCAACAAATGTTTTGATCAAGGGAATCAAGAACACAAAATAGGGTTTATAAGAGAGCGATTTGAGAGAGATATTTTAGAGAACTCTTTGTCTCTCTCTGTATATATAGCAACAAACTTCCGACTTGGGCCTTCAACTTTAACCAACATGCTAAAAATGTCCCAAAGTATAATACCAGCTTAAAACACTTTCACTTCAAGTCCCTCAAGAATCTCAATACTTCAATATGCAACTTCACATCTTTACATCACCAAATAAGCTCAAACACATTATTCTGCAATCATAATAAGCAATATCAGATTAGTGATAAGAACTTAGATTATAATTCTTAACATCCCCCTTAATCTGATATATGATATATGTCAAACATGTTAAGATTTTTTACTAAAAACTTATGTTGTAATGTATCCAACGCCTTTGTAAAGATGTCTGCAATTTAATTGCAGAATCTACCTTAACAGTTTTTACAACACCATTTAAAAACATTTCTCTAACAAAATGCAAATCAATCTCAAGATGTTTGGTTCTTTCATGAAAAACTGGGTTGGCAGCTATTTTAATATCAGACTTACTATCACAGTAAAGTGGAATAGGTAAAAAACCAGATATATCAAGATCTTTTAAAATTTTCAAAATCCAAATAACTTCACTGGTTACTAAAGCAAGAGCTCTATACTCTGCTTCAGTAGAGCTTTTTGAGAGAGTAGGTTGCTTTTTACTTTTCCAATATACTAAAGACCCATTTAAGAAAACACAATAGCCAGTAACAGATCTTCTAGTCACAATACACTTAGCCTAATGAGCATAAGAATAAGCAAGAAGAGACATACCAGAATTCTTAGTAATATGAATACCCAAACCTGGAGCTCCTTTTAGATACCTAAGTGTCTTAAAAGCTATTCTGAGATGAGACTTAAGCGGAGAATTCATGAACTGACTCAAACAATGAAAAACATAAGATATATCAGGTCTAGTATTGGTCAAGTAAATAAGCTTGCCCATAAGCTTTTGATAATCAGTAATATTATCAAGTAAAGGATCAATATCAGTAGCTTCATTAGAAATAATAAGCTTGGACTGCAAAGGAGTTTTAGCAGGTTTGCGACCAAGCATACCATACTCACTTAACAGATCTAAACAAGACTTTCTTTGATTTAAAAAATCCTTTTATCGATGATCGTAACTTCAATACCAAGAAAATATTGTAATTTTCCTAAGTCTTTAATCATGAACTTAGTTTTAAGAAAAATCTTGAAGTTGTTAATTTCATCAACATTAATCCCAGTAACAATAATATCATCCACATAAACAAGCAATGCAATAAACACATCATCTTTAGACTTAGTGTATAATGAATAATCTCTTTTACTTTGAGTAAAGCCATTTTCAATAAGAGCAGATGTAAGTTTAGCATTCCATTGTCTAGGAGCTTATTTTAAACCATATAAAGACTTTTTAAGTCTGCATACTCTGTTATCACCTTCAGGGAAGAACCCTTCTGGTAATTTCATTTATACAGTCTCATAAGATCACCATAAAGAAAAGCATTGTTAACATCAATTTGAAAAATAGGCCAATTATTTTGAACAACACTATTAAGCAAGCATCTAACAACGACCATCTTAACAACAGGAGAGAAAGTTTCCTCATAATCTACTCCTTCTTTTTGATTATACCCTTTAGCAACCACTCTAGCTTTATACCTATCTATTTCTCCATCAGACTTATACTTTATCTTAAACACCCATTTACTTCCTATAGCTTTTCTACCGGAGGTAAAACAGTGATCTCAAAAGTATCATTTCTATATAAAGCCTAAATTTCATTATTCATAGCATCATCCAATAGATAGATTTAGAAGCTTCAAAATAGTTTTTGGTTCATGACTTTTATTTAACCGAATCAGAAAGCAAGAATTTCTAGAGTTAAGTTTAGAATAATTCACAAATTCTTCAATTCCATACTTAACCTTAGATTCAACAAGAAATTCATTATAGGTACTTCTTCCGAAGTGGAGAATTTGAATCATGATTCAAATTACCCTCGAATTATTTTTCTTCAAGTGTAGTTACCATCTCATCCTCATCGGCAAAGATACTACTATCATTTGTTATGATCAATGATGGGGTTTCTACCGGATAAAGGAGAGTAGCTACATTCTCTTGGTGACTCAATGTCACTATTCGATTAGGGTCTACTCTTTTCATCATTGGGTAGTTCGGGGTTTCAACATAAAAAGATCAAATGATTTAAGTCTTGAAAAGCATTTTTTGAAGTATCATTGTTCTTATTAGCAACAGCTTCCTTAAAAGGAAAAATAGATTCAAAAAATTTGACTTCTCTAGAAAAGATGAACTGATGCTTATCAAGACTATATAACCTATATCCATTTTTAGAATTACAATACCCCATCATCACACATTCTTCAGATCTACTACTCAATTTGTCATTATTATTAACAACAGTAGCAAAGCATAAACAACCAAACATCCTTAAGTCACAGAGAGTAGGTTTTTTATCATATATCATTTCAAAAGGAGATTTTCCATTAAGCACAGAAGAAGGCAATCTGTTAATAAGAAAAGTAGCGGTAAGAAAACATTTTGTCCAAAACTTAAGAGAATTCTACACGAAACATAAGGGATCTAGCCACATTTAAAAGATGCCTATGTTTCCTTTCAGCAATATCATTTTGCTGTGGAGTATATGCACAAGAAGTCTGATGGGTGATACCTTTTTCCTCATAAAACTTAGAAAAAGTGTGATTAACAAACTCAGTACCATTATCACTTCTAAAACTCTTAATTTTTTTTTATCAAATTGAGTTGCAATCATATTATAGAAGATAGTGATATAGTGAAAAACTTCATCTTTGGTTTTGATTAAGTATACCCAAACAACCCTAGTGTAATTATCCACAATAGTCAAGAAATATTTATAACCTTCTTTACTAGCAACCTTATAGGCCCCCAAAGTTCTAAATGAACAAGTTCACCTAAAACAGTTGAAGTATGATCACTTAAAGGAAAAGGTTTTCTAGTTTGCTTAGCCCTTTGACAAATTTCACAAACCATGTTTTGATCTTTTGAAAATTCAAACCGGGTTTTTAAACATTTAGAACAGGGTCTGCAAGGTGACCAAGTCTGCGAGTGCACCAAATTGAGAAAGAAAAGATTGAAACAAAGAGTTATTACTTTTAAATGAGATACCTCGTAATCGAAATAATATAAACCACCGACCGATTACGGTCCCTTAACTTGTCCAAGATTCAAATCTGATTCAAGAAATAACATTTATTCTCAACAAAGGAAACCAAAATTTTATTATCTTTAGCAAGTTTTTGAACAAATATTAAAGTGACACAATATTCTGGTATAACCAGACCATCATATAATATTAAAGAATCAGTTAATTTGAGATTTTCAATCTTGGTAATAAAAGCTTATGTGCCATTAGGATGACCAACCTTTATCTTAAGATGAGAAATATCAAAATCATTTATTAATTCCTTGCCACAATGTGTCATATGCTGTTTAGCACCAGAATCCACAATTTTTCCATCAAAAGTAAGTTTAGATTTCAAATTACAATTTGAGAAAAAACTTATGAAAATTCTGATTAAAAATTCTGCTATTATTAAAATAAGTACCTGCCATGTTGGCCTGCACATTGTTTCCTTTGAGTGTATTGTCTTTGTTGAGAGAAATGAGAGTAGTAAGTTGTTCATCTGTAAATCCAGAAGATGAACTAGACCTAACAGACTTATTATTAGAAAACCTTTTGGTAGTATTCTGAGGTCTATTATTTTTACCTTTTTTCCAAAATTTAGAGGATACTCAATCAATTAAAAACATCTTTCTTGAGTATGGTCATTAAAACCACAATTTTCACAAACAAGAGTAGAACTAGTATTCCTCCTATTATCAGACACTCTATTAAAATTAGCAGTAGGATTATTAGATTGAGCATTCTGATTAACAGGTCTAACAGATTGACTGGTCTGATTATTAGTCTGATTCACAACTCTAGAAGTAAAAGCATAATTATGATTTCTACTGGTACTTCCAGACACAACATTCCTATGATTCTCCTCACTACTGATAATAACATAAGCACCTTTAAAACCAGGCAAAGGATCTCTAGAAAGAATATTACTTCTTATTTGCATATAAGTTGTTGGTTTTATGGACAATAAATTAATAAGACGTGTGTTAGGATCGAACTCGAGACTATGGGATTGCACACTTTACGTATGAGAATTTAAAGTTAATAATTAAATATAAACGTTATATTTATTTATTTATTAAACAAAATAACTAACGAATGTTAAGTAATTAATGTAATGGACTAACGGGCGTTAAAGGTATTTGGAAAAGGACTTAATTGCAAAAGTTGGGAAGGTTCCGGAATCCCTATGGGATATCCAAACCGATCGGCCAAGGAGAGAAAGAAGGAAAGTAAAACTAACTTGTTCACCAAGTTTTCTTGGGTATATAAACAAGGCTAGGGGTTTTATTTTTCTATCTCTTGTGCTCATTGCTAAACCCTAAAAATTGTTTTGTGTGTTTTCTTGTCCAAACCGATCGTACAACCCTTGTGGGTGTCGATCCATTACTTTCCACAAACCAAGTTATTTATTTGATAAAACTAGCATTACTTTAATTCGGTTTAGTATGCGTGTGTACAAGAACATAGTAATAACATACTTTTGTTATTATCTTGGATTGAATTACAAAACGGTAAGGGGTAATTCACATAATCCTATAAACCCTAATTAGGGTTCATCCTAATTGCTAGTTTGTGGAATTGATTCTTGTTCGGCTAGAATCAAGAAAAGGTACGCATATTTGTTTATGTTAATTAATTATTCGTTAATCTTTCCTATACGCTTCCGCATGTGTACTTGATGTTTATTGTTTATATTTATGATTTGTCATGTTATATAATTCCAACAGTGGCATCACGAGCCATTGGTTTTAATGAGTAATTAATTACTTAAACGCGTAATAAAACAAATACTTGTATGTTGTTTGATATGTTAATCTAGTTTTTATGTTTTATTTATGTTTTGGTCGATTTTTTTTAATTAATGGGGCGTTCCCCTATTTTTTTTTTAGATTGACACATGTATAAATTTTTTAGGGTTTTGAAAATTGTTTGCTAACCTTATTAAAACCTAGAATTAATATTGATTACGTGGTTAATTCGTGAATAATTTGTTATGTGTCATGGAATTTTTATATGCGATCTTGTGACTTATTTGTATAAATTGTTATGATATCCATGATTATACATGCATGTTAGTCATGGATAAGTTGCTTTGATTATTGTTTAATTGTTGAGACATGTTATTACGATAAATCTTGAATTGGGAAGACTCAATTATATATATTAATGAATCAATTATGTGCAATTTGGTATATCATTAATTATGGGTTTACTAATCGATTCGTTGATGTATGTGGCTCACTCTCAATTGAGAGAGTGAAAGCCCTAATTAATATATACATTAATTTAACCTAGATATTGATTATTAATAGGGTTTATCGAATAAGTTGCATGTGGCTACTTGTTTACGTATAAATTTATGTGCGCATTGTTTTTAGTAGTTTATTTTTATTTGTTACTTGTTTGTTTATTATGTTAGGCAGTTTTAAGCAAAGGGTAATTTGAATAGAAAATAATATGGACTAAACAATGGCGAAATTTGATTTGTTTTGGAAGAGTTAAGTTTTCAAAAGTTTAATTGATTGGTGACTTTGGTACAATGGTGAACGACTCACCCATTAGAATGAACTATAAAGGGTTATTTAAGAAGTGCGCATGCAGTCACCGAAAGGATGTCTAAGGTTATGCTTTTGCTTACACGATCCTCGCCCTCTGTAAGTTCGAATAGAGCTACTTAGTAAGCCATAAAAGTACAAGCTCATCTTAAGGGCGAATTAGTTTTAATTCCATGCGCCACTTGGTGGTAATTATCCCAAACACTAAGTGTTTACACTTATGCAAAAGTACGGTATAATGGATGATAATTAACACTAAATTCCTTGATTGGTGAACCAAATACCTCAATCAAAACTTTGATAATTTGATCTTTATGAATTTGTAATAAAAAGTTTTTATTAAAATTATGCTACAAGATGAATGCATGACATCTTTGTACATATTTGATTTGACCACATAAAATCAAAACTAGTACCCTTTTAAATTAAGAATATGCCATCTAATTAAAAGGAACACTTGAAGTTGCAATTTACGTCATGACAAGATTTGGCTAGATTGTGATGGAGAGGTAAATCTCTATGTAAAGTCGGACCTTACATGGACATATTTGCAGTTCTTTAAGTTAGACACTTAAGTTGAGTAGGAAGTGAGACCGGACTCAATGGCATAAGATGGGATGAAACATGTTTATATTTGCAATAGCGTTGGAAAATATAAATCCCATAATGATCTAGGAGTTGGAAATTGTTTGCCAATTAATGTTCGACAGATTACCTTATTATATGCGTTCGTTGCTAGCGGATCAAGCGATGTAATGAACCTATGATAATTTGGATCCTAGTTTTAGAAAATTCTATGGTTATATGAATATTACCTTGGGTATTTTGTTTTCTTGAAAAGTTTAATTATCGAAAATACTAAAATTGAATTTTGCTAATTCTTTAAATGTATTAATGCAACATTAAACCGTAAACGAAGGTTATTCCTGTATTGGTAAATTGATCTACACCTGTAAGGGTTTTTGGTAGAGTCAAATTTGCTAAATGAATGAACCTAGTCCTCTTTTCATAATAAAGAGTGAGATTCAATCCTATTCCTTTTCATGAATGAAGAAAGGTATGATAGGACAATTAGAATTGTCTAAATTCTCAATACATAACTCGTAAGCAAATTTTAATAGTTAAGAAAATTGCATATTTACGAGTTATTAAATTAGAAGCTAGACTAATTCTTGTATAATTGGTAAAGACAAACTAGCATATTTTATCTAGTTGTTTTGTTTTGACCATTTAAAAGTACTACTTACAATTGTTGGATTAGTAGAACTATTAAGAAAGAAATTGCATACCCAATTTTTCAAGTTAATAGCATTGATGGATAGTTCATCATCTACATAGTAGAATACACTCTTTAAGTACATAAGTAATTGTTATGTATGGACTTTTCAAAGGTGTAGGAAGTAAATAGAACACTATTTTCTTTTCTTGGTTAATGAAACACTTTCAATGTTGTCAAATCCGATGGGAGTGTTGTGTCCTTATTCTTGAATAGGGAATTAATGTAATGATCTCTAATTCAGGTGGGAGTTACAAGCTTTGTCATCTTGGTAGTAACCCATATTATCTCTAGAATGTCTGAAGATAATTAACTTCCACTTGTAGTCACTTATGTTTTCAAGGATAGTCATGTACGTTTCCTTATTAGACAATGAGGTGGTTCTACATCTACTAGTTATGCTAATATCAATGACACAATCATATTAATCACATAAACAAACATATGTCGTGTTGTTTATCTGCTACATGATGTTGTTCCATGCACAAGTGGGAGAAATCTATATTGTGTGCAAGGTACAACATATAAGTATATGATTTAACGGATTCTCTTGACTGCAAGGTAAGAGACTAACGTTCTAATATAACTTGTACATATCTAATTCAAGAAACACTTGGTGATGCAATTTACGTCATGTCAGAACTTGGCGAGATTGCAACAACAAAGTAAATCTCTATGTGAAGTCGGACCTTGCATGGACATATTTGCGGTTTCTAAATTAGACAAGTATTTAGAACATGTGTCAAAATGATATATAAGACTACTTCAAATTTGATATTTATGTATTATTAGAATGACATAAATAAATGAAGTAATCTAATACTACTTCAATTTGTTTATTTATGAATTTTTTGGAATGACATGAATAAATGAATAAATAATGTAGTCCTACATTAATGTGAAGTAAATAAATTAACTTGAAATTACTATTGAAACCAAAAGTTGTGTTCATAATTACTTTAGTTAAACATGTTTATGATTCATTGTAAAGACATAAACATAAAGTCTTTTAAGACTTATAATAAAGTAAGACGTTAACTTGTTATGTTTTTTAATTAAGACATATACAAGAAGTCATTGAGTTGATCAATGATTTATAACGTATAATGGGATTATAACAGTTTATGTTTCTTGTTGAAACATGGATATGAAGTAACTTGGTTTAAAAGGTACTTGTGTTATAAAGCATGTAATTGGCTTGAAAAGTCTATTATACCATTAAGTTGACTTAGTTGGTAAATAGGTAAGCCAAAAGAAATATGTTTATCTTATATATTGTTAGATTGTCTTACAATATTAAATTCTAATGAATACCACAAGTTGATGGTATGTTCAGTTAGGAGGATCAAACTCTATTTGATTTGTTTGATTCAAGATAACCATAACTTCTTTCTTAAAAAGTAACAAGGTTAGAAAATTGAGTATGGATTGAATATACTCAATATGACTCCAACCTAGAAGATTGTTAAAACACCATTTCATTATGGAATGTGATGAATCACATTAAGTTTTAAAATTGAAGATTCTAAATTTGTTAAACTACTTATGAATAGGTTATTAAAAAACTAAAGTCATGAATTGTCAATGTGTATTTGTAATGTCCCAAAAGGAGAACAATGTAGTTTTGCTCTAACTGCTAAGTATATATATATAGTCTATATATTACAAAAGGCAAGTGGGAGTTTTTCTATCTTGAAAGATAAAATTACAAGATACATAATCTTCTAAAACACACTAGTAAATATCATGATGAGGTTAGACTTTTAATTGATAGACCTCATAATGATGGAATTTTCATTCATAGATCTGCAAGGATATCTCAGATATTTGACTTATATGCTGAGAAATATGAGTTACAGGATTATTGTAAACCTGATAATCATTATGATAGATTACCAAATATTGAATTGGGTAAATAACTCATACTATGAATGTTAAAGATGTTGTCCATAAAGATAATCAATTTTGAAAATTTGGTTTATCTTAATAGTTAGACTAGAGATTGGAAATGAGTTTCTTCAAAGAGATGAAAAACTCTAGTGGTTTGAATTTCTATGTAGAAATCATATGGACAATATTGTACACATATTTAATGCATGTTTTATGACAAGATTATTAATCATATTTAAGCAATTAATTGTGATTGAACATTCTTTCCTAAGACACATTAAATATATAAAGATGATAATTGTCATACTTGTTTTCATTAATATGAAATATGACAATGGAATATCAAAACTCTTTCTTGAGAAATTAATTGAGCAAGGACGGTAAGTGTCGAAAGGTTTTTGAGTTCATATATATATAATCTTTGGTAGTGTACAGTGCAATAATTCATGAATGGATAAATGCATGCATCTATGAAATTATTCTTATATTTAATTATTAAATTCTAGTTTTGATTTATAATTGAAATAAGATAATTTTTAAGTATTCCTGAAAGCTAGTGGGAGTATTATGTTAAGGTTTTAAATCTTATATGTTGTATAACATATGAGAAGTACCATCCCTTGTAAGCTAAATGTTAAGTCTTATATTGGAATGAAACTTCACTTGTAAGATTTAAGAATTAAAACATACAACCTTGGAATATATGTTTATTGTTAATAAACATGTGCAGTAAAATAAATGATTCTAATAAAACATGATATATCATTTGGGAAATTGATAAATATCTTTTGACAAGATAGAACGTGAATGAAGTCTAAGTTTGACCTGTAGATTCATCATGTACATCATGTAGTGTATTCAAATTGTTGTAAAAGTTATTAGATAACTTGTGTAATGAATATTCTAAAAGAATTATATCCTCAGCCTGGAATTGCTCCTAAATTCTATGGATGAACAATATGTCAAATGTTGTGCAAATTGTCATCAGCTTTAAACTTGAAAGTTAGGAAAGCATCAAACATTACACAATAAGATATTAAAGTTTACGGAGTTTCAATGAGCACATTGTTGTTTGTATACAATGATGCTGGTTTAATTGAGATGACACTCAATACTAGTCATGGTAGGATTTCATCCTTGTTAATGGCCACGTGACCTAGTTGTGCTTATCTAAGAGCGCAGTTGCATTATACATTAAAAGAATAAGAATACTTTAAACTTTAAAATGTTTGAAAGTTTAAATTGTCATAAATTCGTGATAGAGGATGTCACACACTTTATGAATTATTATGTGGATTGGTGAATGCACACATACAAGGAATTCACTAATTGAATTCTTGAAATAAGTATTCTCAAAATTACGATAGATCAAGTTGGTTGATTTATGCCTTGTCAACAAGTATGATTGTCATTACTTGAGGCATAATTCATCATCTGGAATTTTCATGCATTAATCTATTTGGTATTTGGATAAAGGATGTTAAACAATTGTTATAATAAATCAAATACTTGGTATGTTTGATTTTATAATATATTGTATCCTATATTTGCATGTTTAATCCGTGAATAAATTTATTTATTCTAAATCGTCGTTGTCAATTAATGATATGGGAGTATCATTAAACTAAGACAAATCGAGAGATATGGTAGAATATACTTGAAAGTATATTGATGAGAATGCATACAATTTCGGATGATATTCAATGAATTGAATATAGGACTTATCCCAACTACATAATTTACTTTGTGGATATTGTTATAAGTAAATCATGAATAGTTATCCTCGGACTTGAGATACCGGATAAGTGTCATGAATGTAGTGCACTTCGTGGAACAACTTAACGCTATCGTGGCGGTAGTCATAAGGGTTGTTTCTGAAGTGTTGCAAAGTTCATGGGTTATTCTCGTAGTCAAGATAGAATTTGTTCATTCAAATTTATTTTGAGTTTAATCTTCTTGGGCCCTCGTAAGGTTGACAAGATGTTTGCGTGGCCACGCCAAAGATCTCCCGAATATGTTCGAAGATTTGGGTAATCTTGCTCAATCACTTATAACGAGAAGCAGAATAGTTGGATAAAGAATGACTTAATTCCATATCTTTATTTAACATGGTATTAGAAACAAAGGATAATAATAATGAGAAATCATTAAAAGGTTTTCCGGGGCCTTGCTCGAGGTGTACTAGAGGCATCGAAGTGTTGCTAGGCGCTAACCGATGTGATCACTCTATTAAGATATGTCCAAGTGAGAGTGTTGGTTTTATGGACAATAAATTAATAAGGCGTGTGTTAGGATCGAACTCGAGACTATGGGATTGCACACTACGTATGAGAATTTAAAGTTAATAATTAAATATAAGCGTTATATTTATTTATTTATTAAACAAAATAACTAACGAGCGTTAAGTAATTAATGTAATGGACTAACAGGCGTTAAAGGTATTTGGAAAGGACTTAATTGCAAAAGTTGGGAAGGTTCCGGAATCCCTATGGGATATCCAAACCGATCGGCCAAGGAGAGAAAGAAGGAAAGTAAAACTAACTTGTTCACCAAGTTTGCTTGGGTATATAAACAAGGCTAGGGGTTTTATTTTTCTATCTCTTGTGCTCATTGCTAAACCCTAAAAATTGTTTTGTGTGTTTTCTTGTCCAAACCGATCGTACAACCCTTGTGGGTGTCGATCCATTACTTTTCCACAAACCAAGTTATTTATTTGATAAAAACTAGCATTACTTTAATTCGGTTTAGTACGTGTGTACAAGAACATAGTAATAACATACTTTTGTTATTATCTTGGATTGAATTACAAAGCAGTGAGGGTAATTCACATAATCCTATAAACCCTAATTAGGGTTCATCCTAATTGCTAGTTTGTGGAATTGATTCTTGTTCGGCTAGAATCAAGAAAAGGTACGCATATTTGTTTATGTTAATTAATTATTCGTTAATCTTTCCTATACGCTTCCGCATGTGTACTTGATGTTTATTGTTTATATTTATGATTTGTCATGTTATATAATTCCAACATAAGTATCATCCAATCCCATTAAAAATTGCATTAATTTCATAAGTTGATTATGCTTTTTAAAATCATCAGTAGCATGACAATTGCATCTAGGTAACTGAACCATAGCATCAAATTGTTTCCCCAAAGTACTCATTTATTAAAATATTTAGAAATAGTAGTACCATTACGAGTCAATGAATTTATCTTATGATGCAAATTAAAGGTTCTGAACCATCAACCCTTTCAAAGGTATCTTTTAACTCATTCGACACAGCGGATGCACTTTTAGAAAAGATTTGCCCAAGAAACAACTCTTCAGAGATGGAATTTAGAATCCATCCAAAAACATTAGCATTAACCCTGTCCCACTGTCTATCCAAAACCTCATCAGTGTTGGACCTTCTACATTTTCCATCAATAAAACCAAATCTATTTTTGCCTTCTAATGCTAAAAGCATTGCACAAGACCAAACATTATAATTTTCAGTTCCTTTGAGTTTTATTGAAACAACAGTTAAAGAAGCAGAATCATTTGGATGTAAATGTAGAGGATGACTCAAATCCAATTTACTTATTAAAGTTACAAGGTTACCAGGTTCATACTCATCATCAGTATAACCATGAACAAAATTATGAACAGACATTATATCCAGAAAAAGAAATCAAGCACACAGATAAGAAGAGAAAGTAGTTCCCATGCTTTCCTTGCCACTAAAGTGGTAGGTCAAGAGCGCACAAGCACACAACAAGTAAAAGAACAATCAATCGGAAAAATAACAAACTACTCAACCAACAACCAACACAACTTCCAATAATCCCAAATCCTATCCTCCGACAATCTAAGCGAAAAAAAACTGAAATTAAAAGAGAAGAGTGTGAGAGGTGTTACGAGCACGAAAAAATACGGTAGCGGAATATCAGACCTACTATACCCTAGATTCACTTAGTCTAGGGATTTAGCAGATATACAGCAAGAACCAAGAACCAAGATCCAAGAACCACCAAACCCTAATTTTTAGAATTAGGGCAAATCACCAAAACCACTTTCAAACAGATCTATCGATTAAAGAGACTTAATCGATCTCAGAAGCCTTTAATAACAAAAGCCCCAAATTTCACCAAACCCTAATTTTCTCAAAAATTAGGCGTTTATAAAAAAAAATTAAAGATCTAACAAATCAACCACAAGATCTATCTATTAACACAAATTAATTGACAATTCAACTAAAGAATTAAAAATCCCCAATTTTAACGAAACCCTAATTTTTCAAAAAAGATTTTCAGAGCAACCTGGCTCTAATACTATAAAGAAAAACAAATTCAATTGATATCAAAACACTTTTATTACTCACAAACAAGTTTTACAAACGCCATAAACTATTCTCAAACAGTTTTACTAACAAGAACAATATATTTGATCTCAATCAAATATAACAATAACAACAACAAGTGTTTTGATCAAGAGAATCAAGAACACAAACTCGGGTTTACAAGAGAGCAGATTTGAGAGAGATATTTGAGAGAGAGAGTCGTATATCAGAATGAATGAGAAACTCTTTGTCTCTCTCTATATATATAGCAACAAACTTCTAACTTCGGCCTTCAACTTTAACCAACATGCTAAAAATGTCTCAAAGTATAATATCTGCTTAAAACACTTTCACTTCAAGTCCCTCAAGAATCTCAATACTTCAATATCCAACTTCACATCTTTACATCACCAAATAAGCTCAAACACATTATTCTGCAATCATAATAAGCAATATCTAATTATTAATAAGCACTTAGATTATAATTCTTAACAAAATGGAAAAAGGACGTGATAGTCAATTGCCCGATTGTTACCATGAGGTGAAATACTAACCAGGATGGTGTAATTGCAATTCATAATATAGAGATAGCCAGATAATCTTATACGGAAAGAAGTTTGACACGGGGACATAAGGTCGATATAAATTAAATACATGATATGTGTTTCTCAGAAAATTGTTGTACAGCTTGAACCACACTGGAGCCCAAAGATTATCACTTCTACAATCACACTAGCAAATAATGATAAAACATCTCCCGCACCACACCCGAAGAATATGATGTTTGAGTCATAGTAGATGATTTTGTAGGAAAAATAATGAATTTAAAGTGGTCTTTCTTTAGGTGTGTTTATCATAAGAAAATTTTAGAAGACTGTCATACTATTTTTTTAGAGTCCCTTAATGTTTTCATTACTTGAGGAGCTAATTTGTAAGTAATAGATATTTAAGTTGGTAATGCTGTTTAAGAGGGAATTTTAGTTGGCTATAATTCAAGTGCCCCCTATTATTTTCTTACATGTTTGTGACTTGCAATAAGTCTTGTTGGCTAGAAACTTTCTTGAGAGCCGGACTCGAGGTTGCATCACAAAAGGCTCATCAAGTGATGTTTGAGTGGATCCTACAACCAACATTGGGTAAGTAGTTTAGAGATCGTTCTTGCGGTGTGCTAGAGCGCATAGCAAAGGTTAAAGCTTAGATCTGAGATGTTATTACACGATGGGGTTCCTTGGTGTCACTTTCAGTTTCTTTGCAAGACTTTCGGTTTCTTCTTTGCGGACCACGTGAACAACTTTTGCGAGTTGTTGAACTATACGTGGATCCGAGGAATTCACCCTTTTTTCTGTCCAGCAGAGAGTGGCGGAGGTGTGAGAATGTTAGTTAAAACCTCTGCGGAAGACTTTTCCTCTGGTGGTGCGACCAGCGATTCTCCGACACGTTAATGCTAATAAAGGTTGTCTTTGCATCGATTCGTTGTCTAGTATCAGCCACTGATTTCGACGATTCTCCAACCTGTGCTTTGAGTATGCAAATCTTTGATTATCGGTGGCAGCTTCCTTGGGTTTGGATCAGATAAGTAACTCAGCACCTCCGAGCAAACCGGAAGCAAGGCATGTGCCTCGGGGCTGTACCACGTTAGCGATGCTTCACCAGTGACGTCTGCGATGGTTGATCTGAAATAGTAATGCGACAGGTATGCGTTGGAATGGATATTAGCTATTGTTATCAATTAGTGCCGTGGAACATTTGGCACAACAAAAGCATCCAAACCTGTAATTTGGCACGACGGGCATTCCTGGTTGGTGACAATGCCAGTGTGGGCTATCTTGCTCGATGTTTCTGTTGCAGCGGTTGCTGTACCAATATGTGTCCTCGTGTATTTTCGTTAGGAAGGCCTCGGTGATAAAGCTTTGTCTTTGCTGCAATGAATACATTTTCAATTAAGACATATAGGATTGTCTTATTTTATATACTCGTATTATTTTACCGTTGTGATTTGCGGACTGATCTGTAGCAAGGTCACTATCTTAACCGGTTCCTCAGGCATGCCTTCTTCATGTGTTTGTTGTGGCAATGGAGGCAACATCAGCGGCTCAGTAGTGGCCAACATGCTTGTATAACTGGTAAAGTACTTGGTTAGCAATACTGTTGACAATTAGCTATGCAACGCGGCAAAAGCATTTTTGAGATACTGAAAACTTACACTTCTCGTATTTCATTAGCTTCTAGCACATCGAGATTGAACTAATAAAACGTTGCAGGAGTTGCTGATAACTGCATCTTACCAGCAAAAGTCTTCACCAAACATGAGGTAACCGCTAGTATAATAGGCTGTTCTAGTGGAATGCTTATTTCGGTTTCAAACTTTGTAGCCATGTCGTTCCAGAGGGTTAGTGTGACGGTATTGCCACTGTCATAAATTATGTACTAATATGAAACAAAATTTGAAACTAATAGTTTGGTCAAATGTACTTCAAGTTTTGAATCTCGACATTCTTTCTAAGTATGTGGTTTGTTGTTGAACTCCCGAATGCTTTGATTTTACCGGCATTTCGGATGGTCCCTATATAGTCTATGGAGATGTGCAAACATTTCATAAGTCTTAGGTAAACAGCTGAAACGTTAATCAATGTGATGCTGTTTATGTAAGCGTGATACCTGTTAAGATTGCATCGCTTACATTGGCTCTAGTTTCCAGTTGGTTATACGCTATGAAATTGAAGTAGTTGTTTGGGAATCCGGTGTCGTCGATTAGAGAAACGTTTGTGTACTTTCCTAGTAACAGCGTTGTATTATTATTCAGAGTGCATTGCCATGAATCTGTGTTTTTACAGCCGAACCTACAGATTTTGTAGCATGAGCCAACCTGTAAAGCTGCGTCAAACTATTGGATGTCACGTACCTCTGCATTTGCTTGAGTGGCATTTCCCTGTGAATGGTGCGTGTTATGCAATTATTAAAGCACTAATTTTGATAGGTACGAAGTGTTGTAACGTTGTGTGACTTACGCGTTTGTGCAACATTATGAAACATAGGCCGATGGGGTTTGGGTATGGAATGTTTCTTGAAGCCCATTTGTGATAGACTCTCACACGCAGCTCCTTCTGAAGGTCTTACGGCTGGACATTGCTAATGTCTATGATGTTGGGCTCCAGTGTTGCAAGCTTCAACACATCCTTGAAGATGCTACTACCGCCTGCTTCTATAATTCCACTTTCTGAAGAGCTTTGTTGTAGCTCAACATCTTTGATGCCGGTATCAGTTAGTTCTACGACTGCAAGCTTCCCTTTCTCGCCGGCATCACTTAGAGTCATAACAGCCGGTCCAGAAGCCTCACCTGATGCAACCGTTTAGATGGTCCCAGTGCTGAGCTATGGTAATGAAAGTTCCTGCGCGTCTTTACTTTCGGTTGCAGCACTAGTTCGTGGTATGCTAGTACGCGTAGCAATCTCTTTGAGTAGTTCATTCTTCTGTTCATCAGCCATAGTTCTGCAAACGATATTAATAGCGATAAGTATACATATTGAGCCGTAACGCGAACGTAAACAGAAATGCTCACACTCGGCTGTCGAACCACGCGTGCAAATGCGATGCTTACCGCACAAACTAATATTTCTGACTAATGTATATGCAAACCTAACACTATTGGAAGCAAGGACATGGCATAAAATATTCATAACGTATTACGCACTTACACACAATCATTACACGATAGTTAGAAGCATCGGCATGCATTACATAACTATGCCCAACGTCAACCCAACAATCTAAGCAAAAATATGTAAAAATGAAATAAAAATACACACACGAAAAGCGTCCAAAGGCGTAACACTCTCCTCCCACCGCAACACCCACAACATCCAAACAACTCCTCTTAGACAAACATGGAAGCGGGCGTCCCAAACGGTTACCATCCACCGACGATCTACCCACATCACTAAAAGAACCACGTATACCAACCAAAATAAACGACTCAGAGGAGCCACCGCCTAAATTCTTTTCTGGATCACTCACTTCTAAATTTTCAGGGTAACCATCACCACCACCAACTCGCTTACACACAATACCTTTAGTCCTCATACCTACAACTCTAAGCACAACACAACATTGTAACCTAAAATCACCCAAGTACTATTAACTACTGGACACATGATAAATCAACAGGTAAAACAAAAAGCATGCATAAAAACATACAAAAAAAAACAAACGACAAACAATCCTACACAACATTAGATAACTTAGCAATAAAAAACCCTTAACAAACAACCTAAAATCAACATGCAGCAACTAATCACAACCAAAAGAAGATGACATGCATGAAGAAATCCGTCTCACCTACTCAAATAACGCAAAGAGATAAAAACATAAAAAAACAACAAACGACAAACATCCTACACAAAATTACATACCTTCGCAACTAAAAACCGATAACAAACTACCTAAAATCAACATGCGGCAACTAATCACAACCAAAAAACGATAGCAGGCATGAAGAAATCCGTCTCACCTACTCAAATAACGCAAAGAGAGAAACAATGAGAAAACCTTCCACTAAAGTAAATGAACATCCGTACATATAACGTCCTAAAAGGGCCAAAGCGTAGGAATACGGGCCATAAGCAACGACCGTCTGCCCAAAGCCCACAATACCACGCTTGCCACTAACAAAATAATAGTTTTTAAGTAACCGACGTTACATCTTATATGTATAAGAGAATTATTATTATTTGTTTTATTTATATAAAACTAGGTTGTTCATAGTGCGTGTTTATGATCACAATCCACAATAATGCATAATTATTTGTATATTTGAACAATGAACAAACTTATGCGTGTTAAAAGATCAACTTAGTGTCACATTAGCTCGTTAACACAATCAACATATTGTAATAAGACAACCAACATTACAATTAAAACATACTCAACTTAAACACAAATAAACCCAAGAGTACACTTACACATATAAAATCTAAAATAAAGAAAGATGGTGGTTTACTCCAAATACGTGTATGACGCGTTGGCGTCTTTGGTGCTGAAATACAAGTATTATTTGCCTTGTTACACTTAGTTTTCTTTGCTGAAACAACTTAGCCCCATTTTTTACCCTTTCATTAAAATTGAGTTGAAAAAGCACAAATCAAAGGACAAGGAAATATTTCAACAAATGTTTAAAGAACGAAATGGACATTCATGAAATGGCCGTTTTAATAGTTCAGTGTCAAGGATCTGAGAACACATAATTCACATTAAAGATAAAAGTTCAGTTTAAGTACTGCTTATAAAATGTGAGATAGTTTTTGATGTGTGTATGGTGAGATAGTTAGTTGTTGTTCTAAAAAAAGACAAAAGGTAATGGTCAGGCGACATCACTATTTACCTCCCCTTACTTCCCTACCTTTCAACCCTAATTGTCACCACTCTCTCGCTTTTTATTAAAATATTCATTTTATACAAATATCACACACACACACTCTCACAAACGAGATAAATAATAATAAAAACACTTCATACACGAATGCCTAGAAGTGAGATGATCACTTTTATTACCATTTTCTCTACACGTCACGTGTGAGGTTAAGAAAGGAGTGGGTCACGCGCTAAAATTGGTATGATATATGGTCTGCGTGACCAGTACGAACAGTCTAAGGAACATCCAAATTAAGTTACCTATTTAATCCCCACCCTAGAATAAATGTCCACTTACTTTCCAAAAAATTCTAAGAATTTTCATTAAAACCTTGGAGTGCGGTGGTGCCAAACTCTCGTCTTGTTCTCGTGCCAAAGCGCCACGTCGGCCAGTTTTGAGTTTGGCACCGAAGCTGTTTGGCACCACATTTACGGGGTATCCGTTGGCACGAATTTTACGGTTTTCGGTGCCAAACTCATATATTTTTTTTTTTTTTATAAAATGTAAAAACAATATATTCTAAAATTACTTTATTCATTAAAAAAACATTACAATAAAAAACATAAAACTTAAAAGATAAAAATTACAAACTAGTTATAATTTCTCCAAACATGTTCCACAAGGTCATCTCGAAGATCGTTGTGTATTTTGCTATCTCGAGTTCTTTGTGTTTTCGAACATAAATCACATCTTCGGTCCATTCCCGTGTAATGTCGGCGTTGGATCAACGAACACATCTCTTAAATTCACTACGTATTTTTCGGTCTTCCAACGAAAACGTTTTCACAAACACGGACCATGTTGGATAAATGCCATCGGCTAGATAGTAACCTTTGTTGTACATGCCCATTTACTTCAAGCGGGCATTCCGGGGCTATCTTAAGCAAGTTCATCATCAAATAACGGAGAACCATATAAAACATTTAGATCATTATTTGCACGGGAACCCCAAAATAAGCATGCCATATCTATAACCGTTGATCCATAACCGCTTCTAACATAATAGTTGGGTATTTATGGCCACGCCTTTTGAATTGAGGGCTAAGGCTTTTGGGCAATTTTCCAATCCCAATGCATACAATCAATACTCCCGAGCATTTCCGGAGTCCATGTTTTGTTTATGCAATGCATATAACATTTCAATATCAACTAAAGTGGGCTTCCTTAAATACTTCTCAACGTATAAAACATGTATGCATTTTGTAAAGTCGATTAATCATTGTCGTTGAGTTAGTTCGACAATTTGCAAGTACTCATCAAGCGCATCGGTAGCGATGCGTCACGCTAATTGCCGTATAGCGGATGTGAACTTCAAAATAGGATCAATACTTTTACGACCGGTAGCATCATAACCATCTCTAAAAATTGAAAGTATTTGGGAAGGGGTGGGCATCATAACTTAGAATAGCATTAACTATTTTTTAAAAGTGTAGAGCTCATACGATACCTTCGTCGAAAATTCTCTTACGGATATTTAGGACCAATCTGCGTCGCCGAAATAGTCGTCGATTAGACGTTCAGCCGCCGTTTCTCGTTGGCGTGGTATATATGCCTCCTTTTAGGACTCGATCTTGATCCACCGGCTTCTTGATTACACAAATTCATATATTGTTCATACTCTTGATACGAACGAATATATATCTCTCTCGATCGTCTTTAAAAAATCTTCATAATTGTCTAAAGTGCTTCCATGAGGATGGTTTGGATCCATAATGAAAGAAAATGAGTGTTTTTGAGGTGTGAATTAGGTTTGAAGAGTGTGTGAAAATATGGAAGAATAAGGAGGTTTTATAAAAACATTTGGTACAAATTCAAAAAAGCGGCTATATTTGCCACCACCAACCAGCTAGTTTTTCAAAAAAAAAAAAAAAAAAAAAGAAAAAAAGTCTTTGTTAAGTTTGGCGCGAGGACTTTGGCGTGATGAGGGTAGCAGTGCGTAAGCTTGGCGTCAGCGCCAAAGGGTTTGCACGAGCCAGCGACTCACCGTACCCCTACTCTAACAACACTATACACCAATCAAATATCAAAAATACTCACTTAACTGTCTATTAATAAGTTAAAATACAAAACATACATTTATTTTGCGACAAACCTAAAATGAAATTGTAGAAATTTATTTTGTGACGGAGAGAGTAATTTGCCTTAGACACTAAATTAAGACTAAAATACACCGTTGGTCCCTAAACTTGTCACTGCGCATCGCGATGGGACAAACCTGGGCATTATCATCGCCGGAGGTCCAAAACATGGGCTTTATATGCCAAACTCGTCCCTTGACCACTAACGCTGATTTCTCCCGAACTAGCTAACTTTATTTCCCAGCCACTTGTGAATGGCTGATACTAAAAGCTAGACGACCGGGAGAAAATGCAAGTTACCAAGGATTAAAATATCCTTGGATCGTTTATGTCTGGTGAGGCATGATGTTCGGTACAATGACTTGTGAATTTAAAAATAATATTAGTATAGGAAAGCAGAATCGATTGACTAACACCGAATGTTAATAGTAATAGCTCTGTCACGACTCGTTGTTAAAAGCGTCTGATCGAAACCTAAAAACTATTATAACTATAGTATGGATTTGCATGTCTTAGCGACTTAAATGCAAATTAAAGAGATTAAAATAAAATCTATTAAATAAACGCTATCACTATTTTTAAAGTGATGAACGTTTAAAACCTAAAACATACGTTTAAATAAAATTACTTAAGCGTACAAAATAAAAATAAAATCTAAGAATTAAAAGATCTAAAAATATGAAAATGATGTTTTACAATCCTAATAATAAAAGAAAATTATTAGAAAAATAAAATTATTTTTACAACTATTTATTTAATTATTATTAATTAAAACTATTTTAACTATTTAATAAATACCCTAAATTAGAAGAAAATACAAAATAAGGCTAGAAAAATAAACTTATGATTCTGAAAAATCTAAAATGCTATAAAACTAATTTTAAAATTAAAAATATATTTTTTTACACTTTTTATTTAATTATTACTAATTAATAACTATTTAAAATACACTTAAATACTAGAAAATATAAAATAAACTTGGAAAAATAAAATTAAAACTTAGAAAAATCTAAAATATTATAAAACTAATTTTAAAACAGAAAATATATTTATTATACAATTATACTAATTATTAATAATTATTAACTATTAAAAAGTATTAAAAACTAATATTTAATTATTAAAAATACTAAACAATAAAAGAAAAATCTCAAACTTTTTACCAAATTCTACAATAAATATAAGAACTAAAGAAAAATATAAAATTGGAGGCTTATGTGCAAAAATAAGCTAATGGGCAATAAGCTCTTAAGGAAAAGCTATCACTATAGCTTATAGTGGTTCTTTTGGTTTTTTACATTTCGGACTAACTAAGTACTAATATTATACATGATTACGAAAACAAGATTTAACAAACTTAAAATAAGCACATTACAAGCTTATGAGTCCAACAGTTAAGCTTTTGGCTTGTTGTTGGAGCTCAACTAATAATAAGTTTGAAAATAAGCTATACAATGTAAACCAAAGGTAAAATTATATATGCACAAGTATAATGGACTATTATATACGAGCTTGTACAACTGGAATTGGCAAATAAGCTTGAAATAAGCAAATAAGCACTCGATTGCACTACGTATCAAACACCCCTGCTATCTTTTGTCTTGGCAATTTAAGCTCAGTAAATAAGCTTCAAAAGCCAAAGTAGAGATTGAGGTAGCAAGACATGCTGGTTGGCTTTCCAAAAAGCTCAAGCTCACCTAGTGGGGTCCACTAGTGAGCTTGTAGGAAGCTTATGAAAATGCTATGAATTGTCTGAGTATACTTATATACTCAGTTATGGGACAAACAAAAAGCCTATTGCAGACTTACTCGATAAGCTACAAAATGGGTTTTAAACCTTGGACCTTATTAACTAGTGGTTAGCTTTTAAAGAGACTAATTTCAAAAGCGGGTCAACAGGATAAGCTTTTTGTGAGCTTATGAAGAAGCTATAATATACTCAGTTATACTGATGAAATGATGATAAGTTCTAGCTACTTGCAGCCTATGTAAATAAGCTACAAGGTGAAAGTGAAGCACAGGATCATGAAGTTTAGTTGCTAGGCTTCCTAAAAAGCCAGGCCACACAAGCTTAAGATCACAAATGAGCTTGGTGTGAGCTTGTGGAAATAGTGCAAGTTCATGGATTGAACTGTTAGGAATAGGCAAACACAAGCTCACAAGACTTCTCAAATAAGCTCATGAGAGCTCAACCAATACTGAGACTTAGAGTATGACTGAATAACTTCACAAGAAGCTAAAAATCACAAGCTCTAGCTCTGTAGGGAACTTTTCATGAGCTATGGAAACCAACTCCACTTCCACTGTTTGCTTCAGTGGAAGGAGTAAATGGGACAACATAAAGGGTCAAATTAAGCTATCTAAATAAGCTGAAAATGTAAAAATAAGCATACAAGTAATAAAAAGACCACAAGGGCTACACAAAACAGTAAGGTGCATAAGCTAGGGTCAAGTAATGAAGCTTATGCAAGCTCATTAACTTGACACCATAACTGTGGTGCAGGGCATGATTTCCAAACAGGTACTCAAAATAAGCTAGAAAATAAGTACTTTATAAGCTGAGTTAATGAAAACTAGTATTTTTCTATTTTTCTTTAGCAATTGAACTTAAATACCCTAAGAGCTTTTAAGCTAAAACATACTATTAAACACACAGTAAAAAGATCTATTTTAATAAAAAACGACCCAAATGAAAATTGACTTTTTAAGAAAAACAACAAAGTTGACTAATATGAACTTTAAACTAATTCTAAGCACTGATTATGTTGTTACAAGGTAGTATAAGACTGATTTGAGTAATTTGAACAACTTGTAAACACAAAATCATGATCCTAAATCTATAAAATCTAACAGTGAAGACAAAATTTTATCAAAAAGCTAATTTTGACTTTTGCTAAACAAAGACTGGTTTTCTTGGTTTCTATGAGTTAGATAGTCCTAATAAGACACAGAACAAGCAAAAACAATGACTCAAACAAAACCTATAACAGTTTAATGAAACAAATCCAAACAACCTTAAAGTGACTGTTTTGAAGTTTTACAAAGCAAAACACAAATGTAAACCATAAAACTGATGACAGACCTTGTATTATCCTATATTAGAACTAATGAAGCCTAAAACAACAACCATAACAACCTTAAACTTTGAAATGACAATAATGCAGTTTTAATCACAAAATAAGATTTTACAAAATACAAATTTAAAAATACAACTAAGCTTTTTTAAGGCTTAAACACATTTAACTATAGCTAATGAACATAAAGAAAGAGATTAAAGCTAATTAACAATTACAAAAGTGAAATGCAAAATTTTGAGAAAATGGCTTACAAATGAGAATAGAGTGAGACATAGAACAAATGGACAAGGTTACACCTATTAGCTTCCCAATAAGCTCCTAATATCCATAGTACTCAAATTCAACCCTTCTTCATCATCTTCTTCATTAACCCACTGTTTTTTATTTTCATTGATTTTCTTGAATTTTTTTAGTACTTTTCTGAATTTAAAAGATATACTTGTTTAAATGAATCTAAAAGCTTAGTGAGCTTTTGTCAAGAGCTTATGTTAGCTATAAAATCCACTAAACAACTATATAACATGAATCTCAAAAATACGAAATTTAAAGGAAATTAAGCAAACTTAGGAATTTAAAAGTGACTTGCAATTAAACTGTAAATTAAGTTTCATTACACTATTTTAAGTAAAATAACAACATTTAAACTGTAAATGACATTTAAATTAAAGAAAGCTTGTAAAATTACACTACGTGACTAATGGCTAGTCCAAAAGTAGTTGTATCCTTCTGCTTCTTCTTTCTTTTATAATGTTCTGAGTTCCACTTGAGTTTTCAGCCAAATCCCATCAATAATATCAGCCTTTGGATCACTGCAACATATCCTAGCCATCCATTTAACTTTTGGCGCCAAAAAGTCTTCGAGCAGGTTTTCTGAATTAATGGCTTTTGGATTGGTGTAGAGGTGGAAGGGAAGAGGTGGAAAGGTGTTTGGGGTGAGCTGGATTGGAAATCAAGTGGTAAAATACCACTGGTATTGGTGAAACAGGCGAGGAGGAGGAGGATGAACAGTGGCGCGGTTTCTTTTGAATTTAAAAACTGGGCCGGGTAATGTGTTGGGCTTGGGTTGGGTTTTATATTGGATCCGTTTGGTATTAAGTAAACAACAAGGACTAATAGTGTAATTTAGCCAAAGTTGAGGGCTGGTCTTGAATATTTTCAAAGCTCTCATAAGGGTAAAACCTGCCAAGTAAGAATAGAACAAGGACCTTTGTTGTTAATTTTCATTTTTTAAAATCCAGGGACCAAAATTGCCAATTTAGAAACTATAAGGACCAATATTGTAATTTCTCAAAAAGTTTTATCATAAGGACCATTTTTGCCATTTATTAATAGAACAAGGTTAAAACTTGATAATTTTCACTTTTTAAATTAACCAAGGACTATTTTTGACAATTTTCAAAGTTAAAGGACTAAAGTTGTCATTTTGTGATTTTTAAACTTGGAAGGGTTTATTTTGACAACTTTTGAATCTCAAGGACCTAAAATGATATTTTACAAGTTTTTGAATTACCAGGGACTAATTTTGACAACTTTTGTAACTTGGGGGACTAAAACTGCCAATTATGCAAACTTGATACGTTTTTCATCAGATTTTGATGTTTTTGCATTTAAAACATATAAAACACTGTTTTGTGATATTTTCATCATTTTGAAGCATTTACGAGTGTTTTCGGATGTTTTGGCATTCTAACAAGATAAAATGATGAGTATTTGACACTCATCAATCCCCACACTAAGATATTGCTAGTCCTAGCAATGATTTGAGAAAATTTAATGGATTTTATCTCTTTACCAAAAGCCATTACTTCTGGAGTAGCCAATTGTTTTAGTTCAAGTAAGAATCTTGGTACAATGATAACCAAATGATTTTGAGCAAATCATAAGCTTTCAACGGATTTGATTTGTCTTTACCAGAAGCCGTACCCTTCTGGACTAGCCAACTCTTAGATAAATTATCAAAATTATCTTTGGTGAGCCGATTACCAATTATGGATTTTCCACTGCCTTTACCACAAGCCATAACCTTGCGGGCTAGCCAACTCTTCACTTTTAAGGATATGGTGAGTTGAACACCATACAATTTTAGGCAAATTGTAAGCCATAAACGGATTTGAGATATCTTTACCAAGAGCCGTTTGCTCTGGATTAGCCAATCCTTATGTGGGTTAGACATGGTGGATGATTACCATTTGTTGTGTTTAGTACATAGTACTTCCACTAAATAAAATTTTTAAAATTTGGCCATTTTGGGGAAAAAGGGACTAAAGGGTACATTTATGATCAAATTAGCGAATTTCCCCACACTTAGAAATGAATATTGTCCTCAATATTCAAAGTACCTACTGTTATGCGAAACTTAGAACGTAAAAGATAACATTACTAGTGAGTGTAGAAACACAACAATTATTCTCTCTTTTTTAATATTTACAATTTTCAAACATTTTTAAAGTTTATATACAACATGTGGGGCATCTCCCCCACACTTAGGTGGTACACACGGGTGAAAACCCATGTTTAGCTACTGTTGTTGGTTACCGAGTCGCTAGCTTGACTCGACCCCGAATTAATTTGTTCATGGGGAAACTGAGTGGTATTGCCACTCAAAGAAATGGGTGAGGAATTGAAGTGGGATTACCACTCACAGAATTATGAAATTCATCACTTAAGATGAGTCTGAGAATCTTAGAAAGAAACTCAGAAAAGGCGAGAAGAATCTTTTGATTTTTTTGATTTTATAAAAAGAAGTGTAAAATATTTTTGTATTTTTAAGGCTTATATATATATGTACAAAGAAATTCCTAACAACCGCCCTCGAAAGGGAATCGGTTCGACAGAGCTCAAGAATCAGAAAGCGACCAACAACCAAATGTTGTAACGGGGACTTATCAAACTGGGCAAGTTGTGTGCAAAGGAAAAATGTTTTTTTGGTATTTTTTAACTTTTATATATATACACAAAGAAATGGCTAAAAGGAAACCTAAATGAGATTGTTAATACATGATCTTGATTTAAACCTAATCTATCACATTCCGTGAATTATACTAAGCACAATAAATCCTTTTTAGTGTAAACATGGTGTTTAGCCAAAATTTAGACCTAGGAATATCAAGATTAGGAAAATTGACGATAAAATGCAAATCAAAGCACGATAAATTTCAACCGAAAAATCTTTTTTATTTTATATTGTTTATAAGAAATGAAGTATATGTAATTTACATACAAGGATAAGTATTTCAACAAAGTACAAAATACAAGTCATAATGTCTGCAGCTAGCCTCCCGGCAATGGCGCCAAAATTGATTTCTCCCGAACTAGCTAACTTTATTTCCCACCACTTGTGAATGGTCGATACTAAAAGCTAGACAAACCGCCGGAGAAAAATGCAAGTTACCAAGGATTAAAAATATCCTTGGATCGTTTATGTCCTGGTGAGGCATGATGTTCTGGTACAATGACTTGTGAATTTAAAAAATAATATTAGTATAGGAAAACAGGAATCTGATTGACTAACACTGAATGTTAATAGTAATAGCTCTGTCACAGCTACGTTGTTAAAAACGTACAATCAGAAACCTAAAAACTATTATAACTATAGTATGGATTTGCATGTCTTAGCGACTTAAATGCAAATTAAAAGAGATTAAAAATAAAATCTATTAAATAAACGCTATCACTATTTTTAAAGTGATGAACGTTTAAAACCTAAAACATACGTTTAAATAAAATTACTTAAACGTACAAAATAAAAAATAAAATCTAAGAATTAAAAGATCTAAAAAATATGAAAATGATGTTTTTACAATCCTAATAATAAAAGAAAATTATTAGAAAAATAAAATTATTTTTACAACTATTTATTTAATTATTATTAATTAAAACTATTTTAACTATTTAATAAATACCCTAAATTAGAAGAAAATACAAAATAAGGCTAGAAAAATAAACTTATGATTCGAAAAATCTAAAATGCTATAAAACTAATTTTAAAATTAAAATATATTTTTTACACTTTTATTTAATTATTACTAATTAATAACTATTTAAAATACACTTAAATACTAGAAAATATAAAATAAACTTGGAAAATAAAATTAAAACTTAGAAAAATCTAAAATATTATAAAACTAATTTTAAAACAGAAAATATATTTATTATACAATTATACTAATTATTAATAATTATTAACTATTAAAAAGTATTAAAAACTAATATTTAATTATTAAAAATACTAAACAATAAAAGAAAAATCTCAAACTTTTTACCAAATTCTACAATAAATATAAGAACTAAAGAAAAATATAAAATTGGAGGCTTATGTGCAAAAATAAGCTAATGGGCAATAAGCTCTTAAGGAAAAGCTATCACTATAGCTTATAGTGGTTCTTTTTGGTTTTTTCTGTTTTCTGGACTAACTAAGTACTAATATTATACATGATTACTGAAAACAAGATTTAACAAACTTAAAATAAGCACATTACAAGCTTATGAGTCCAACAGTTAAGCTTTTGGCTTGACTGTTGGAGCTCAAGCTAGTAATAAGCTGAAAATAAGCTATACAGTGTAAACCAAAGGTAAAATTATATATGCACAAGTATAATGGACTATTATATACGAGCTTGTACACTGGAATTGGCAAATAAGCTTGAAATAAGCAAATAAGCACTCCCAGTGCACTACATATCCAAACACCCCTGCTATCTTTTGTCTTGGCAATTTAAGCTCAGTAAATAAGCTTCAAAAGCCAAAGTAGAGATTGAGGTAGCAAGACATGCTGGTTGGCTTTCCAAAAAGCCCAAGCTCACCTAGTGGGGTCCACTAGTGAGCTTGTAGGAAGCTTATGAAAATGCTATGAATTGACTGAGTATACTTATATACTCAGTTATGGGACAAACAAAAAGCCTATTGCACTTACTCAATAAGCTACAAAATGGGTTTTAAGCCTCGGACCTTATTAACTAGCTGGTTAGCTTTTAAAGAGACTAATTTCAAAAGTCGGGTCAACAGGATAAGCTTTTGTGAGCTTATGAAGAAGCTATAATATACTCGCTTATCTTGATGAAATGATGATAAGTTCTAGCTACTTGCGACCTATGTAAATAAGCTACAAGGTGAAAGTGAAGCACGTGATCATGAAGTTTAGTTGCTAGGCTTCCTAAAAGCCAGCCACACAAGCTTAAGATCACAAATGAGCTTGGTGTGAGCTTGTGGAAATAGTGCAAGTTCATGGATTGAACTGTTAGGAATAAAAAACACAAGCTCACAAGACTTCTCAAATAAGCTCATGAGAGCTCAACCAATACTGAGACTTAGAGTATGACTGAATAACTTCACAAGAAGCTAAAAATCACAAGCTCTAGCTCTGTAGGGAACTTTTCATGAGCTATGGAAACCAACTCCACTTCCACTGTTTGCTTCAGTGGAAGGAGTAAATGGGACAACATAAAGGGTCAAATTAAGCTATCTAAATAAGCTGAAAATGTAAAAATAAGCATACAAGTAATAAAAAGACCACAAGGGCTACACAAAACAGTAAGGTGCATAAGCTAGGGTCAAGTAATGAAGCTTATGCAAGCTCATTAACTTGACACCATAACTGTGGTGCAGGGCATGATTTCCAAACAGGTACTCAAAATAAGCTAGAAAATAAGTACTTTATAAGTCGAGTTAATGAAAACTAGTATTTTCTATTTTTCTTTAGCAATTGAACTTAAATACCCTAAGAGCTTTTAAGCTAAAACATACTATTAAACACACAGTAAAAAGATCTATTTTAATAAAAAACGACCCAAATGAAAATTGACTTTTTAAGAAAAACAACAAAGTTGACTAATATGAACTTTAAACTAATTCTAAGCACTGATTATGTTGTTACAAGGTAGTATAAGACTGATTTGAGTAATTTGAACAACTTGTAAACACAAAATCATGATCCTAAATCTATAAAATCTAACAATGAAGACAAAATTTTATCAAAAGCTAATTTGACTTTTGCTAAACAAAGACGGTTTTCTTGGTTTCTATGAGTTAGATAGTCCTAATAAGACACGAACAAGCAAAAACAATGACTCAAACAAAACCTATAACAGTTTAATGAAACAAATCCAAACAACCTTAAAGTGACTGTTTTGAAGTTTTACAAAGCAAAACACAAATGTAAACCATAAAACTGATGACAGACCTTGTATTATCCTATATTAGAACTAATGAAGCCTAAAACAACAACCATAACAACCTTAAACTTTGAAATGACAATAATGCAGTTTTAACTGTCAAAATAAGATTTTTACAAAATACAAATTTAAAAAATACAACTAACTGTTTTTAAGGCTTAAACACATTTAACTATAGCTAATGAACATAAAGAAACAGAGATTAAAGCTAATTAACAATTACAAAAGTGAAATGCAAAATTTTGAGAAAATGGCTTACAAATGAGAATAGGGCTGAGACATAGAACAAATGGACAAGGTTACACCTATTAGCTTCCCAATAAGCTCCTAATATCCATAGTACTCCAAATTCAACCCTTCTTCATCATCTTCTTCATTAACCCACTGTTTTTTATTTTCATTGATTTTCTTGAATTTTTTTAGTACTTTTCTGAATTTAAAAGATATACTTGTTTAAATGAATCTAAAAGCTTAGTGAGCTTTTGTCAAGAGCTTATGTTAGCTATAAAATCCACTAAACAACTATATAACATGAATCTCAAAATACGAAATTTAAAGGAAATTAAGCAAACTTAGGAATTTAAAAGTGACTTGCAATTAAACGTAGAATTAAGTTTCATTACACTATTTTAAGTAAAATAACAACATTTAAAGCAGAAATGACATTTAAATTAAAGAAAGCTTGTAAAATTACACTACGTGACTAATGGCTAGTCCAAAAGTAGTTGTATCCTTCGCTTTTCTTTCTTTTATAATGTTACGAGTTCCACTTGAGTTTTCACCAAATCCCATCAATAATATCGCCTTTGGATCATCGCAACATATCCTAGCCATCCATTTAACTTTTGGCGCCAAAAGTCTTCGACGTGTTTTTCAATTAATGGCTTTTGGATTGGTGTAGAGGTGGAAGGAAGAGGTGGAAAGGTGTTTGGGTGAGTGGATTGGAAATCAAGTGGTAAAATACCACCGTATTGGTGAAACAGTGTAGGAGGAGGAGGATGAACAATGGCGCGGTTTCTTTTGAATTTAAAAAGCTGGTAGGGTAATGTGTTGGGCTTGGGTTGGGTTTATATTGGATCCGTTTGGTATTAAGTAAACAACAAGGACTAATAGTGTAATTTAGCCAAAGTTGAGGGCTGGTCTTGAATATTTTCAAAGCTCTCATAAGGGTAAAACCTGCCAAGTAAGAATAGAACAAGGACCTTTGTTGTTAATTTTCATTTTTTAAAATCCAGGGACCAAAATTGCCAATTTAGAAACTATAAGGACCAATATTGTAATTTCTCAAAAAGTTTTATCATAAGGACCATTTTGCCATTTATTAATAGAACAAGGTTAAAACTTGATAATTTTCACTTTTAAATTAACCAAGGACTATTTTGACAATTTTCAAAGTTTAAAGGACTAAAGTTGTCATTTTGTGATTTTTAAACTTGGAAGGGTTTATTTTGACAACTTTTGAATCTCAAGGACCTAAAATGATATTTTACAAGTTTTGAATTACGGGGACTAATTTTGACAACTTTTGTAACTTGGGGACTAAAGCGCCAATTATGCAAACTTGATACGTTTTTCATCGATTTTGATGTTTTTGCATTTAAAACATATAAAACACTGTTTTGTGATATTTTCATCATTTTGAAGCATTTCTGAGTGTTTTCAGATGTTTTTGGCATTCTAACAGTATAAAAATGATGAGTATTTAGACACTCATCCGATGTCAACATTCTATTATACTCCAGAAAACTCCGTTATCATGTTACTGTTGAGGGTATAATAGTCTTATTACCTTGATGTACTATAGCAGATGTCTTGTCCAATTTCCCGCCATTATGTAGAATATAACAAAGTTGTGTACTCATTGCTCATCCCTAAACTTGTTTTGGAAGGCTACCCAAAAAACCCTAATGCAATGTCAATCATCAAATCAAATAATCTAAGTAAGAAAATAACAAACACCAACATTGGATTTACTCTATGGCGAATAAGAGAATGTACTTTCTTTGATGACCATGAAATTGAGGATAAAGCTGCAATCAAGAGATATTGTAAGTGTTTTTTGGTTATAGTCTATTACAATCATATGTTAGTACGACTTTTTAAGTTATTCCCCTTTTAGGTAACTTTATCTTAACATTGTTTTTGTACATTTTTTATACAATGGGTCAACCAGGATCCTTTAGCATGAGGTTCCATTATGAAGGTACATTCAAATACTTTCCAGGTAGAATATATCAAGGAGGCAAGAAATGCCTTGTTGATCATGCGAAAATAAAAGAGGTATCCGTTGATGGAATTGATGCTCTCATGACCCAAATCGGTTATGAGATTGGATAAACCAATTATTTCTACTTTCTTAATCCTGGTTTTACATTGGACGACAATTTGTTTACTTTGCGTGAAGCTGTTAATGTTGAGTTGTTGAAAGATGTTGTCATATAGCATAATTTGATAGATGTCTAAGTGGAAATAGGTAAGACAAGATTAGAAATTTCTGAATGTCCCCACAATCTATTAAGACTGTGTTTTGGGAGATGGATGAAGATAGGAGAAAAGTTGCTACTGCTGCTATTCAATCTTGTTGTAGACGATTGGTGTTAGATAATCTTGATAATGAACCTGCCCTAGATCCTTTTATCCAACTTACACAAGTGTCTATGGACGTCAATGATATTGGTGAATCTAGCAATTTGCCAAAATTGAGTCTCAGATTTTCCACCCTAGACACATCATTTGCTAGCCAACCTGTTCATAACGGTGGCGTGCTTTAGTACTTATTGATGAGGACAATGCTATTAAGGAGCCTGATAATCTTGAGGTTAATCTGTTCCGAGTGACTCAAGGGAATCACTTAGACAAATTAGGAAGAGTACTAGTTGATATCAATAACAGGTTTGAGGAGCCTGATAATTTTGAGGTTAATCTATTCAATTGACTCAGGAGAATGATAAGGTTTTAAAAGGTACCATTTTGAGGGTCGTTTAAGTCCTTATTTGATCACTTTGTATCCGTTATTGCTTAATATCGTTCCTTTTACTTTTTAGGTCTCGTGAAGGCAAAATGTTTGGAATGGCACTTATTTGGACAGAAGGCGCGAATATATGAAGAAAATGGCCAAAGTCGAAATCGACACTCACAGCTTTTGAAAGTATACTACGACGGCGTTAGGTGCTATTTGCGACGCCGTCCTAAAATTATTGTGACGGTCGAACTCAAAACTCGTGTTTTCAAGAGACGGCGTCTAGTGGTGAAAGAGTAGGCCGTCGCTACTCGGACGGCCTAGATGCGATCCGACGACGTCGAAGTCGAAGAGGACGGCGTCACGGACATAAGGTGACGCCGTCGCAAGGTTAACGTGGCCAAGACGAAACCCTAATGGCGGCGACACGGCGGCGCCACTAAACATAAGGTGACGCGTCGCAATTGTAATCTTATATATAGAATCCGAATTTTTCGGTCTTTGTGTGGAGAGTCTTTGGGTAAAACCTAAAACCGAACCTAAGGTGTCTTGTACAAGATTTTAGGGTTTTTAACCCTATCTTACACCAAGATAAGTCTTTGCTTCATTAATTCAATTATGTCTTTGATTATTTGTGTGTATGCTTGCATGTTCTCCATGTCCGGCTAATTTATTTGTGTGTTTGCTTAGGAAGTATGAAACTTAATTATTAAATATTGATTGGTTGTTTCTTATCTTAGTTGATTAATGATCTAGTAATGCGATAGGTCATTCGTTGTGTACTTAATGCTTGATTCATCTTTGTGAAACCTAGAGTATGATTACCTGAGTGATTGTAGTCTAAACCATCCAAGAGCGCCTTAGAGTAGGAGTCTATAATCTCTAAGTGGATTTGTAGACAAGACCCTTTGGTAAGTTCAAAGAGTTAGGGAGAAACGCATACCCTACAACTTTAGAAACACAACGCAGCTAGGAATAAGACGTGACACTCAACCATCAATAGGAGATAATTAAGAGTAATACAAACTAAGTAAACACATCTTTAAACTATCATACGAGCACACATTAATTAGACATAGACTCCCACAACCTTAGTTTAGATAATTAGATAATAGTAGAGTAATCGGTAGAAATACCAACCCCCAATCCAAAACCCGAGATTCATACCTTTCCATTCTATAAAATATAAAATACAAAATAATCATCCTCACCTTTAGACTTAAATCGACATACAATTCATTAACGACACTATTCCCTAGAGAACGATATCAATACCGTGGCTTACCCTAATTACTACACTACAACGATTAGGTTCACCGCCTAGGGTGTTATAAAACTTGCTCGAAGAAAAGGAAGTTCCTTTGACCCCGAACGGCGCGTAGCGTTATCAAGTTTTGGCGCTCACGCCGGAATAGTTATTGTTTAGGCTTGATTTCTATCTCGCTTAGGTCTACTCACAAGATTCCTATCAAGTGAGATTTTTTCTTTTATTAGCTTCCTCGTAGTCTATCCCCTTCTTTGTGCCTTTGCTCAGAAAACTTTTCCATTGACTCTTCCGTTCACCATTATGGAGAACGAATCCGCCAAAACTTTCACCCAATCAACGAAATCCACTACATAATCTACCCTTTCCACTCCAAAATGAGATCTTGAGGTTCCAAAGAACATCATGATGAATCCTTTCCGAGGCTTGACTCGAATTAAATATTTATTGCAAAAGTCCTTTATCATGGTATTGACTTCATCGTTTCCACTTTGCAATTCTTTTACACTCGTACGCCTACGAAACCCAAAGGAGGCTTGACTATGTAGCGGATGGGGATATTTGGGGATGTGGTGTTCGATATGCATGGAAACCTTTGAGATTCACGCCCAATTTAGAAGTGGAACATGGGACCCAAAAACGAATCTTTAGACCTATTTTCAATTTGGAAACTTGATCCGGAAGGTTGTTTAGGAAGGAGATGATTAGAGTTGAGGTACCAAGGTGCATGTCATGGTTAGGCGCTACCACAATACAAAATGAATACATAGGTGATCTTGATAAGATGGAGGATGAGTAGAAAATCCAACCCCATCGGATAACCCACAAGTCTTACCATCACTGAGGAACACACATCGCCTATAACTTACCCGAAGAAGTAGAAGAGACTATAGGAACCCCAATTAGAGAACCTTTGGACCAAACGCCATTAGAGAATGTAGGTTTAGATGCTTGTTGTCATGACCTCTCTCTTAGTCCTAGGAAGTTCCATATTTTGATGAACCGAGCCTCACTTAAAAACCTTACCCAATTTTCCGTCTTTAGATGTGAATCTTGGAATTGAATTAGCCCCAATCCACCCATCAAAATAGATAGTCCGGGTAGTTGCTTGATAAAGGTGGTAGATTCTAGGCCATGTAGAGTAGAAGCCGATATAGAGTAACCCATGACCTTACACACTTATATCACCCATTCATGGTTGATAACAAGAAACACTATGGGTTTAAACCGGTTTATTAGGTCAAGATGGATCCTTAACTAAGAATCTTTTGAAGTTAATAGAAGATGATCCATTTTTAGGAGGGAGATTTGATTCACCCACTACACCAATAGACTTAGGTAAGGTTATAATGAATGGAGCACACTCCTTTGAGCATATAAATCACCCATCACCCTCTCCTCACGTAGCAAATTTCCACCCTAAGGGTGTGTATTGCTACTATCACCCGCACTTAAACTTAAGTGTAGGAAAAACTTCCCCTTTATCTGTTAAATAAGGGTAGAGTCAGGCTCGTGACTCGAACAAAAACAAGCGCTTCTTGGGAGGCAACCCATGTGTATTTGTTTTTCATTTTCATTTGTGTGTCGTATATCTTTTATTAATTGTTTATTCTCATGTTTGAATTTGTAAAAATGCTTTATTTTGTTTTTAACTTCGTCTTAATTACATATAAAGGTATTTTACATAAGGGATAAGTGTAGGGAGGATTACACACGTTTTCAAAAGAAACGTAAACATGAGAATAACAATTAACTAAAAGATATATATGTTTGTTTGTTCGAGTCAAATGCTTGTATCGAGTCATAATTGATGTTTTGCGTAAATTTTCCGATTCTAAAGATGTAAATTTTCCGAATTTTTCCGGAAAATCGCAGACCGGTTTTGTCGGGATAACCGACGGCGTCGAGATTGCAACTGTGACGTCGAGAAGGAGTAAAACATCGATTACTTTTTCTCGTTTTCGAGCTACTTAAAATTTTGGAATTTTTCGGTCTTAATTTTCTTAGAAATTCAAACATTCATTCCACAAGCATTATATCCTAGTTTAAATCGAGTCTTATATATATTATTACCGCCGATTTTACGCGAAGGTTTCGTTTGTTTTCTTCAAGTGTGCGGTTTTAGTTTGTCAAGAAGAAGTTACATAAGATTGGAAGGAGCTTTTCACGCATAAATTCTTCTTGAAAAGAATTTAACCACCACTTTACGGATCCTACCGAGCTAATCGGGAGTATTAGTTTCTTTCGTTTTAATTACCTTCTTTATCATATCTTTGATACTTTCGGGAACATTGGGGACAATGTTCGGTTTAAGTGTAGGAGGGAAAATAAAGCGGGAACTTTGAAACTATGCTTATCCTTGACTATTTGCTTTGTCCAATTGTGATTGTGTAATAAACCATGAGAAATGTCGGTTAGGGTAATTTTGGCACCAAATTTAAAATTTTCATGACATATAGGAGTGGGCCATTAGTCTTAACAAAAGCGTCTCATGGATAGGAAGTTGCATGACTAGCACAAAACCCTTTACCACCCAAATTCCACCAAATGTGAGGATCGCCTTAGATTAGTAGGAATTAAAGCATTCATCTTCAATGCTTAGAGTGTGAACCGGTAGTATATTAGATTCTAGAACTTGTTTTGTGATGCATTCGAGATCGCAAGTGAGGCTACACTTGTGTAGTTAGGAATAACTAAATGATAAGAGGTATTAGGATAACCCTTGTTTGATACCGTAATATAATTACTTCTTCCACATCGGTTGAGTAATTCCCCACACCCTTTGCGTTGTACTCATCTTTAGTACACGCCACCCCTAGTTAACCCCTCGAGCCTATCCTTTTCGCGGTTCTCGTGATGTTTCGGTTTTCCGAATATCAATGAAGAGCATTGTTTACACCCCACCCCAAATATACACCCAAATCGCCTTAGCCTACCCCTTATGCACTCACTTTTAGTGCAAATATTTGTTATCACCCTAAACCCTTAGTTCAATTATCTAGTTGCTTGCATAAGTTGCTAAGTCGAGTCATATCCTTTGTATACGCTTTGGGATGATTGGGATTCATGGGAAAAGTTAAAGTTTATGAAATGACGGGAAGGGAACGTTAAATTCAAATTCCCTTTGTTTACGTAATAATGTACCCCAAGTGTTTTGATCTTTTCAATTCGGGTCAAATTAGTGTTAGAGTAATAAAACTCAAGTGTAGGGATATGCCCAGAATCCCTAGTATTTTGATGTTACCGTAGAGGATGGTAGAGTAAAAGTGTATGAAAAAAAAAAAAAAAAAAAAAAAAAAATACGGGCTACCATCCTACATCTATCCTTTAAATTTATGTTTGTTTATTTCCGTTACCTAGAGTTTTAGAGTGTCGAGTCTTGGCTTAGCAACGCCATTCTTCATATGCATTTAACATAGAGATTTTTGACTTACCACCACTATATAGCCTATCCCACCAAACCCTTATTTCCCTACCGTAAGCCTAACGTTACAACCCTTTAAAAGACCTCTTTGATAGTCTTTCCTAGGTGCTTACGCCAAAGCGATGGAGGTTTGATCTATTCTCAAGCCTATGGTAATCTATGTACTAGGACCGGTTAATGAGTGTTTATCTTCCATTTCAATTTGTTATATTCCATATACACCCAAGAGAGATGTGAGTATCCAAACACCCCATGTGAGGTGCTAGTATGTAATTCCGTGCTTGTTATGACTTTATGGGCTTATATGTGTTGTGGACCGCTTTGAATTAATCTTGAATGACCCCAACTTATAAATTAATTGGCTAAAAGCACATTTGCTTGAGGACAAGCAAATAACAAGTGTAGGATATTTGATAAGGTTTTAAAAGGTACCATTTTGAGGGTCGTTTAAGTCCTTATTTGATCACTTTTGTATCCGTTATTGCTTAATATCGTTCCTTTTACTTTTAGGTCTCGTGAAGGCAAAATGCTGGAATGGCACTTATTTGGATAGAAAGGCGAATATATGAAGAAAATGGCCAAAGTCGAAATCGACACTCACGCTTCTTTGAAAGTATCGGCGACGGCCAAAAGAGTTATTTGCGACGCCGTCCCAAAATTATTGTGACGGTCGAACTCAAAACTCGTGTTTTCAAGAGACGGCGTCTAGTGGTGAAAGAGTAGGCCGTCGCTACTCGGGACGGCCTAGATGCGATCCGCACGGCGTCGGTCAAGAGGACGGCGTCACGGACATAAGGTGACGCCGTCAAGGTTAACGTGCCAAGACGAAACCCTAATGGCGGCGACACGGCGGCGCCACTAAACATAAGGTGGCGCTTTGTAATTGTAATCTTATATATAGAATCCGAATTTTTCGGTCTTTGTGTGGAGAGTCTTTGGAGTAAAACCTAAAACCGAACCTAAGGTGTCTTGTACAGATTTTTAGGTTTTAACCCTATCTTACACCAAGATAAGTCTTTGCTTCATTAATTCAATTATGTCTTTGATTATTTGTGTGTATGCTTGCATGTTCTCCATGTCCGCTAATTTATTTGTGTGTTTGCTTAGGAAGTATGAAACTTAATTATTAAATATTGATTGGTTGTTTCTTATCTTAGTTGATTAATGATCTAGTAATGCGATAGGTCATTCGTTGTGTACTTAATGCTTGATTCATCTTTGTGAAACCTAGAGTATGATTACCGAGTGATTGTAGTCTAAACCATCCGAAGAGCGCTTAGAGTAGGAGTCTATAATCTCTAAGTGGATTTGTAGACAAGACCCTTTGGTAAGTTCAAAGAGTTGGGGAGAAACATACACCGTACAACTTTAGAAACACAACGCAACTAGGAATAAGACGTGACACTCAACCATCAATAGGAGATAATTAAGGAGTAATACAAACTAAGTAAACACATCTTTAAACTATCATACGAGCACACATTAATTAGACATAGGCTCCCACGAGAAGCACTTAGATAAAGCAAGAAGAGCACTAGTTGATGTCAATAAAAGGTTTGAGGAGCCTGATGTGGATGTAACTCTGTCTCAATTGACTCAGGATAACATGGAACAGGATCCTATTGTTGATGTTACTCTGTTACAAGTGAGTGACACTAGTGACTTAGGCAATGCAGTTGATGATTCAATTCAAGCAAATGAATAGAATACTTGTCAGGAGAATGATGCAAAACTTGCTATGGTCCAAGTAGGTCAGAGTAATGAGTTAGGTGAACCAGGAACAACCAATAATATAAGTGATGACATGCAGTTGGAAAATGATTACCTGTGATGGTTGATGATGTCTTTTGTAGTGAGTATGTTTCTTTCTAACAGGCAGACTTTGCAAATGGAGTCTATACCACATTCTTCTATTCGGGTCAGGAGTTTCCTACTGCAATGGAAGTCAAAACTAAAGTAAGAGAGCATTCAATAGAAACTATGAGGGAGTTGTTTTTTGTGAAGAATGACAAAACAAGAAAAAGGGTCAGATATAAGGGTTGTCTTCCACTTTTAGACCCAAGTGAAGGTCGTGGACCGATATAGGCCCATCTAGAAGTCTATTAAGGTAGGGGTATAAATGCATTGCTTTCGCAAAATGACCCTTTAGAATTACTCGCCTAAGGCTATTGTTTGTCGACATGAATGGTGAGACAGTGCGTGGTCGGTCGTAACATAAAATGTGCAACACACTTGTTTGCAATCAAGGCGATCGAGCTTTTGACATTCGCTATATCTCACAAAACATTACAAAGACAAATTGAAACCAATCTATCGGTTCCCGCCAAGTCTGTGCATAATCAACTTACCAACCAATACGATCTTCAAGTGTCCTGCAGAGGTTTTAAGGGCCAAAACTTAGCAATAAAACCATCGGGGTCAATTCAAGCTACAATTTACCATGTGGAGAGATTATATTCAAGAGTTGCAAAGACAAACCCTAATACAACAATTGTGATGAATGTGGAACGACCTCCGGATGAGGCTCTTCCAACTAGAGAATTCAAGAGAGTGTATGTTTGTTTAGGTGCACTAAAGGAAGGATTTAAAGAGTGGGAGTTCGTTGTTGGGTGGGTGCTTTTCCAATTCATGGTCCTTTGAATGGTCAACTGATGACAATGTGGGAATTGATAGCAACAATGGTATATAGTCTTTAGCTTATGTTTTGTTGAATCGAAAACATAGGATGATGGACTTGGTTTCTTCATTTTTATCCGATGATATAGCACTTGAGCCAATCTCAAGCATCACTTTTATTATCGACATGCAAAAGGTACTCCTTAACTGCTCATGAATTTAAGTCTCTGTTTTGAAACAGATCGTAAACATATTTGATTTTGTGCGGGATATAAGTAGAGCTTTAGGAGAAGTTTTTACAGATGCAAAACATAGATTTTGTATTAGAAGCATTCATGAGAAAATGAAACTGTAATGGAAAGGTAGGGCCTACAAACAGGGGCGGAGGGGATGGGGTAGCTAGCAGGTGCTAGGCTCCCCCAACTAGCCCAGTTAAGCCCAGTTTACATAGCCCAATCTGATAATTTTAATAGTCGGCCTATGAAAACACATGATGCCATGTATACGATCAGTTTCTAAAAGAGAATTCTTTTACTGCAAATTGCAATTCTCCCAATTTGATCAAACAATTTTGCTCTCATTTATTAAGGTATTGCATGCTTATTAATATTTAATTTTCATTAATGATCACATTTACTTCTTTATGTATTGTATTTTTTGAATTATTCGATTGGACCAAGAAGTTTTTGTAGAGCTTTAATGATCTTATTCACTTGAATACTTGATGACTATTAATTAATTGTATGATTATTGCTTGTGTTAAATTTGTATTCACTAATTGGGTAAAATTTATTTGTATAAATCTTAACCGAGAGTATGGAATTTAATGTTTTGCTATATTTCTTTGAACTATGATCTAAAAAGAAATTTATATCTTAACTATTTTTTTCAATGGCAGGTTAGTTCATGACATAAAAGATTAAAAGTCAAGGTCATTGGAATTCTATTAAGATTGATGAAGTATGATGTAAGTTAATTGAGTTTATGGCGTACTTCTTTTCTTATGAGATATTTGGTTCTTCGTCTATTTTTATGGAATTTAATGTTTTGCTATATTTCTTCGAACTATGATCTAAAAAAAAATTTCGCCCCCCTAACTTGAAATCCTGGCTCCGCCCCTGCCTACAAAGAACATCTGTGGAAATATGCAACAGCCTCAACTGTTGTACAGTTTGAGAAAGCTATGGCTGATTTCAAGATACTTAATCAACAAGCCCATGATTGGTTAAGTAAAATACCTACGATCCATTGGTCAAGGTCACATTTTTCATGTAAGTGATCTATCTGTTTCGATTAATTTGTATTTGTTAATGCAAGATAAAATGATATAATTAATACATGTATATTATTGTTTATCTTTAGGAGAGCTACTTCTGATGTGTTACTTAATAACATGTGTCAAGTGTTTCATGACAAAGTAATTGAGGGTTTAAACAAACCAATTATTACAGCCTTAGAATACATCAGGGAATAATGTATGAAGAGGATAATGCATGTTCTTTTGGAGATTGAGAAGAGTGATGGGCCACTAACACCAACTGCACAACACATGCTAGAGGGTATTAAGAAAGAGGTTGTTAAGTATTATGTTTTATGGAATGGGGGAACTAAGTTTCAGGTAAGTGGACCAAGGGGTGACCAATGTGTAGTTAGTGTTGTACATAAGTTTTGTACTTGCAGAACATGGGAGATAACAGGTTTACCATGTAAACATGTTGTTGCTACCAATTGGAATATGGCTTTAAATGGGCAACAAGTAGGAGCCTTAGAAACATGGGCTCATCCTTGTTACTATCTTCTCACTTGGGAGGCAACCTACCATTACCATGTCCAGCCTATAACTAGCAGCGAACATTAGGAAAAATAAATTGTGCCAACAACAATTGTTCCACCGAAATCCAAAACAAAGCCGCCTAGCTCAAGAGGTAGAAAAAGAGTTAGGATAGCTCCTGAAAGTGAAGAGATTGTGAATAATGGTAAGCTGTCAAGGGCTTGGAAGAGTGTTAAGTGTAGTATTTGTGGCATTGTTGGACACAACCAGAAAACATGTCTAGGGTATGGTGGAGCTAAAAGTAGATGAACTGTCAATAATGGAAATGTCAAACAAGTGCCTACAAAAGCTCCAGCAAAAAAGACACATCCTAAAGGTAACAAAGTAGCAGCAGATAAAGAAGTCGAGATTACGGTGTTGTTGAAAGTCAAGTTAGTGCGAGTTCAAGGAAGTGGTGTTCAATCGAAAATCAAGATCAAGCAAATGAAGATCCCATCATACATGATGCATCCTGTCACAATCCTAGAAACATCAAGATGAAGAAATTTCCGATCCCAAGATGCATGAGCAATCCCAGTGTCAATCCACGTAACATGATCAATCACACCGATTCTCGCCACGATCAGTGATGTGCAAGCGATTACGCTTCAACCCACCGCTATACGAAGAATGACTAGGCAACAGTCGCACTAGAAAGAATGATGGCCTCACCGAGGTCAATTACATATGCTAATTAGCTAGACAATGTTTCATCTAGTTTATTTCCTATGGACAAGTTATGTACTCTAAAAACATATGTGTGTGTGTTTAACTGTAGTTCTCATGCTTTGAAAAGTATGCAATTTTATACATTTGGAATTATATCCATCTGCATTAACTATGGATCTATGTCATTATTGTGTATTTTTATAGATTGACTAAGCTTGATGTGTGAATAATTTGCATCAAAAATAACCAAAGCTAAACAAAACCTTATAAGAATGTTGACATTTAAAAGTCAAACCTAAATAAATTGCTAACCATCTGCATACCCATAAGGCATTGAAAATCAAAAACAAACCAAACTGAATACTTCATAACAACGTTACTAAAATTCAAGATACTGAACATTAACCATCTCGCCTCATTACATAAAAGCTAAAAAAGTTATCCCAATGCATAAACAATCAAGAACAATATCAAACTGAGCACCAGGTAAATCTTCCACTTACACACATCACCTTGAGTAGCTACTAATCTTGCCTCAAGCTCATTTCTCCCCCTCAAAAGGCCTGGTATGATCATTCTTGAATGAGCACAGATTTCAGGATCATACCATCGTATCCACCGACAAGAAGACCCATATTCATGATTATGCAAGTCATTAAACAACCACCATTCTTACAATGTACTTTGCTGCTTGCGACAATAAATATTAAGACGCACTTACTTCAACAGGACAACCAAAGAATCGACGCCCTAGGTTCGCAGAGGTCCACGAAGTGCGAATAATAGCTTACTTACCACACCAGCAACGTACCATCTTGAAACGATTATCGTTTTGTAGAAGACTGTTTTTGTAGGATAGTTTAGGGATGGATGATAAATGACAACCAAACCTTGTTACACAGACATATACTAGCTACAAACACTGTACAACGTTTTGTATTGAGTACGCTACAGTGAAAGACGGTTTTGCCCTCACCAAAATAACGTTGACATCGGCGTTAATGGTCAAGGGACTAGTTTAGCATATAAAGACCATGTTTTGGACCCCCGGCAGTAACAAGTTTAGAGACCAACGGTGTATTTTATTCCTAAATTAATGTAGAGACCAATTTATAGACACGTTATGCCATATTTACATTACCAGACTTCCAGGAAAAATTAACTAATGACAAATATCAATATTTACAGAGTATATAAGTTAAATAGGAAAGAGAAAGATAAAAACACAAAATAAAATGTCTTTATCTTCTTATTTCCCAAGACTTGATATTCACTCTTTCTTTCTTTGCCTCCACGTTTACAAGTAAGGATCAAATGAGTGTTGTATAATTCTGCCTATGTTTAAGAGTATATATATCTCAACACCATCTTGTGTTGTAGATACATATTAATAGAAGAGATAACTTCTGTAACGCTTAAGTTAAGGACTACATTACGATTAAAATAACACACAAGTAAGTAACGGTAAAACCTCGAAGTGACCGTAATATATATTGTTTGTTCACAAGTAACACCAACGCCTATAGCCTTTTAGTGACAACAGCAGCTTCATATCATCTCTACTGACATCGACACGAACGAGAGACCGTCAAAGAGTCTAGCATGGGAAGAGGTTCCTTGTCCTTAATGGATTTTACGTGCTCTATACGCTGTGAGACTCAATATGTAAATGCGCCAGGATTAATGCAGACCTGCGTTGTATGTCGCCAGCGAACGAGCACAACGCAATGTTAATGGTGATAGCAATAAAACTCGAGATGGCAGGAGCAAAACGCAGCAGAACCATTGTAGCGTGAGAGAAGATGTATGTGTGTGTTATATGGGATTTTGATGTATTTTCTCACTCTCTAAGCAACAACAGAATATACTCTTATATAGGGCTCACCACTTAAAGATGATCACCATGATTTTAATCATGCCTTAAAGAGTTGAGATCATGGGTTGATGGTTGCAGTTGAGAATGCCCTCCAAATCAGCCCACTCTCCCTTGTTTCTCTCATTGACTAGATCAATATCACACACATAATCTACATACTCTGTTGGTAGTTTCTGCACTAACAACTTGTATCACGTGCTACTACTATTGTAGAATGTGTCACCGCATAGACCATTTGTACATTATGCTTCAATATTTTAAAACTTGCCAAGCTCATCAAATGTTCCAACAATCCCCCACCAGGTTGAAAAGTTTTCTACTACTCTAATGGGTTGTGTCATGAAAGTGTCATTACGATTAAACCTCCATTTACTCGAAGCATGTAAAGTGAAATCAATTCAATGGTGTCCTAAGGAATTAAACCATTGAACCTTAATGATCTCACCCAACACACTTCTACACACTTCCCATTGTAACCTTCTCATTCTCAAACCGAGCGAATATGGCCATGTGCTTAAATCTGTTTCATAACCCTTTAAGAGAGAAACCACAACTCTCCATTCAAGGCGGCACCACCTCTAGGTTATATAGGCAAAGCTACTCTAACGTCTTTGTTTCTAAGATGCCTCACAAGCTTTGTTAATAGAATATCTCATCCTAATCCGGCAACGCCGTGCTATCTTTGCTACACATGGGTCAATTGATAGCACCTTCTATCTATTACTAACTTCGTTATTACCCATTAAACTGGAGAGGTAGGAGCACTACATCCAAGTTGGGTTTCCATCGCTAACCGATTCGCATATAGTTTCAAACCCATATCTCTAGCATCTCCCAATAAGTCTCTCATCAGAGAATTATAGGAGACTTTTCGTTAAGCTACTACAATGCTTATCGATCTCATCACAAACACTCACTAAGTCTCTCGTCAGAGACTTAGTATTGCCACAACTAGACAACTATATTGCCACAACTAGACAACGAGATAACTTTCCTTCATGAAGTGGATATCACTACTGTTACTCGCACCTTTAAGACACAATTCACTTTTGAGCACATAATTCACCCTACTTGTAAATTCAATAGGTTGTATCTTTTAATCCGTCGGTTGGCTTCAACTGCCTAAAGTCTCATGCTTGGGTTGCTTACGAATAGATTCTATTCTGCTCAGAACAAATGTTTTGTTGCTCAAACAATTAAGCAGCCTACATGAAGGCAAATGCTCAGAGATGTAGCACACATCAGCCACCCCCACCATTTGGCATATTTCAGTTGTGTCATTGCTCCATTAGATTTCATGAAAAAGCCAACTTGCTTCGTTAATATGATCAGGCTCAGCTAATCGCTCGAGTTGTTTTCAATCAGTCAAGATTAGATAAGTTTTGGTCCTAAATAAACAACTGACTTAAAATGCTTTGAGTTATCTCATTCCATCTTGAATGAGCATTTCACACATTCTGAGTATGTCTTTCTATTTTAAGGCATCATTTTACACAAAGAAAAAACCATTAGTTAGTAAAATCACGTACTTAGTTTGTCCATGTCTCAAAATTTATAGATTTGTAGTGCCATCAATCACTATGATCTATTAGAAACCCAAATTATTTACTGATTAATAATTACACGTCGTTATGAACCCAGAATATGTATCTTAGATAAAAACAAAGTTAGAAACCACGATTCTTGAAGCAATAAAACACTATAACAGTGACATCTATAATGTGATCATGAGTCACCATGTCAACTAGCTTAAGAATAACATATAAACTGTTTTCAGATTTTGCACCAGCAAGCACGATGGTTAGATTATTTGAAAACGACGCATTTTTCTGAATATGGGTGTTATATTTTAATGACGACTGACACTCCTTCACGAGCTACATCTCTCATTTGCAGACCATAATGCCATCTAAATAATTCATAACCCATAATTCTTTAACTAGGCAAGCGATTGCTTCCTTATGCATTGAACATTCTCGAGACACGTACAACAGGTTTTAACAATCAGCATTGTACTCATTTGTGGCCCACCGTCATGAGCTCTAGACACTGAGCTTCGGTCTTCACAATATCAATACCAAATTTTGATATTTGTTTCATGTTACACCTTCTTGTACAATACTGTGACGTAACAATACCAATGAAACACACATTGATATATGTCTTTAATAGTTATCTCAATTTAAAACACATATCGCATCACCGTGCAATATCTATAATGCTTAAACATATTTACTTAAAGCGTTTAATAGATCTCAATACATACGTATTAAAATTTCAAAATAAATGTTCTATATCTCGGTATAGAACACTAATATGTTGGCATAATCTCGCCCCTAAGAAAAGTTCAAGGGCCTATGTGTTCAAGACAAAAGTTACAAGGACCAAATAGGTTTATAACAAACCTATTAACTGCTAAACGGTTATTTTTGTGTCCCAAAACCATCATACCGTTTGGAGAAGCAGGAAGGGACACGAAGGCTTTCATTGGTGTCGATTCTTATAGGATAAATAGGGGTCGATTAATCTCAGTTAGAGATCTCAGAATTGTACAAAACATAGTGTAAAAACCAATTACGTTTATTATACAAATCGTTTAGTTATTTGTTGTTTCGTTTACTTAATTCATTCGAGTAACAAAACCCCGCTGGGCAACAAATTGGCATCAGAGCTTGTTTGTTTTTGTGATACAAGATCAAGAGTTGGTGTCGAGTTTTTCCGAAGCCCGAATCAAAAACACAAAGACTGTTGTTTGGTTCAGCCAGAAAAACGAGGAAGGAACATAGTTTCCTTGGCGAAGAGATTAAGAGCGAAAAGGAAAAGGTGCTGATTTTGTTTTGTATTGATTCAAGACACAAGAAACAAAGAAGCATTTTTTTTGGTGTTACCGATTTGAAAAAAAGAAAAACAAAAGGCAACGTTTTTTTTTTTGTTATTTTTGTTTACTGCTAACGAAAAATAAACAAAGCAAAAGGTTGTTTTTTTTGGTTCGAAAAAAGGGGAAGACACCAAGGGGAGTGTTTGGTTGATTGTACAAGGGAGGAAGTGAACACATTCGGGTGTTCCTACCGAAAGAAAATCATATCATGGAGGAATCGCAAATTCGGGTTTTACATTCTAAACTAAAATCTGAATTTTATAATTTTTTAGTCTTGTAAGATTAGAATTTTTTTTTGCTTTTGATTCCTAGTAGAATTTATAAGATTTTCTAGATTCCTAAATATATAATCCATATTAGAATTAGAAATATTTTCTGGACAATGACTGGAGACACAAGCAAGGAAACAAACAAGGAAATTGTAATTCACAAAGAGGTTACATCGTTTTCCCAATTTCAATGTCCCATTTTAAAGCATACAAATTATACAGTATGGGCTCATCGTAAAAAACCATACTAAAAGCAAATGGGTTGTGGAAATTAATAGAACCTACGGGTAATGAAGAACCGAATACAAAGAAAGATAATGACTACAACTGCATATTTGTATCAGGCATTACCAGAAGATATGATTTTACAAGTAGCTAGTTGTAAGAGTGCAAAAGAAATTTCGGAAGCACTACAAACTAGGCACATAGGTGTAGATAGAGTGCAAAAAGCACGGCTACAAACTCTCAAAACTGAATTTGAGATGTTGAAAATGAAAGAAGATGATAGTATTGACGTTTTCTTAGCAAAACTCAATAGTATTGTCACAAGGGCTAGTGGCTTAGGATCAACTTTTGATCAACAAACCTTAGTGCGAAAACTATTAAGTTCATTACCCAGAAGGTTTATACAAATCGTGGCAGCCATAGAACAATTTTCTGATCTAGAAAACATAACCCTAGATGAGACAATTGGAAGGTTAAAAGCCTTTGAGGAAAGAGTAAAACTCTTTGATGGAAACCCTAGTGACAATCAGGACAAACTTTTGTTCACAAATTATGACAATACTACAAGTCATAAAAATGGTGGACAAGAAAAGTTTATATCATCGAAGATAACCAAGATGGAAAGCCCAAGCAATACAACAATGATAGGAAAACTTCACATAAGTTCAAGAAAAATAATTTTCAGAAAAGGGACTTAAGTAAAGTAAAGTGTTACAACTGTAACAAGCTTGGACATTTCAAGAGAAACTGCAAAGAAAATAATAGGAGACAAGAGCAATCAAATTTGGTTCAAGAAGACATTGAACCAACGCTCTTAATGGCAGTTGAAGGAAAAGGATACGTGAGAGAGAAAATCTTCTTAAATGAAAAGGAGATTGAACCCAATAAGTACATAAGCTCAGATAAAAGCTTATGGTACTTAGATAATGGTGCTAGCAACCATATGACAGGAGTTAGGACACACTTTAAGGAAAGTAATGAGAAAATTTCAGGGAGAGTCCGTTTCGGAGATGGGTCATATGTAGATATTAAGGGTAAAGGCTCCATATTGCTGGAATGTAAAAACAAGGAACAAAAGGTGATTCCCAGTGTTTACTACATTCCCAGTTTAAAAAGCAATATATTGAGCCTAGGACAATTAACAGAGAATGGCTGTAAGATCATTATGCAAGACAACATACTATTGCTATATGGTCGGGATCAAAAACTCCTCATGAGAGTTGAAAGATCAATAAACCGACTTTACAAGGTTAACTTGAATGTTGGTATGCCTATGTGTTTATTGGCTAATTTAGAAAATCATGCATGGCTCTGGCATGCTAGGTTGAGTCATTTGAATTTCGATTCTCTCAAGCAAATGACTCGAAAGAAATTAGTGGAAGGAATACCCAAGATTAATCACAAGAGTAAACTATGCAATGCATGCTTACTAGAAAAGCACAGTAGAGCTCCGTTTCCAAATCAAACAAACACTAAGTCTTTGGAACCTCTAAACTTAGTATTTGGAGATTTATGTGAACCTATTTCCCGTAAATGATGCGGAAAAAAGTACATGTTTTTGCTAGTGAGCGATTGTACTAGATACATGTGGGTATACTTAAAATCAAAGGATGAGGCGATTGAGACCTTTAAGGAATTCAAGTTAAAGGTGGAAAATGAGGTCGGGAAAAACTTAAAGGCATTTAGAACAGATAGAGGAGGTGAATTCACATCAAAAGAATTCACAAGCTACTGTAAGGAGAAAGGCATACTTAGGCAACTTACAGCACCATATTCCCCACAACAAAATGGTATTGTAAAGAGAAGGAATAGGGCTATAATGAGCACAAGAAGAAGTATGTTAAAGGTTATGCATATGCCACAAAATTTTGGGTTTGAAGCAATTAGGCATGCTATTTATATCTTAAATAAAGTGCCTACAAAAGCTCTAATGGATTCTACTCCCTATGAAATGCTAAAGGGTAGAAAACCAAACCTGAAACACCTTAGAGTGTTTGGATGCAAAGCATATGCAAAGGTAACCAAACCACATCTAAAGAAATTAGATGATAGAAGTAAGGAATTGGTTTACCTAGGAAGTGAACCAGGATCAAAGGCTTATCGATTGTTTGATCATATAAGTAAGGTTATGATTGTTAGTAGAGATGTAAAGTTCAAAGAGAATGAAGGATGGGACTGGAAAGGTTATTTGGATAATCCCAATCCAACTTAACCAGAATAGATGGATTTCATTATAAATGAAAACCAAACATCAAGTATCATTGATGTAGAGAGCACACAAGATCCGGAAGAAAATAATGAAGATAATGCTCAAAGTCCCATACAAAATACTGCTCATAGTGTATCTAATGTTGAGATTGAACAAATGGACTATCCATCAACACCTACACCGTATAACTATGAACCAAACTCAGAAGAATCTACTAGACAAACTTCATCTATAGCAAGACCATATGATCATACTCCAGTTCAAGGATACAGAAACTTATCTAACATATATGATCACGCACGAAGAGTTCAAGCTGATGAACTAATGCTATTAGAGGAAGAACCTAGAAATTATAAGGAAGCCGCACAAGATAAGAAGTGGATTGAGGCAATGCAAATAGAAATTGACTCAATCAACAAAAACAAGACATGGAAGCTAGCTACCCTACCAGACAAACAGAAGGCTATTGGTCTAAAATGGGTATTTAAGATTAAACGAGATGCAGATGGAAGAATTATAAAACACAAGGCTCGTTTAGTGGCTAAAGGATACGTATAAGAGCATGGAATAGACTACGACGAAGTCTTTGCTCATGTAGCAAGAATGGAAACAATCAGGTTGATTCTTGCATTGGCAGCTTATCATGGATGGGAAGTTCACCACTTAGATGTAAAATCAACATTTTTATATGGCGAACTTAAAGAAGAAGTGTATGTTGCACACCCAGAAGGCTTCAAGAAACCAGGAAACGAAAATAAAGTGTATAAACTTGACAAGGCACTTTATGGTTTGAAGCAAGCACCACACACTTGGAACATGAAGTTAGATCAAACCTTGAAATCACTAGGTTTCAAGAAATGTACATTAGAACATGAAATCTACACAAGAGTCAGAAATGACTCTATGCTGCTTGTTGAAGAGTTTTAGTCACAAATGGAAGAAAATTTTGAGATGAGTGACTTAGGCTTATTAGCTTACTATTTGGGAATAGAGGTTATCCAAGCAGAGGATGAAATCTTAATAAAGCAATCGGGATATGCAAACAAGATTCTTAAAGACGCAATAATAGAAGATTGGAATGAAACCAAGATTCCCATGGACCCAGGAACAAAGCTAGTAAAAACGGAAGGAGGAGAACTAGTTGATGCTACAGAATATAGAAGTCTAATTGGATGTTTGAGGTACTTACTGCATACAAGGCCAGACCTCAGTTACTCAGTTGGCTTATTAAGCCGGTTCATGCAAGAACCAAGTGAGAAACACATAAAGGCAATTAGACAAGTGTTACGTTATATAAAAGGCACTTCAAAATTTGGTATAACTTATCACAAGACAGGAGGATGCAAGTTACTTGGATATAGTGACAGCAGTTATGGCATCAACATAGAAGAAGGCAAAGGAACAACAGGGATCGTATTTTACTTCGGAAACTCACCTATAAGTTGGGTTTCTAAAAAAGAACCTATTGTTGCATTATCATCATGGGAGTCAGAGTTTATGGCAGAAACATCAGCAGCTTTTCAAGCAGTATGGCTACAAAGACTATTAAACGCTTTAATAGGCTGGGAAGAAGAGAAGATTACGATCAAAGTCGACAACAAGTCGGCTATAGCACTTATGAAGAAACCCGTGTTTCATGGCGAATAAACACATTGATATACGCTATCACTTTATCAGAGAATGTGTTGAAAAGAATCAGATCGAAGTCGAGCACGTAAGTGGAGACTTACAAAAGGGGGACATACTTACCAAGGCATTGGCAAGGACCAAGTACGCAGAAATGAGAGAGCTGCTAGGCGTAAAAGATCTGAAAGGATTAGGCACGATATTAGGGGGGTGATTGTTGGCATAATCTCGCCCCTAAGCAAAGTTCAAGGGCCTACGTGTTCAAGACGAAAGTTACAAGGACCAAATAGGTTTATAACAAACCTATTAACTGCTAAAAGGTTGTTTTTGTGTCCCAAAACCATCATACCGTTTGGAGAAGCAGGAAGGGACATGAAGGCTTTCATTGGTGTCGATTCTTATAGTATAAATAGGGGTCGATTAATCTCAGTTAGAGATCTCAAAATTGTACAAAACATAGTGTAAAAACCAATTACGTTTATAATACATATCGTTTAGTTATTTGTTGTTTCGTTTACTTAATTCATTCGAGTAACAAAACCTCGCTGGGAAACATAACAAAATCATTTAAGAACGTTAGTAGCAATGTGATTGAAACCATATATTTGATCGGCTGAATTTTCGGATAATCAAGTGGAAGTGGTATTCGAATGTTAGAAACTAATTATTGTGAATTTGATATTAATTTCAAACACATCCCAATACCCGCTTTATCTAGTCGATTTTTAATTAATGTTCAAGAACATAAAGGGTTTATGAAATTTAAGTGTATTAATGTTTTGATGAGTTTGCTATTCGATGTGACTTTCGGTGATCGAGCAAAGGATAAACTGGAAAATCAATGGTTGCGTACAATGAATCGGTAAGAGTATAGAAAGTGAGGTCCGAACAAGCTCGCATGTTTCTTAATATTAATAAAGCTCGGTCACCAAATCCTTTTTAGTACCTTTATTTATACATGTAGAAATATCTTTTCATATTATATTTGCATGCTTAATTCAATATGTGCACTCCTTTGTAGTTATCATCATGTTTAGATTTATTACGTAGGTCAGGTATTGATTTTTCTACTAATTTACATGTGGATTTGTTGAAGCGATATCATTTCCTTATGTCACTTTATAAGCATCACTGCAATGCTGAAGATGAGGTTTGTAGTGCTTCATTTTAACTTAGTTTTTGTGCTTATTTATGTGTGTGATTGTAGTGCTTCAACATATAAGATGTTAGAAATGAACTGCTAGGAGGGAGAGATCGGGGAAGATGACGTTTTCAGGTTTCGAAGAGATTAAATATCATGTATAATTTTGGTGAGAAGTGTATGACGAATTTTTTGCATACTTGCTCAATTAAGAAATTCAGTTAAGGTGCCAAAATCGATATGAATGGAAGATGCCTCTGTAACTCTTTTAAGTTGTACAAGATTAGGTTTTAGTAGTATAGTGCAAAAGACGAGAAATGATTAATTTTCAAATGAAGAATTATTCTCAAAAGTTGTCTCGTATTAGATGATATTGGACATTGTTCCGTGTTAGTGAGTGTAGATTAATGTTTATGGGTAGGAAGATTAATGTTTATGAGACTCTTGTGAAAGCAATAGCATCACACACAATCACCATTAGTCACTTGAGCTGCACGCAGGGGCTGATCTAGATTGAACACAGGGTATGCACGTGCATACTCTGTGTAAAATTTTAGTAGTGTAAAAGATTTTGTAATTTCTCAGATGGAACTGAAAATACACTACAAATTTATGTGTGCATACCCTCTAAATCACATGAAAATTATGAGTGCATACCTTAAAGAAAGAATAAGTGTTGAGACTTAGTCCCAGATAGATTCAATGAGCCTAGAATTAGTATAGTTGTTCTATGTAATCACAAAACAACTAAGGAGAACCTTTGCATGAAGTTGTATTTACGTGGAAAATAAATACAAGACACAAGAACAATAAACACTATAACTTG